>CM070627.1:17135821-17644494 GCA_036346255.1 Ampelocalamus luodianensis | reverse complement strand
GCATGGAGATCTAGCTTACTTTAATAATTCCTTTTTTTTATTATTTTCTATTTATTGCGAAAAAATCCATGATTTAAGTTTGTTCTACGAGTATCATCTAGATACTCTCCTTATGATTTAGGCGACATCTTATATGCGTCTGAGTTGCATTATTGTCTTGATATGTCTTTTTCATAGTTATTATCATGACCAAGCTTATACTAAGGTACATCTAGTATACTAGGTTAACTTTTAACTAGAAAAAGTATTAAGGGCTATTTCTAGTTGAGTAGCTAATTACTTATTTTATTCCATGAAGCCTAGGTGTTATTGACTACATATTCTTATCTAGCAATTTATTCATCCTCGCTGATTGATTATTAATCCTTCTAACAAGGGCCATTTACAGGATTTACTATGGCTACCCTTTTTAATAAAGGTGTAAGATTTTATGGTTAACTCTATTTCTAGTTAACCTCTATTTTTATCCTAGACATTAGTGTCACACTCTAACAGCCCAATTTTCAAATTTCAGTAGAAATTAAAACTTATTTATTTTTGTGGAATTTTCTGGAATTTTAAAAGCTTTTTATACTTATTTTAAAGTCAAAACAAATTTATTTGCAAAATTAAAAGCCAACTTTAAGTTGGAAATAATTTTATTAAGTCCAAAATTAAATAAGGGAATTTCTGTGAATTTTTCCATAATTTTTGAAATTATTTTGTTATTTTCTAAAGCTTAATTGAATTACCAGAATTAAAACAAATAGGAAATCAAAAGAAAAATCTAAATCTAGCCTTGGGCCGAAACCCTCCCGCGCGTAGCCCAAGCCGGCCCAAGCCGCGTCCGCCTCCCCTGTCTCTCTCCAACGTTGGATCAAAATCCAACCGCCGCCCGCACCTCTCTCCCTCTCTCTTTACCGTACGCAACCTCGGCCGTCGGATCAAGAATCAACGACCAGATCTTGATACACCTTCAGAGGTCCGAGCACCCTCTTGTTGTGAACCATCCGATCAAAATACAATGGTCAGGATTTTGCCCACGTCACCGCGCACGATCATAGCCGTTGGATCGGAATCCAACGGGTCGTACCCTTCGTCCTCGTGCCCGTCTTCTTCGCTCAGCCGAGCCAGCCCGCCGCCATTGCCGCCCATGCGCGAGCTCCAATAACGACCTTCTCCAACCGCCCCGACATTCCCGCGTCGTCGTGCACGACTCGTGCTCGTCGCCGCACACGACCTGCATGACTCCCACCTACCTCTCCCTCCTTCTCCGCGTGCGTGCGCACGAGCACCGCAACCGCCGCCGCACGCCCCCACGTCGCTACGCCGCTCCCGGCCTCCCCTCGCCCTATAAAAGGGAGCCTCGGGAGCGCCTCTCTTCACTCAACCCGACGCCACCACGCACTCCTCTCCCCTCTCGTGTTCGCCCGATTTCGCTGTTGAAGGTCCTTGGCCGGAGCTTTGTTTCGCCTTCTCCGTCACCGCTCAGCGCCTCCCGCCATCCCACCACACCGTTGTCGTTGCCGCCAACGCTTACACGGGCGCCCCTGCCAGCGGAGACCCTCCGCATCGCCACCATCAAGACCCGACGACGCCACGGCCAAACCTCGCGCCGACGCGACCAAAACGCCGCCTGCCCAAAGGTAGCGCATCAGAACCCCCATACCTCCCTCACTCTTTTGGTATCACCCGCACCCCTCGCCGAAGCCCCTAACGCCGACAAGGTGATCACCGAGCCGCCGCCGGCTTAAGGCCGACGTGACGCTGCCACCTCACGGCCACATCGCCGTTTTGCTTGCGTGATGCCACCGTGTCATAGCCACCTCGCCTCCCTTTGCCCACGTAGCTGCCTACGTGGTGCGCAAATCAATCTCTGTGCGAAGACACCTCCACGCGCCTTCGCTCAGTGCACCGAGCCCACCGTGGTTCGTTGACCGAACCATGGACTTGGTCTTTGACCAAGGGGCCCACATGTTAGTGACTCCAGGGTTTTCTTTATAAGAAAATTCGGCCGAAAATTCAATATCTGTGAGCTGACATCACCCTTGCGCAATAAAAAGATTTTCCTTTAGAAAAAATAAATCAAGAAAATCTAATAAATTCAGAATTTAGTTTTTTAATAGATTTAAACTTCAAAAATTTATATCTTTTGCATTTGACCTCCAAATTGGGTGTTTCAAGTTGTAAAATTTGTATAAAATTTTAATCTAGCTAACGAAACCAAAATATTTCAATTTGGAGTTAATTTGAGTTGTCTTTTTTGAATTTATTTGAATTTGAATTGAATTTATCGATTTTGCAGATAGACTAACGACTCATTTAGACTTTGACCATCCCGAGGACTTAGAATTTCAGGACATCAACGAAGGAAAGTTATACCATTAATCATGTTGATCCCATTACTTTAAAGTTATTTTCAGTTTTTAAATTACTTAATGCATGCATATGTTTATACAATTATTTCAATACCCTATTTTTATACATAGTTATTTCAACACCCATTGTATGGCCAATTTGAATGTTAAACATGGATACCTTGTCACCATTAGACAAAATGCTACTAAAATTTATCATATGCTTAGCCAATGCTTAGACCATGTTAATGAATTTGGGAAGGTTTAGCCAAATCTTTTATAAACTTGATTTAAATTTGACATTGTGGTATTGTTTTACTACAGAAAATTTATAAAGAGGGTTTTACTCTAAATAAAATCAAAATGGGTTTGGACTTGAGTGAATTGGTTGAATGGTGGGTGCAGGTTTATGCACGGTTTTAATCTGGTTAAGATTAAGGCCCAGGGTTTGAAAGATGCCCAAGTCAATTGAGGACCGGTCTTTGAGCCGCTTTTTGCTATGCCTTACGGTACCACTACATGTCCTGTATGGGCAGGATTTGGCTAAGTAATTTGTAATGTTTTAGTATATTTGTGCCATGTTGATTGTGTGGGTGTCGGGTAGACATTTATTCCCACTTGGCGTAAGAGGGGGCTCCGAGAGGACGATTAGTCCAATGGAAGTGAAACCTTAGCGGGCATAAGTGCATTAAGACAGAACATTGTAAAACTCTCATGATAACTACTCAGTCGCACGCCTACGGAAGCATGTATTGGCTGACATAATGAGCATGTCATCTCGTGTGGGTAAAGCTGTACAGACTCTGCAGAGTAGAAAAACTATTCGAATAGCCGCGTCCGCGGTCATGGACATGCTAGCAAGACCACTTAAAGTTAGACTTTGTTTTTTTTTTAAATGTTTTATCAAATCGTTTGAGGATGGTTAATCCTTGTGGAAATTGGGTGGTCAGCCGTGTGATAGGAGGGTATCCTTCACCTGTTCATTTGGAGGTTATCCATACCATAATATTGTCATTTTAAAATTTGATTTTAGATATAGTATAAAAATGGCCTTGGAAATTAATATGAGTATTTAAACTAAAAATGCTCTTTATGCAAAATAACCCTTGCCTTATTCACTTGTTTACCTTCTGCATGCATTTTCATTCCATATTGGGTGTAGCTTGCGAGCACGGTAGTGGTGCTCACCCTTGCTGAATAACTTTTATTCAGGAGAAGACTTCTTCCCCGATGATGAGGACTAGGACGTTTAGGCCTTCGACTCCAGACGATTGCGTGTGGCGAATCGTGTGGCTCACATTTATTACTATGCTTCCGCAATGTTATTTACTATTTGCCTATCAGACTCAGTTGTATTAAACATTTGATTACTTAATGTTATTTAAGTTTCCGTGATATGATTGTGATATCAATTTTGTGAGACTGTGTACACTGAAAATCCTGGACTGGTGTATGAACACAGAGAATTCGGGATCCTTCGTTCCCGGGTTCGACAAAAGTGGTATCAGAGCCATATTGACTGTAGGTCGTGGCCCTAGGTAGAAATAGCAAAACCATTAAGGACTATTTTCAAAAATTTAAAAGTATCTACTTGTCTTTCCAGAGTCTTACTCCTCTTTTTCTCTCTTAAAAGTTTTCTAAACTCTTGTCTTTTCAAATTTGTAGATGGCCGAGAGACCCACTCGCATCTCCCACGGAGTCTTCGCCGGAGAATGGGCCGACATACTATGGAAAATGATGCAGCATTTGGACTTCAAGAGACTCACATATCAAGGCTATAAGTATATAGTGGGACAACAGGAACGCTGGAGGGTGGACGTCATCCTCTACTCTAATCTAGCGCATGATACCGTGTTCCATATTTTTGACGCCCCAATGCGCCGGGACACCTTCTATGACGGCATCCAGGACGCAGCAAAGGAGGTAGTTCGCAGACTCCGATACACCTATGACCATCGCCTCCAAGACACTGGGTTCCACTACTACCCGATGCACATCCCCACCCGACTAGCCAGTGCTTTCTGCTTAGCTGGCAGCTAGCCAAGGCGATGGACTATGCCTATGGCAACACCCTAGATGATCTATACCTCTGCGAGGACCCCAATTTATTTGGCTTGTAACGCTTAACCAACCACCTGGTCCTAGCATTACAAATCAAATAAATCAAACTCGAGATATGTATACTTCCTCTGCGATATACACACCTCCCACAAAAGTATGCATCAACTCCATTCCAAACATAGAGTCCAAACAACACACTACCAAACGGAAGATAAACAAATAGTAGAGTTATTACAGACAAAGGCCTGACGTGCCACAAGATACACAAATAAACAAGAACGACAAGCAAAAAGCGCCAAAAGATGGCTATAAACAAAGCCAATCAAGGTGCCTTCAACCTACAAGGCATCTGACACGACCGCCAAGCCTAGTAGTCGTCCACGAAAACGGCAACATGACTCATGTAGTGAGGCCCTGGGCTCACCTTCTTCCTCTGCAACAAAAACATTAAGCAAAGCACCTGAGTACAAAGATTGTCTTTGTACCCGCAAGACTGACGTGTGAACTAGCAGACCTGTTCATATGCTACATGCAGGCTTATCTGGTGGAGGCCATATGTTTCATTTGCACGAAGCCAGATTTGTTTGCAATAATGTAATACAGTTTAAAGGCAAGTTTGCAATTCATTTTTAATGTTGAAATACAGTAAAGGTAATAATAACAAAAGAGAAAGGTAAACAACCTAGGAGTGACTACCCCAATAGTCACCACAACAATAGCACGAATCCCAGATTCGTACCACCCAGCAAGTTTTAATTTAAAATGTTGTAGTCTAACTCTTGATAAGCTTACCCAAGCGTGTCCATCACCTAGGGCGAGGCTATTCGAATAGTTTTAACCTGCGGGGGTGTACCACTATACCCACACTTGCATCGCCTTTAAGCCAAAGCACACTACCAAGGTATGCCGCACAACTAAGTCCTACGAGACTTTTTCCAATATTGTGTATTAACTACGAGCAGCTCGTATGGATAGAAATCCATACGCTTACATGGTAAACCGAAAAGACAACTACCTTTGCGGGTAAAGCTTTCGGACAACTACCATGCTCCCAACACCATCCTCCGAATGCCTCTGCGACCGGGAGCCAATACACGCCAAAGTACTAGGTCAAGAGAGGTCCCATACCCTCTAGTGTGGTTAGCACGCGAAATGCTGGATAATGTACTCACAAGATGTTCGGTCCTTAATTGACTCGGGCACCTTTCTAGTCACACCCAACGATCACACCAATCTTACCATTGTGCCCAAGTCTAAATCATTTTTATTTTGTTTTCATTTTTAGATTTGTAAATAACAAGGCATAAGAACAATAATAATTTCATGTGATCAAGATTATCGACTAAGTCGATAATCGTCCAATTCTACTAGGAAGCTAAGCATGGCTAAGCATCCGAACACGTAAACTACTAAGTGATAAGAGTTCATCCAACGAACTCTAATCACAGCAAGTAACCTAGGCTCAGTAGTAGAGATCAATATTTCACCTACAGGATATGCAATACACGGATTTAACTAATCAATTTAACACAAATTAAGCAATGCATACATACAATGAAACAAAATATTAGATTTTAAAATACTGGGATTAACATGATCAAACCGCTTATTCGCGGTTCTGGCTGCTCAATATGCTCAACTTTGTCAGAGGATCGCTCTGGGTTACCGCAAATGTCGAAGCCTTAACGATTGAACAAATAACGTGAATAATAAGAACGAATAACACCAAAAACTCAAACATTCAAATACAAACACAAATTCATACACGTAGCTAGACCATCACAATAGGAATAACAAAATAGTCATCAGAGATGTTTCAAATTAGACATGCTTTCATGTGATTGATCTACCCACTCACTTATTTACCAAGTTAACCACAAAATCAATTCTCTTATATGTTTTAATCTTTCGATGAGACTTTGATGGTGATTGTGTGCACATCTATTAACTAAGCATCGAATAACACAATAGAAGTAACTAGCTATTCTAATGCCACCATTCTTGATATGACTTCATTTAGGCCTACAATGTGCTTCAAGAGGACAATTACTATCTTATCAATCAACTAATAGACGCTAAGACATTTTCTAATTAAGTTTGGGTTTGAATAACATTTCAGACTACTACACACCTAAGCATCATACCAATATATTGTAAGGTTATCAAAATTCAGCATGCTACTACTCCAAATCTTACTACTTGATAAATCAAAAGTGCAGAGACAACACTAGTTCAACTACATCTTCCTTAATCATACAAGCCACAAGAAATGAAACCTATAAATATTAACTAAACGACTTCATTCATGCTAACCCCAACTACTAGGGAACCATCAAGCACTAACATAATTTGAAAAGCAAGCCAATCTACCAAGTTCGATGAATCGACAACGGAGGAAACACAATATGACAACAGAGAAAAACATACGAGGACTAGCAACTACTTGCTTCTAACCTCAAACACAAAACTTGATCATACAAGAGCTTGAACTAATGAACAATCACAAACATGATTATCAACTAATAAACAGGTTTTAAGGGAGTGGGCCCCACTGACAGTGAGACAGCAGAGGGCAAAACCGAAGAACAGAGGAGCTCGGGCGGCGCTGGACCTAGAAGTCGACGCTGGCGAAGGAGTGGCGCGCGGGCTATCGACGGCCAAAATGGGTTGTTGGAGAAGCTGGCCGAAGGTGGTCTCGAGGCGACGAGATGCACCGAGGCGGCGCGGCGACGGAGCTCGGCGGCCGGCATTGGGGGTGACAAGGTGCGACTGCACCAGAGAGGAAGACGATGAAAACTAGTGCGCGCATGAGCATCAGTGGGTTACCAGGAACTCACCGGTGTGCTCGGCGACGACGGAGAGGCACTGGAGTGGCCCGGCGACGAGAGCCTGCGGCGGCGCAAGGTGGTCACCGGCGGCAAAGACCGAGGCGAAAAAGAGCGTGTAGTGATCGGAGAAGGAAGGTGGAGTCGAGCGATGCTCACCGAGAGAAGAATCAGCCGGAGCTCACCGGAGAAAACCGCGGCGGAAGAGGTGGTTTCGGCCGGACTTGGAGAAGAAGGGCGCGCGCTCACACGATGTGGAGACTCAATTTCTTGAGGTTCGCTTCCACGGGTGCTAGGCACACCGTGGCGCTTATCAGCGATGACCGAGATCACCGGAGCGGTGAACGCTTCGGAAGCGGCGCGGCGCTCTCGGCTCTCGAGCTCCGCGGAAGTGGGCGAGCGGAAAGAAACCGAAAAAGAAGAGTGATCGATCGCTTAAGAAGGGGAAGACGGAGGCGTAGGTGGAGGCGGTAGGGCGGTGAAAAGACCGTGAGGCGAGGTGGCGCGTGCATGCGGGCGCGGCCGGCGATGCCTTGTGGCGGCGCGCGAGAGCCGGCGCGGCGCGCGCACGCCACGTGGAGGAAGTAACCCTGCAGTGGGACCGCTGTCGCCGCCGAGAGAAGGCGCGCTCGAGTCGAGTGCAGTGCGGTGCGACGAGTGGGTTTAACTCGATCAAGATCATATCGGCCGTTGGATCTTACGGACGATCGAGATCGATAGAGCAATAGGACGATCCGATTGTATACGCAAAGCGTGGACCGTGCGATCGCATCGGACGGTCCGCGGCGAAAGACTTCGAGCGACGCAGGCGAGTTGGCGCGATCAAGCCGAGTGGCGCGGTCGGACTCGAGCTCGAGTGGGGTTCGAGCCCGACAAACAGTGTTTTCAGATTTTGAATTAAAAGGGCAGAGGAGGTTTGGGAAATTTTTAGAGGTAGTTCTAGAGCTCCAAAAATTCCGAAATTTTTATGGTAGCTACTTTGGATAGAGAACAACATTGCATAAATTTTCTAGAACTTTTTATGCACTGCATTGTTCTGAAGAAAATTCACAAGCTCCTGTTCTAAGGGTTTGACCAGATTTTGGAATAGTTTGACTTGGTTATTTGAAATAGCAAACAAAATCTAAAAATTGTGAAATAATTCAGGGAGGTAGATAGGATGATCAAGATGATGGGAAAAATAATTTCAGAGGATGATCACAAGTTTGAAAGCTAAGAATGTGTTGACAACAATTTCCATTCACAAGAATTTAATTCTAGAAAATGGAAATTGCTAGGGAAAATTTGGAAAACTTCCAAATGATTTGATGAGACAACAAAAGTTTTTATTTCTCCTCATGATTTACATTTGAAATACAAACCCTAACTTAGGGCTGTTACAACCTCGTTCAGGGGAGATTGGAAGCCGCGGAGGAGAAGCTGAAGGCAACTGAAGCAGAACTAGCTCTCTACAAGGCGGGCCAAGCCTGTACCAGCAACTCCCTAGATTACACTGTGTCCACCCCATAGATCCTTTTCCCATAGTTTCGTTTTTAGTTGCGAATTATGAGCTACTAACCCTTTTGTGGTAGCCATAATCAAATGAATAAAATAAAGAACTACTTTGAAAAAGAAAAATTTGTTCTTTGCCTTGTGTTTGTGTGCTTTTGGACTATTATAAATTTGTCCCCCTTAGCGCTATCTTTTCTCCTCTTTTCTAAGTCTTTGGAAAATTCAGCAGATGGTGACCACCCGCACTGGAAGCGGTAGTACCCGAGGCCAAGGCAACGAGAACGCCAACTATCAGGAGCACCCTACCCAGCAGCTTCCCCCACCACCAGTGGAAGGGCCTGATTGGCGCCAAATGATGGCCAACCAGACTCATCTGATCGACTTGCTGGCCCAGTCACTTAGCAACTCTCAGAATGTGCAGGCCACAGCAGCAGCCGCCGCCGCAACCCACGCACCAACTCAACCTTCTCAAAGGGTGACGATGTCATAATTCATGCGCATGCGTCCCCCGACCTTTTCTAGCAGCACTAAGCCAATGGATGCTGACGACTGGCTCCATGCCATCGGGAAGAAGCTGGACATCGCTCAGTGTACCGACCGTGAGAGGGTCTTGTTCGCCTCTCACCAGCTCAATGGTCCTGCTTCAGAGTGGTGGGATAACTTCTGTATCTCCCATGCCAATGCTCAAGCCATCTCATGGGACGAGTTTGTGCGAGCTTTTCACCACGCCCACATCCCCGCTGGGATGATGACTCTAAAGAAGAAGGAGTTTCATGCACTCCGTCAGGGCAATTGCTCGGTGAGCGAATATCTGCACCGGTTCAACCAGCTTGCTCGCTACGCTCCAACCGACGTAGCCAGGGATGAGGATGGACAGAAGAGGTTCCTAGAGGAGCTGAACGATGAGATCTCCGTACAACTGATCTCCCAGAACTTCACCGATTTTCAGCAGTTGGTGGATAAGATAATCCGCCAGGAGGCCAAGCATCAGGAGATGGAAAACCGTAAGTGGAGGATGGCCACTCAGAGGTTCAACGCAGGAAGTCTTCCCAAGCCTCAATTCACCCAGCCGCAGCCACCGCAGCGTGGAAGGTTCCAGACCTCTACGTCCAGAGCCCTAGTGCCGAATATCGCCCCAACACCTCCAACTTCCGCAACACCTCATCTGGAGGGCAATTCTAGCAGAAGAACCTGACTTCCTTGGCCACAGGAGTGACCTGTTTCCATTGCAACGAGATAGGGCACTACGCCAACAGATGCCCGAAGAAGCAGCAGGCAGCAGCACCTGTCAAGCCAGCACCAGGAGCCCTAGCCACCGGCGGAACTTCAAAGCCGACGGTTCAATTTACCAAAGGACGTGTGAACCACGTCACAGCAGAGGAAGCCCAGGCAGCACCGGATGTCGTTCTTGGTATGTTTCTTATTAACTCGATACCAGCATCAGTCTTGTTTGATTCCGGAGCTTCATATTCATTTGTATCAAATAAGTTTGTGGTTAAATATGGGTTACTTATGTCCTCCTTAACCAATCCTATGATAATCCATTCACCGGGCTCAGAAATGAGAACTAGTTCTCTATGCCCGAATCTCACCCTTGAAATATCCGGAGTGTCCTTCCTCGCAGACTTGATAGTCTTGCATTCCCAAGGTTTAGATGTAATTCTTGGAATGGACTGGCTAGCCAAGAATCATGGACAAATAGACTGCGCCAATAGGTTTATCACCCTCACCAATGAACAAGGAATTTCAGTTGAATTCAAGCCCAAGACTTGTACCGGAGGAAGTTCCATCCTCACCAGTATGAAGGAAGTAAAGCTTGAAGACATACCTGTGGTGCGAGAATACCCCGATGTCTTCCCTGATGATCTACCTGACATGCCACCGGATAGGGACATAATGTTCTTAATTGACTTAGTCCCCGGGACAGCCTCAATCTCGAAGCGACCCTATAGAATGCCGGCCAATGAGTTAGCAGAGTTGAAGAAACAAATCGATGAATTGCAGAACAAAGGATATATCCGACCCAGCTCATCACCTTGGGGAGCACCAGTACTATTCGTAAAAAAGAAGGACAATAGTATGAGAATGTGTGCGGATTACAGATCACTCAATGAGGTGACGATCAAGAACAAGTATCCGTTACCCAGGATCGATGATCTGTTTGATCAGCTGAAAGGAGCAAGTGTCTTCTCGAGGATTGACCTAAGATCCGGCTATCATCAGCTGAAGATCAGA
Organism: Ampelocalamus luodianensis; assembly: GCA_036346255.1. Classification (NCBI taxonomy): domain Eukaryota; kingdom Viridiplantae; phylum Streptophyta; class Magnoliopsida; order Poales; family Poaceae; genus Ampelocalamus; species Ampelocalamus luodianensis. The sequence continues at coordinate 17,633,546 of CM070627.1, read as the reverse complement.
CCAGAAGACATCCCGAAGACAGCTTTCACCACGGATATGGGTATGCGAGTTTCTGATGAATATCTTTCGGTTTGACGAATGCCCCTGCTTATTTCATGAATATGATGAACAAAGTGTTCATGGAATTCTTGGATAAGTTTGTGGTTGTTTTCAACGATGACATTCTTATCTACTCAAAGGATGAAGAAGAACATGAGAAGCACCTCAGAATGATTTTGGACAAACTCAGGGAGCATCAGCTCCATGCCAAGTTCAGCAAAAGTGAATTTTGGCAAAGTCAAGTGGCTTTTCTTGGACATATAGTGTCAGCAGGAGGAATTGCAGTAGATCCCGCCAAGGTTGAGGCAGTAATGGATTGGAAGCAACCCAGGTCAGTCACCGAGGTGAGAAGTTTCCTTGGACTAGCAGGTTATTACCGCAGGTTCATCGAAAGTTTCTCTAAGATTGCAAGACCTATGACCCAACTTCTGAAGAAGGAAAAGAAGTTTGAATGGACAGATGCCTGTGAGGAAAGTTTCCCAGAACTAAAGAAGAGGCTAGTCTCAGCACCTGTGCTAATCTTACCTGACACCCGTAAGGACTTTGAGATCTTCTGTGACGCATCCCGTCAAGGTCTTGGATGTGTATTGATGCAAGAAGGCAAAGTTGTGGCTTATGCATCCAGGCAGTTGATGCCACATGAGGGGAATTATCCGACACATGAACTTGAGTTAGCAGCGATCGTGCATGCCTTAAAGATTTGGCGGCATTATCTCATTGGTAATCGCTGTGAGATTTTCACAGATCATAAGAGTCTGAAATACATCTTCACGCAGGCAAAACTAAACCTTCGACAGAGAAGATGGTTAGAGTTGATAAAGGATTATGACCTCAGAATCCACTATCATCCGGGCAAAGCAAATGTGGTTGCGGACGCCTTAAGCAGAAATGCTTATTGCAACACCATCATGGTACAGAAGGATCAGCCCGAGCTTTATGAAGAATTGAAGCATCTGAACTTAGAAATCATCAACCAGGGTTGTGTGAATGCTTTGGAAGTTCAACCAACTCTTCATAATCAGATCAGAGAAAAGCAGCTAGAGGATGAGGATATCAAAGAAATCAAGAAGAACATGAGAAGAGGCAAGGCCCCAGGATTTGCCGAAGATGAGCAAGGAACGGTGTGGTTTGGGAACCGCATCTGTGTACTTGACCAACAGGAGTTAAAACAGTCGATTCTGAAGGAAGCACATGAATCGCCTTACTCCATTCACCCCGGAAGCACCAAGATGTACCCGAATCTAAAGGAAAAGTATTGGTGGGTCAGCATGAAGTGAGAAATTGCTGAGTTCGTCGCCCGCTGTGATGTATGTCAACGAGTCAAGGCAGAACATCAGAGACCAGCTGGATTGTTGAAACCATTCGCAATTCCCGAATGGAAGTGGGAGGAAATTGGCATGGACTTCATCACCGGACTTCCTAGGACCCAATCAGGTTGTGATTCTATCTGGGTAATAATTGACCGGTTGACTAAAGTAGCTCACTTCATCCCAGTCAAGACCACATACAGATGCAGTCAGTTAGAAGAGTTATATGTGGCTAGAATCGTTTGTCTACACGGAGTACCCAAGAAGATCGTGTCCGACAGGGGTTCCCAGTTCACATCAAGGTTTTGGCAAAGTCTACATGAAGCTTTAGGGACCAAACTCAATTTCAGTACAACCTATCATCCCCAGACAGAATGCGTCAATCAAATTCTTGAAGATATGCTTCGATCCTGTGCCATAGACTACGGAAAGAGCTGGGACAAGAATCTGCCCTATGCAGAATTCTCGTACAACAATAGCTAGCAAGCCAGTTTGCAGATGTATCCATTCGAAGCTTTGTATGGTAGAAAGTGCAGGACTCCACTCCTTTGGGATCAAGTAGGAGAGTATCAATTCTTTGGACCGGATTTGATCAAAGAAGCTGAAAGCAAGGTTAAGGCCATACGAGAGCGCCTGAAAGTGGCTCAATCCCGTCAAAAGAGTTATGCTAACAACCGTCGAAGAGAGTTGACCTTCGAAATAGGAGATTTTGTCTACCTCAGAGTTACTCCACTCAGAGGAGTAAGGAGATTCCGGACAAAAGGAAAAAAATGCACCCAGATTTGTAGGACCTTACAAGATTCTAGCCAGAAGAGGTGAAGTTGCATATCAGCTTGAGCTCCCAGCATCCTTGTCGGCAGTCCATGACGTCTTCCATGTCTAACAATTGAAGAAGTGCCTCAGAGTGCCAACAGAAGAAACACCGATTGAAAGCATCGATCTTCAGGTAGACCTCACCTATGTGGAGCAACCAATCAAGATTCTCGATGTGGCAGAACGAATCACTAGAAGCAAGGTCATCCGCTCATGCAAGGTTCAGTGGAGCAACCATTCAGAAGAGGAAGCCACCTGACAGCGAGAAGAAGATTTCAAGGCCGAGTACCCCACCTCTTTGCTAGCCAAGCCTGAATCTCGGGGATGAGATTCCCTTAAGGGGGTAGGTTTGTAACAGCCTAATTTTCAAATTTCAGTAGAAATTAAAACTTATTTATTTTTGTGGAATTTTCAGGAATTTTAAAAGCTTTTTATAATTATTTTAAAGTCAAAACAAATTTATTTGCAAAATTAAAAGCCAACTTTAAGTTGAAAATAATTTTATTAAGTCCAAAATTAAATAAGGGAATTTTTGTGAATTTTTCCATAATTTTTGGAATTATTTTGCTATTTTCTAAAGCTTATTTGAATTACCAGAATTAAAACAAATAGGAAATCAAAAGAAAATATAAATCTAGCTTTGGGCCAAAATCCAAAGGCCTCGGCCCAAACCCTCCCGCGCGCAGCCCATGCCGGCCCAAGCTGCGTCCGCCCCCCCTCTCTCCACCGTTGGATGAAAATCCAACCGCCGCCCGCACCTCTCTCATCTCTCTTCACCATACGCAACCTCGGCCGTTGGATCAAGAATCAACGGCCAGATCTTGATACACCATTGGAGGTCCGAGCACCCTCTTGTTGTGAACCATCCGATCGAAATGCAACGGTCGATTTCGCCACGCCATCACAAGATCGATCATGGCGGTTGGATCAAAATCAACAGTCGCACCCTTCGTCCTCGCGCCGTCTTCTTGAGCATGAGCGACCCGGCCGCCACGCTGCGCCCATGCGTGAACTCCAATAACGACCTTCTCCAACCGCCCCGACATCCCCGCATCGTCGCGCACGACTCGCGCCCGTCGCCGCACACGACTCCCACCTCCCTCTCCCTCCTTCTCCGCGTGCATGCGCACGAGCACCGCAACCGCCGCCGCACACCCCCACGTCGCCACGCCGCTCCCAGCCTCCCCTCTCCCTATAAAAGGGAGCCTCGGGAGCGCCTCTCTTCACTCAACCCGACGCCACCACGCACTCCTCTCCCCTCTCGTGTTCACCAGATTTCGCTGTTGAAGGTCCTCGGCCGGAGCTTTGTTTCTCGTCTTCTCCGGCGCTGTCAAGCCGTCCCCAGCCATCCCGACCACACCATCGCCGTCGCCGCCTCAAGACCTACACGGTGTGCCCCTCGCCTTCGCCGGAGAACCTCCGCATTGCCTCGCCACCGAAGACCCGATCGACGCCGCCGCCAAACCTCGCCGCCGACGACCAAAACGCCTCGCCCCGCTGCCCAAATTGAGCGCATCAGAACCCCCGTAACTCCCTCTCTCTTTTGGTATCACCCACACCCCTCGCTGGAGCCCCTAATGACGGCGAGGTGATCACCGAGCCGCCGCCGGCTTTAGGCCGACGTGGTGCTGCCATCTCACGGCCACGTCGCCGTTTTGCTTGCGTGGCGCCACCGTGTCACAGCCACCTCGCCTCCCTTTGCCCACGTAGCTGCCTACGTGGCTGCGAAATCAGCCTCTGCGCCAGCACACCTCCATGTGCACTATTCAGGTGCACCGAGCCCACCGTGGTCCGTTGACCGGACCATGGACTTGGTCTTTGACCAAGGGGCCCACATGTCAGTGACTCCAGGGTTTTCTTTATAAGAAAAATTCGGCCGAAAATTCAATTTCTGTGAGCTGACGTCACCCTTGCGCAATAAAAGGATTTTCCTTTAGAAAAATAAATCAAGAAAATCTAATAAATTAAGAATTTGTTTTTAATAAATTTAAACTTCAAAAATTCATATCTTTTGCATCTAAACTCAAAATTGGGTGTTTCAAGTTGCAAAATTTGTATAAAATTTTAATCTAGCTAACTAAACCAAAATATTTCAATTAGGAGTTAATTTGAGTTGTATTTTTGAATTTATTTGAATTTGAATTGAATTTGTCGTATTTACGCGTATAGACTTCGACGACTCCAGAGAGTTTGACCATCCCGAGGACTTAGAATTTCAGGATGTCAACGAAGGAAAGTTATACCATTGATCATGTTGATCCCATTACTTTAAAATTATTTTTAGTTTTTAAATTACTTAATGCATGCATATGTTTATACAATTATTTCAATACCCTATTTTTATACATAGTTATTTCAATACCCATTGTATGGCCAATTTGAATGTTTAACATGGATACCTTGTCACCGTTACACAAAATGCTACTAAAATTTATCATATGCTTAGCCAATGCTTAGACCATGTTTATGAATTTGGGAAGGTTTAGCCAAATCTTTTATAAACTTGATTTAAATTTGACACTATGGTATTGTTTTACCACAGAAAATTTATAAAGAGGGTTTTACTCTAAATAAAATCAAAATAGGTTTGGACTTGGGCGAATTGGTTGAATGGTGGGTGTCGGTTTATGCACGGGTTTAATCTGGTTAAGATTAAGACCTAGGGTTTGAAAGACGCCCAAGTCAATTGAGGACCGGTCTTTGAGCCGCTTTTTGCTATGCCTTACGGTACCACCACATGTCCTGTATGGGCATGATTTGGCTAAGTAATTTGTAATATTTTAGTGTATTTGTGCCATGTTGATTGTGTGGGTGTCGGGTAGACATTTATTCCCACTTGACGTAAGAGGGGGCTCCCGAAGGACGGTTAGTCCAATGGAAGTGAAACCTTAGCGGGCATAAGTGCATTAAGACAGAACATTGTAAAAGCCTCATGATAACTACTCAGTCGCACGCCTACGGAAGCGTGTATTGGCTGACATAATGAGCATGTCATCTCGTGTGGGTAAAACTGTACAGACTCTACAGAGTAGAAAAACTATTCGAATAGCCGCGTCCGCGGTCATGGACATGCTAGCAAGGCCACTTGAAGTTAGACTTTGTTTTCTGTTTTTAAAATGTTTTATCAAATGGTTTGAGGATGGTTAATCCTTGTGGAAATTGGGCGGTCAGCCGTGTGATAGGAGGGTATCCTTCACCTGTTCATTTGGAGGTTATCCATACCATAATATTGTCATTTTAAAATCTAATTTTAGATATAGTATAAAAATGGCCTTGGAAATTAATATGAGTATTTAAACTAAAAATGCTCTTTATGCAAAATAACCCTTGCCTTATTCACTTGTTTATCTTATGCATGCATTTTTATTCCATATTGGGTGTAGCTTGCGAGCACGGTAGTAGTGCTCACTCTTGCTGAATAAGTTTTATTCAGGAGAAGACTTCTTCCCCGACGATGAGGACTAGGACGTTTAGGCCTTCGACTCCAGACGATTGCCTGTGGTGAATCGTGTGGCTCACATTTATTACTACGCTTCCGCAATGTTATTTACTATTTGCCTATCAGACTCAGTTGTATTAAACATTTGATTACTTAATGTTATTTAAGTTTCCGTGATATGATTGTGATATCAATTTTGTGAGACTGTGTATACTGGAAATCCTGGACTGGTGTATGAACACAGAGAATTCGGGATCCTTCGTTCCCTGGTTCGACACACACTAAACTAGTCTTAAATTACAGTTCACCTCTATTTCCAATTGGACTGGTAATTATATAGATTAACTTTATATTTAAGAGTCTTATGATTTGTCATCATTTCATGTTGCGCTAGTTTTTCTCATTAACAAGTGATGCTAGGTTTTCGGACAAAGATCTATTTAGGTAGGTTCTAGTTGTACTACAACTATCTCATCAATTTATTCTAAGTGCAAACTGATTATTTTAATATCTAATTGCTTTACCAATTTTTATTAACCATCTCATTGACCCATTGCTATTACTGACATCATCCGAAACCAGGGCATAAGGCCTACTGTTGTTTAGCTAACCCACCCGACAAATCTTGATTCCTAATTAGAATTACTCTTGTAGAATAAATGTTAATGACTAATAATTCATTATACTTTCTGATCAATTTGTTTTGGCATTTGACATGGCTCTATATCACTCTTATATGGGCAATGTATTCCAACCTTGCCCCCTTTTAGTTCTTGCTCTTTTTGGATTAATTGCTAATGGCTAATTATTTCAATATGATTTCAACTTAACTAGGTCTTGCATTTGACATGGCTTTAGCTCACTGCTCATTTTCTAATTACCCTCTAATTTCTTATCAATTCTATTAGGAAGGATTACCTTATTTTAATTAGCTTACTAACAAATTTTTGTTGTCCAATTTGTTAAGTGGAGGTTCACTGCTTATTTTTTAATAACTATCTTCAATACTTGTTTTTTAGGTTAGTTTGCTTCTCTTTTTATATTAATCTCTAATGGTTATTTAATCTAACATAATTTTTCTTTCCCACTTGCATTTGAAATGTTATTTGCTTGCTGTTAATTCCAATTATCTTCAATTTTCCTTACTGTTTATTTGTTCTAAACATTGAGAAGAAATTTGCTTATTTGAAGTATTGTCTAACAAAAATTTCTTGCTAACTGAATTTTCGATTTGGCTAAAATGGTGTGGGTCCCTACTGTCATACTAACTTAACTCTAATTACTAACTCCATGGCTTTCACTCTATCCTAACGACCTCATTAAGACCCTAATGACGGTGCTACAGTGTGTTTTCCCCATTAATTGGAACCAGAGTAGAGGAGCTCACGGCCATTCTTGCCATCAGAAGCCAGGTCACGGGCACAGCTGGCGAGGACCAAAATGGGTTCCCTTAAGGATTGCAGACCCACTGGTGCCGGTGGCGAGGATTGGGGTGGTCCCTAGCAGCGGTATCACACTCGGCGATGCCCTTGGCAAATGGAGGTGAGCATGAGCTTCAGGGGGCTCTGGGGAACTCACCAGTGTGGTCAGAGGGTGCCGAGGGGACTAGAGGTGGGCTGGCAGTGGAAGCCGGCGGTAGCGCGGGGAGGTCCTCGTGGCGGCAACTCTAGAGAGGATGAGAGAACAAGTGAGAGATAGGGGGACGTAAAGGGAGGCTAGGAGATACTACCGTGCGGAGGAATTGAGTGGGGGCTCGCTGGAGGAGGCACGGCGAGGGTAGCAGTGGTCCCATGTCAGCGGTGGAGAAGAAGATGATGCGCGGCGCTCCGGTGGTGATAGCTTCAAATTGGTTGAGAGGGTCTGCCCTTGAGGTTGTGGAACATGCCGTGATGCCATTGTTCGGGGGAGGACTCCACTACGGCAGTCGAAATGGTGAGGGGCTATTCGGTGGTGTGATGGACAAGAGCAAAGAGCTTGCTCTGAGGTCTCTCACTTGTTCTTACTGTTGGATAAAGGAAGGAGGTGATGGGAGGAGGAGATGGTGAGGAGGGGGAGAGGGCAAGGGCTCTGGGTGGTCTTCTTATAGCCGAGGGGCAGAGAACACTAGGCGGCGTTGCACTCGGGTGGCATCAAGGTCAAGGCGGAAGGGATGGCAGCGGCATGGGCGCGTGATGGTGCTGACTGTAGGAGCAGGTGTGACATGGGCAAGGAGAAGCCGTGGGTGGCTTGGCCAAAACCGGCGGCGGCTTGATGCGCTGGCGCATGCATGCGGCCACATGGCCATGGCGTGGCCTGGGTAGAGTAGTGCTGGCTTGGTGCCGTGGAGAAGAAAGCTTGCATGTGGGACCCACTACTCGGTGAGAAGGGGAAAAGAGAAATGAGTTCCAGATTTTTCTAAAGAGGCCGAGTTCTTAAGGAATTTTCAGATATGGTAATGTAGCTCCAAAATTATGAAACTTTTAGGGGAAGTTCCTGACATAGTGTAGATTATTGTGTAATTTTTCTAAGGTTTTGTTTGTTCCATATTTGTCTCTAAAAATCTTTTAAGTTTCTATTTGCATATATTTGCATTATTTGATTTGGAGGAACTTTTCAAAACATGTTTGAAAATATTTGTCCATTTTATTAACAGTACGATTACACCATGTTTGGATTTTTAATTATCATATTTTGTTTCAATTTATTTTGATCCTTAATTAGTTTTGTATTTCTAGAATTTGATTCCTTTAATTTCTTTATTAGACAAAAAGTCTTGCAATAAAATCCAGAAAAGCGAATGTCAAAAAAATCCATCAAAAAGTTTTAAAAAGTTCACATTTTCCTAAAGTTTAAAAACATGCCCAAATTTTGGGATGTTACATTTAAACCGTGAAATTCAGAACATACTTGATTATAAAGAATACAATTCTATCACTCGCTTGTTTCATCTTTACTTGTAAAGCTGAAAGAGATGTACATGGACGTCAATCCAAGAATAAAGGAATTTTTTGCAGGTTCCATTTACTCCCTCTAGCAGAACACCTACACCAACAAACTCCTCTAACAACTGGCGTCCATCTACTTCCACTACACCGTCACACGCATCGGATACAAGCAAGAGCATGGTACAAGCCCCCGCACAAAGTCATCTTCTGTTGCTTCAACGAGTAGAGTACAAGAAACACAATGTCATCGCTGCAAGGGCTATGAACACATGATGCGGGATTGACCTAGCAAGTGAGATCTCTTGATAAAGGATAATGGTGAGTATACTTCAGCTAATGACATTGAGGAAGAATATGATATGCTTGCAACTGACCCCCCAGGTGATGACCAAGAATCTGAGCGAGAGGAGGAACAATATGGTGCTGAAATTTTATATAAGTATTTAGGCCTTATGGTGAAGCATGTACTTAGTGCACAAATGGAGCGTGCTGAGCAGAATCAACGCCACAATCTTTTCCAAACAAAACTTGTCATTAAAGAGCGTTCATGCCATGTGATCATTGATGGAGGAAGTTGCAACAATTTAACGAGTATAGACATGGTTGAGAAGCTTGCATTGACCACACAACATCACCCTGATCCATATTACATTCAATGGTTCAACAATTGTGGTAAGTTGAAGGTAACCCGCATTGCGAGAGTATATTTTTCTATTGGTTCCTATCATGATTATGCTAATTGTGATGTAGTACCTATGCAAGTATGTTCTTTGTTGTTAGGTGGACCTTGGCAATATGATAGAGATACGGTGTATCATGGTAGAACTAATAAGTATACTCTCATGTTTAAAGAAAAGAAAATTATTTTGCTACCCATGTCTCCTGAAGCTATTTTAAATGATGAATTAGAGAGAGCCACTAGAGAAAAGGAGAGTAGCAAAAGTGAAAATCAGATTGCAGCTAAAGAACTTGTGCACCAGAAGAAGAAAGAACCTAGTGCTAGGAAAGGTGAAATTAAATTGAAAGGTTCTGTTTTACTTACTACTAAATCTGTTATTTGTTAGATAGAAGATAGCAAATCTGATTGCTATGCTTTAGTGTGCAAAGAAGCATTGTTTTCTTTTGAGGATATGTTTTCTTCTTTGCTTCTTGTTGTTGCTAACCTTTTGTAGGAGTTTACTGATGTGTTTCCAAGTGAAATACCCATGGGGCTGCCTCCAACTAGGGGGATTGAGCATCAAATTGATTTAATTCCAAGAACCTTGCTTCCCAACCGTGCGCCCTATAGGACCAATCCCAAAGAGACTAAGGAAATTCAGTATCAAGTGCAAGACTTGCTTGACAAAGGGTACGTACGCGAAAGCCTTAGTCCTTGTACTGTCCCTATAATTTTTGTACCTAAGAAAGATGGATCATGGTGTATGTGTGTTGATAGAGCTATCAATAATATTACTATTCGATATCGTCATCCTATTCCTAGGCTAGATGATATGCTTAATGAATTAAGTGGTTGTACCGTGTTCTCTAAAGTTGATTTGCGTAGTGGATATCGCCAAATTCGCATGAAGTTTGGCGATGGATGGAAAACAACATTCAAAACTAAGTTCGGGTTATATGAGTGGTTAGTGATGTCTTTTGGGTTAACTAATACACCTAGTACTTTTATGAGATTAATGAACAAAGTTTTACGTGTTTTCATAGGCAAATTTGTGATGGTATATTTTGATGACATATTGATCTATAGCAAAACATTACAAGAACATCTTGAACACGAGTGTTGTTTTTAATGCTCTATGTGATGTACGTTTGTTTGGTAACCTTGAGAAGTGCACCTTTGCACCGATCGAGTATCGTTTGTTGGTTATGTTGTTACTTCACAAGGTATTGAGGTTGATCAAGCCAAGATCGAAGCTATACAGAGTTGACCGACTCCTAACACGGTCACACAAGTGTGGAGTTTTCTCGGTCTTGATGGATTTTATCGACGCTTTGTCAAAGATTTCAGCACCACTGCCACACCGATGAATGAGCTTATGAAGAAAGGTGTTTCGTTCATGTGGGGCCCTACACAAGAACAATCGTTTCAAAATTTAAAAGATAAGCTTACACATGCACCACTTCTCTAACTTCCTGATTTTGGTAAGACTTTTGAGCTTGAATGTGATGCTAGTGGAATTGGACTTGGAAGTGTGCTTATTCAAGAAGGTAAACCTGTTGCATATTTCAGTGAGAAATTAAGTGGGCCTAGTTTGAATTATTCTACGTATGATAAGGAATTATATGATTTATTTCGGACATTAGAGACATGGAAACATTATTTATAGTCCAAAGAATTTGTTATACATTCTGATCATGAATCATTAAAGCACATTCATAGTCAATCCAATCTGAAATGTAGACATGCTAAATGGGTTAAGTTCATTGAATCGTTTCCATATGTCATCAAGCACAAGAAAGGAAAGGATAATGTTATTGTTGATACTTTATCTCGTCATTATACCATGTTATCTCAACTTAATTTCAAATATTTGGTTTAGAGGCAATTAAAGAGCAATATGTGCATTATGTTGATTTTAAAGATACATTTCAGAATTGTACAGAAGGCAAAAGCTGGCATAAATTTGTTTTGAATGATGGATTTTTGTTTTGTGCTAACAAGCTATGCATTCTAGCTAGCTCCGTTCATCTTTTGTTGTTGCAGGATGCACATGGAGGTCTCATGGGACATTTTGGTGTCAAGAAGATGGAGGATGTTTTGACCGATCACTTCTATTGGCCTAAGTTGAGGCGCGACGTTGAGTGCTATGTGTCTCGCTGCACTACATGCAACAAAGCTAAGTCATGTCTTAATCCACATGATTTATATATGCTTCTTCCTGTTCCTAGCGTACCTTAAGAAGATATTTCTATGGACTTTGTTCTAAGACTGCCTAGACAAAGAGGGGGAGGGATAGTGTCTTTGTTGTGGTGGATAGATTTTCTAAGATGATATTTTTTATTCCTTGTCATAAGAGTGATGATGTTACAAAAGTTGATGATTTATTTTTTAAGGAAGTCGTTCGTCTACATGGTATGCCAACTACTATTGTTTCGGATCGTGATGCCAAATTCTTGAGCCACTTTTGGCAGACATTATGGCGGAAATTGAGGACAAAGTTGCTATTCTCTACTACATGTCATCCCAAACGGATGGACAAACTAAAGTGTGAACCACACGTTGTCAACAATGTTGAGGGCTGTTTTGAAGAAGAAGTTGAAGATGTGGGAAGAATGTCTGTCTCATGTTGAGTTTGCTTACAATCGTTTGCTATATTCTACTACAAAGATGAGCCCTTTTCAGGTGGTATATGGCTTTAACCCTCGTGCTCCTACTGATCTGTTGCCTTTGCCATCTCCTGAAAAAGTTAATTTTGATGCTAAGACTTGTGCTGAATTTGTTCATAAGCTACATGAAACAACTAAAGAGAACATAGAGCATTTGAATGCAAAATATAGACTTGCAGGTAGTCAGGGTAGAAAAGAATTAACTTTTGAACCTAGTGATCTTGTGTAGTTACATTTGCGCAAAGACCGGTTCCCTGATTTGAGGAAGTCAAAATTAATGCCTAGAGCTGATGATCCTTTTAAAGTTCTTGAAAAGATAAATGATAATGCATATAAGCTTGATCTGTCTGCAGATTTTGGGATGAACCCCACATTCAATATTGTAGATTTGAAGCCATACTTGGAAGAAGATGATGAGCTTGAGTCGAAGATGACTCTAATTCAAGATGAGGAGGATGAGGAGGACATCACTCTTTCGGATAAAAACACCAATGCTTCTCAACCTCCAGGACCAATGACTAGGGCAAAAGCACAATAATTAAACTATCTGGTAAACTCGTTCTTAGGAGTAAACAATATTTCCCATGACAATCCGATATTTCCTAAGACTTGTGATTTTCTTGATCTTCGAAATCATGGAGAGGAGGAGCCAACTAATGGCAAGGGAAACAATCATGGAGAGGAGGAGCCACTCACGACAAAGGGAACAACAAGGATTTCACTTAGTTCGGCCATCTCCTCCAATTCGGCTGCATTCAAGTCTACTTTATCGGGCCGATGAATTTAGGCTTATTATCCATGGTGCTGCGACACCTTTTATTTTGTGCCATAGGCCTTGTATTACTTGGGCCCAAAGGGAAGGCGTCACCCTAGTTCAGCCACCTCCTTGGCCGATGCCCCCTCCCTAGGGCACCCACCTTCTGGCCGCAAATCATATAGGAGCTACCGCCCCCTTTTGCAAAAGTCGGGTTTTGTTATATTAAAGTTTAACCTTTTCTACTTTATACATTGTCCTCTTGTTCGACGAGTACAACAGCGACATTGTTCTTTGGAACTCCACTTTTTAATACAAGTCTTAAGTCCTATTCGCAATTTCAGACTGCTTATCTATCATGTTCTTGCTTGTTCTTCGATTGCATGCAGGAATAGACCTTCGTAGTCAGGTCGATCATGCTTCTAGCAAGGTCGATAACAATGTTGGAGTTGGTTCAGTGATTACTGGGCATATTGGTCATGTACGATTTAAGCCGAATCGTGAGAGTCATCTCCACCAAATGTATTTATCTTTCTCATCGAAAGATCGGGACACCCATTGTCGCATCAGGGATTAGCCAAATAAATTAGAGAATGGGTAAAACTTGTGCTGAAATTCTCTTCCCGTCTATTATCATTTCTTATCCATGTCTCTTGTCACATGATTACTAACTTTTCTTTTCTTAAACATGTAGATGGCCACCCAATGGGACGAACCCCAGTACCGCACCCATGCCATCGAGGAAGGTACACTGTAGCACACCATTTGGGTGATCCTTCAGCATGTCGAGTGGCCGCATACACCTCAGTATATGGTCTTCAGCGTGCCTTCCAGCGCAGCGTTCACTGAGTACCTCACCCAGGTGCTCATCTAGGGACATCGCTTCAAAGACCCCGTATTCCGTTACTACGGGAGGGGTCAACGGTCCGGATGTCTCTTTACGATATGGCTTATGTCGTCATCATTCACCTGTGGCACGAGCTACCGAGTCTAATAGACCTGTTCTTCCACTTCCCGGCATAGACTGTAGACCAGGAGGAGCACACCTACCAGGTGGACGGGAGGCAGTTCCTCACTCTTCACCTGCACCGCGCCGGCCTTGTGAGGTCTCTCGACGGATATCTCTGTCACGTGACCCACAAGCTGCTAGAGGCCCACCGGAGGATCTCCACTCTAGAGGATAGCATCGCGCTGATGGTGGCCCAGGGGTTCTTCTCACGGGAGCTACTGTGTGGAGAGGACGCCGTAGTGGTGCCCACTGAGGAGCTGCCACAACCCATAGTCTGTATCCAGTCAGGAGCCCGACGTCTCCGCATGTCGGTGATTGGTCACCGCCGTCGAGTGATGGCCATTTGCTCCGGGACGGAGGAGTCATCGTGGATGGTGCAACAACACCATCACCCCCGTGCCGAGTATGAGGAGGCTGAGTACCATGGTACTCCACCCTGTGCTGTCTCATAGTCCTGAGGAGCTGCATGGCACAACTTCGACGACTAGATTGAGGCATATAGTCTAGAGCTCACTTGTAGGGCCTAGCATGAGCGCTTTTGGATATTTTGTAGGGTGAACTAATGTATGGTATTGCTGCAACCCAGTTGTAATATGCTACTTCCGATGTTTCATTTGCTCTCTTTTTGTAATGTACAAACAACGGGCAAGTGCGCCATGTAAATTTGACCCTTACGTTAAAATTCATATGTGCTGTGTAACATCCCAAAATTTTGGTCTGTTTTGAAGTTTTAAAAGAAAATTAACCATTTGAATTTTTCTGCTAAAGTTAAAAGCTTAATATGAATTTTCAGAGTTCAAAAACAATTTAATGTGATTAATGTCAACATCAACTATATTCAAAATTATTTTATTTGGGTTCTATGTGCTTGGATATATTTTCTAGAATTTTCTAGAATTTTTCCGAGTGCATTTGCTATTTTTTATTTGCTATTTGGATTTTCAGCTATTTTCTAAAAAGAAAAACCTATTAAAAATCTTAGAATCTTCCTCGGGCGAATCTCCGATCCGCCCAACTCTCCCGCTCCCGCCCATCTTTCCTTCGCTCCTCCGCCCATTTCACTTGGCCTTTCCTCCGTTCGCGCACCCCGTACCGCTTCCTCTCGGTTTCACTGCCGCGTGGGCCCGCCGTGGTGCCACCTCGCGTCGTCTTCCTCGTGGGATTCACGGGTCCGTGGTCTTCACGCGGCGAGCGCCGGCCTCCTCTTAGGACTCCTTCCCCCTCGGCACTACTTAAAGCCTCCCCACCGCGTCAATCTCTTCGCCTCGTCGACCTCTTCCAAAACCCTAACTTGCCCTTGAAGATTGCGCCGCCTCCTCGTCGAATCGTGCCCTAGAAGATTCCGGCCGCCGCAGCCTTCTCCGCCGTCTTGCTCCACCGTCGGACCTCCTCAACCTGCGCCGTCACCGGAGGTGGGATCGCCTCGTCGCAAGCTTCTCCGTGCTTCCACCATCTTCGTCCGAGAGTCGTCACCGCGCCTTTTTCGTCTTCGTCCGACAAACTGATCGCTGGCCATCTCATCGATCTACTCTCCGGTGAGCTTCTTCGTTTATCTTTGCGCGTCACCTTGTGCTCCAGGCTATTCTCATCTAATCTACACCTTTCATTTGATCTCTTTGCCGCCAAATCATTTGTCGCCGTGGTTCTTCCCCGTCTCGGTCCACCACCGTCAGCCCGCCGCTTGATCCTCCTCTGGTCATCCAGAGGTGTCCACGGTGTTCCTCGTCACCTTGCCGTCCGGTGCTCGCCGTTTGCCGGGCATCATCTCATCGCCAAGCCGCCACACCGTGAGCTTCACCGCCGCCAAAGTCGCCGCCGCGGCGTCCTTGTCGCCCTTGCCGCAGAACCTCCCACAACATCGTCATCTTCTCGACTTTCGTTTGGTACTTGCAGGAGCTACCTCGCCGCCGTTCGCCGTCGACGTCAAGCCCAAGCCCGGCCATGGCTTTCTCTCGAGCTTCCTCCTCTTGTTTGCTTTGGTGCCACCGTGGCCTCCAACTCACCCTTCCACCTCGGCGCCCATCTCACCTCTCTCGGTCCATGTGGCATCCGATCGACTCTGATGTTGCGTGTGTGTAGCACGCCAAAATTTCCACTCGAGCCTAAACCTGGTCCATGGTGCACCCAGTCACTGTCCTGTGGGGCCCAGCCGTCAGATGGTTTTCATCCAGTCCGAATGTTCCCTGCTGACGTCAGCTGACGTCATAATTATCTTTTCCTTCAGAAAGATAATCCCAGTAAATCCATAAATCTGATTTTTAGTATTTTATGTGATTTCAATCTTCTAGAGCTCATATCTTTTGCATCCGAACTCCGATTGAGTCCATTCAAATTCCTAAATTTATATAAATTCGAGATCTATTTATCTGAGATTTTTATTTAATTTTTGGAGTTTGTTTTCTCTCTGTTATTTATTTATTTGGTTTATTTGCTTGTTTTGCGAGTAGACGTCGATACTTCGGGAAGCTTCGAGCAAGGAGTAGCATACCAAGATCAAGATCAATCACTGGATTTATTCCAAGGCAAGTCGTGGACCTTTGATCATATTGAACCCATGATTTCAAAAGTATATTGTTTTATACAATTGCATGCTATCTTTATATAAATTGTTCTGGAATTAGTTATCACCTATTGTCATTATGCCTCCTTTGATAATTTGAATGCCATGAATCCTTTGTAACCTTAGCATGGGTAATTTTAGTTGGACATATTTGTATTGCCAACATGGGTATCGTACATATGCTTAGTTCAGCTTAGTTACGATGGGTTTGTCATCACATGTGTCATAATGATCAATTTTGACTTAATGATTTATGGAATCGTGTGGTGAGCCACTCTTGTTAAAATTTGTGTACCATGACGGGTATGTCATTGGTCTTGGTTAAACAAAATGGTTTTTGCTCAGGCAGTGGTTGGTGGATAGTGGGGATGTGGATTGAACATGTTGTGGGTTTGTGGTGGTCTCGACTGAGTAACTTGTCAAGGACTTAATCTTGTGCGCCATTGAACTGGGCCTTAACCGTACAACCACATGTCTGGTATGGGATGGACCTGGCTGATTAATTAGCAATGTCTTAATTTTGGTTCTGTCATGTGAAGCGTGGTTACGGGAAACGTATTCTCACGGTGGCGCAAGAGGGGGGCCCTGTCTGGTCGGAAAGACATTCAGTGTTGAAACCTTAGCAGGCAGAACTGGGTTAAGAAGGAACTTTGTAAAAGCCTTGTGATGATCACTTAGTCACACGCCTAAGGAAGCGTGAAATGCCTGACATTATAAGTTGATCTATCTCTTGTGGGTCAAGCTGTACAACCTCTGCAGAGTGTAAAACTATTCGAATAGCCGTGTCCGCGGTTATGGACGTGCCTGGGGATTTCACACGGGAGATAGAGTTTCTTCAAAAATGTGTCGGAGTGTGGATGGAAAGTTCACTTGATGAATATAATGTTCGTTTGGTGAATAGGTCATTCACTTGGTGGGTTGTGTCGATTGGTGAATGGGGAATTCACTTATCTTTGGTTTGGTTGGGAAGTGAATGGGAAGTTCACTGGTTGTTTCAAAGAAAGTGTTTAATTACTTATTATTGTTTTCAATTTTGCATTTCAATCTATTTATTGTATTTATCGTAAATGTTATTTTCTACAAAAGAGCCATACAGCTAATCTTTGTTCAAGCCTTGCATAAATACTATTTGCATACATTTCCCACGACTTCTTGAGTACATTCAAAGTACTCATGGCTTTTACTGTATTGCTCAGATTGAAGAATATCAAAGTTGCTCAAGAGTTCTTCGCGGGAGGACCATGAAGGTTTTGCGGATTAGGATGCGTTTCTCCACTCGATTGCACGTGGGCATGTTGATTGGCCATTTGAAGAGTTTCGTTCATTGCAAGAGTTTATTTGTTTCTTTAGCCTGCGTGGCAAGTTAAATAGCGTTGACCATAAGGTCGATTATCATTATTATTTGTTACTTGAGATCTTTTTAGTTAAATCGAATAAATGGATGGTATCTCATCACTGTTTTCTGTGTGAGCTAGCTACGATCGGGACTAGTTCGAATACACGAGGTTCTGAGATGTATTTTCGGGTCCCGTGAGGTGGTATCGAGCCATATCATTGTAGAACGCAACCTTAGTTAGCATGGTCGTTTTAGCTAAAAGCTTCAAAATTTATTTTCTAAATCAAATCAACTTAACTTGACTTGAGTAGTTGTTCTTTTGTCATCTCTTCTGGTTCTATTCTCATCTCAGTCTATTCTATTCTTATCTTTGTGGGCTCCCCGGGTTATTGGAAATGTACTTAATTAAATTTATACAGTAACATGATTATTAATGAAGGAACATCTTCCCCTCAATTAAAGATCATGCTAAAGGTATAAATTCAACAAGTAACAATTCCAATAAGCAGATCCGGATATATATATATCTCACAATGGTTCCGGATCAATGACCATTGCATATATATATCCTTTAACAACATTGCATCATACACATACAAGTCGTACATTTGCATTATTAAACATAAGTTTACAACATTCGGGTTTAGTACTACAATATAGAGTGACTTGGTCACTACAACATATTCTCTGTGGAAGCAAAATAAACTGAAAAAAAGTCCACCAATGGCCTCATCCACCCGAGCAATTGCGTGGAGGAAAGAAATGGCGTTACTCGTTAGCGTCACCACGATCGGCGCTAACGGGTGCTTCATAAAGGAAACCGTCCTCACTGCAACAATAGGTGATAGCACCTTGAGTACGGAAGGTACTCACAAGTCTTACACAAACTAATTAAAGAAAGTGGTTATTAGAGCCTATTCAAAGGAGTAGAGTTTTACATGCATAAGGTTACAACAGGAAGGTATAAAGGTTCAGATTTGCATAAGCGATACATCTTAACCTACAAAGGCTAACTTTTGATAAAGCAATTTAATAAATCAAAGTTTGCTTAGAATAGTAAGTAAATGACATAAAAGTAAATGATGCGATTGCATGATTCCTCATGCAAACCGAAAATAAACCCAAACCAGATTTTTGAAAATCAAAACTTCTATCAGGTGACATCAATTCAAGTTATCGTCCATGGCCGTGGACACGACTATTCGAGCAGTTTATACCTGCGAGGTGTACATCTTTACCCACATGACTTAGCTAGCCCGTTGCCTTGGATGCCTCGAATGATGACATACTTCCTTTGGTATGTCGGCCGGAAACTAAGATTTGGTATTTTTCAACAAACTAACACTATTGAGTTGGACCCCATGTGTGAATCGATCCCGCTTAAACAACGATCGATAGCATCACGCAACGGGCACACATGTTGCGTCGATAATGCCGATCCAAACAATTTAATGCGAATTGGGTTCCCTACCCATAGTAGAATGCTATCGGCACCATTAAGGTATCGTATATGCGACGAGGCACATATACGCCCTCACCCTCCTAAGAACATCCGATACTGACATACAAGCTCACATGGCATAAAACGCAGTCCTCAGACCAGAGCATCTATGCCGTACAAGGTCAATACACATATCCTTACTCTCTGTTTCCAACTCAATAGTCTTAACATTTTACTTAACCAAGCAGCGCCCATACACTTGCATGTGGAAGTCGTGGGGACTTGAACCGAGTAGTCGAGTTCGGTCCTTAATTAACCGGACAAGTCCACCACAAACCCAATCTCGTGCACAAAAGCACCATCACTAGCTTCCTCTTGTCCGGATCAATTTGAATTTCAAATACAAGACTGATTTAAAGAAACTGGACAAAGAGTTTAAAATAACAATAGTTCAGTTGTGATTCCCATGTTTGACAAGATATGCTTGTCAAACTCTAAAATCTCTAGACTGCATGTCTAAGCTAAAACTAAAAATATAGCTTATGATATCAAGATACTATGCTAGGTTAAGTGTATGATTACAATTAAAGTATTCCACAATGTCACTCGAGTCATAACTAACTAATACAATCCATTTTGGTATTTTCAGAAAAATAGCATGCACAGATATCACTGGATTTGTAAAAGCTATTGTACAAAATTTGGGATCAATATGGTGCAAAGAGGATGCTTGCCTTGGTAGTAATACACTTATTGCGAGTTCAGGTTGCTCAGAGACAGATTCAAAAACTTCAAATGAACCAGATTCTATAGAAAGCAAATAAATCCAATAAATGCCAAATCTGACAATAAGCTCAAAATGAAGGAAAAATGCATGATCAATTTGGAAATGCATGAGTACAGATATGCTTAAGCCATAACTACCCATATTAGTGATAATAACCCATAATATAGCTACTGTTTTCAAAAGACAAAACTAGAGTTTAGTGCAAAATCGATTTGATTTGAAAAGAGTCAAAAGAGGACAGATTGCAAGTTTCGGAAAAAGGAATATAGAACATGCAAAAGTTCATAAATGAAACTTAGCATGATATTTTAGGGTAATTAATATCCCAAACTAACCTTAGTCTAACCCTAACTAGTTAGATCACATCAACTAAGAAGAAATTCATTTTTGTCGGTTAAGCGACAAAAGAAACAGAGACAGATCTCAACTAGAAGTTAAAATAGATGATGACAAGAATGGAAAGATCAACTTGTCATGTTTGCTAGGGTTTAGTCAAAACCTAAATAAGATGGTAAGTTGACAAGAAGAACCCTATGTTTTGAAAATGACATGGAAAATCGAAAGGTATAATATCAACTTTTGGTTTGAAGCAAGTTGAAGCTACTGATGCTTAAAAGAATGATTCAGGAGCTTCTTAAGTCCTTAAGATGCTCAAGATATCATAACTAGGGTTTTGGCTTCAGGTATAGGAAAGATACCAAGATTCTGAAAACTCCAAATTGATCGACAGAGAGATAAGTTCGATTTAACTTTGCAAAAGATATCAAATCTTTAATGCAAGGTAAAACCGATTAACTTAAGGATGGATAAGCAAAGGATAGGAGCAAAATCCACTAGGCAAAGACAAGGAAGAAAGTGAGCTTCAGTGGTCAGCAATGGTGTGACTCAAAAGCTAGGGTTTATATATAAGGGAGTTGAGCTACAGGACAATTGGGAAAAGTCTAGAGTTTGATGAGGTGTCCATTTAGGCTAATTATCCCAAAAATTAGTTACAAAAACTTTGGGATAAATCCTCTCCTCTGCTTCTGAGAAATCTGCTATGTGAGAGAGGGAAGAAGATAAGAGTCGGTGACATGTGGGCCCCATTGTCATCCTCACCTGCGTGCTTCACAAAAGCTCAAAGAATATCACCGTCCGATTGGAAATGGCGGTGTGATAAATAGAGAGATTAAATGATTTGAATCGGTACCGCTTAATATGGACCGCACGATCTATATCGGTCGATCGAGATCTAATCGAAATCCCGAAGGGCGCATGGAGCTCCGCTTTCAAAGAGAGACGTTGGATTAAAATCCAACGATCGATTAAAGGATACACGCCGCCCGTTTAGATGCGATAGCACAACACCGTTGGATCGATTTCTCACGGTCGGGATGGAAAATTGAGCCGGATGGTCGATTGCATACACTCATATGGACCTTACGATTGAAATCCAATGATCCACCGATTTTGGGCTTTAAAGGCCCACGGTCAAAAAGGAGCGTCGTGAGATTGAAATCCAAAGGCCCGCATAAACGCCGCCTCGATTTCAAATTGGAATAGCGACGCCGTTAGATCAAGAATGAATGGTGCGATCGTGAGGGGATCCGAGTCGTCCGAATGCATACACTAATCTGGACCACACGATGAAGATCCAACGGCCCGAGGAGCGGGCTTTATAACACGCGGTAAAAGGAAAAGCCGTAGGATTTGAATCTAACGGCTCAGATAAAAGCGCGCCTTTAAGTTTAAAACGAAAAGGGGTGCGCTGTTGGATCAAGAATGAACGGTGGAGATTGAAAAGGGATCCGGAGTTGTCCGATTGAACACACTGATCTCGCTCGTTAGATCAAGATCCAACGGCGGAAATTAAGATGCACACGTGGACAGCTCGCGGGGTGTTATAGCTTCGCCCGTTCGATTGAAGATCAACGGCTCATATCACTCGTGGAGTTTTGGGCTTGCGCCCGAACGTGACCGAGCCAGACCAATTGCACTGGGTTGGACCCAACCACATGAGACCGAGTCGCTACAGTGCAAGGGTTTAGGTTTAGACCGGTTTAGTTGACCAAACCTTATTCAAATATTTAAAAGGTTTGACTGGGCTTTTTAAAAATAGCAAATAAATTTATAAAATCATGAAATTTTTACTGGAAGCTACAGGGATAACATATTTCCTAGATAAATTTTATAAACCACATTTTCACTTTGTAAAATACATAAATATTTATTTCAGGCCGAAAATATTTATTTAAAGACAATAAATTTTCTTTAAGCCCAAATAATTTCTAAAATGCAACAAAATATTTTTAGCCAAGATAATTTATCTAGGCTTTAATAAAAATACTTCCCAGTCATAATACAAGTTTTATCTTGTATTCCTTTAAGACTTCAAATGGTTCTTTAGGGTTTTGGCTAAAAAGGAAGGTTTTTAATTTGTAACATGCTGCCCAAAGTGTAAAAATGAACAGTAATGTTATGAACAGTACCTCATTACTGTTCATAAAGCATTTTATTACTGTTTATAAACTTGGGGCTGTTACAATCTTATTCTACTCTACTCATCTTGTGTCAGAGATCTTATCTCTTGCCTTTGCTGAATGTTGTTTTACAATCTTAAATTGACTTTCTCGCCCCATAAATTTCTCTCGTCCAGAAGAAAAGCAATTGTCAAGAGTATCTTCGTTGCTTCGTTCCAGTTGTTTCGAAGGATCTTCGTTCTCTAGTTTAGATTTGAAGCCGTCCTATTAGAGTTTTAGTAGCGTTTTAGATCGTTGTTGCAATAGGTCTTTATTTGGGTTGTGTGTAAGTGGGAGCTGCAGTTTTGCTGTCAAGCATTATGTTGCAGTCACACTGAGGCTTTAATTTGAAAAGTTTTATTGTGCTTTCATAGCATTTCAGCTATGTCTTCTTGCCTTTGCCTTTGGGTATAATCTGTTTCCCCTAGTTAGGTTGTTTCCATCTACTCGGTCTTGTCTATCTCATCTATTGTGCTATTCCCTCTCATCTACACTGCTTTTCTATCTTACCTATTAAACCTGTGGGAGATTATCGCAGATGGTTGATACTCGCAATACCTCGAGCCGTACTCAGTCAGAGGATGCCAATGCCAATGCCAATGCCAATGTCAATGCAAGTGACCAGTCACCAGCCCCTGGAGCCACAGAGCCCAACATGGCACAACTTCTAGCAACTCAGACCCAATTCATGAGTGCAATGATGCAGAACATGAACACCATGATGACACAGCAAAGTCAGACTGCTGCTGCAATAGTCAACTTGTTGAACAACAACAATCAGAATGGTCAGAATAATCAAGCAGCAGCTGTTCCGCCGCCAGTTCATCATCATTCCAAGCTATCAGAGTTTATGAGGACTCGTCCACCTACGTTTTCTCATTCGTCAGAACCTTTGGACGCAGAAGATTGGCTTCGTTCAGTGGAGAAAAAGCTCGCCATTGCTCAATGCAATGATCGTGAGAAAGTTCTTTATGCTTCACATCAGTTGGAAGGTACAGCCGCAGAATGGTGAGAAAACTACACCGCAGCTCATGGAAATTCTCACGCTATCACTTGGGAGGAATTTTCAACAGCTTTTCGTCAAGCTCATGTCCCTGATGGTATAGTGGAAATGAAGAAGAATGAATTTCGTGAACTCCAGCAAGGAAACATGTCTTTGGGTGAATATCTCAACAAGTTCACTCAACTTTCTCGCTATGCTCCAGAAGATGTTGCTACAGGTAATGCACGTCAGAAGCGATTCAAGCGTGGACTCAACCCCAGTTTGAAAGTACAAGTGGTTGGAAATGATTATGTGGATTTTCAACATATGGTTGATAAAGCCGTACTCATAGAAGATTCTCGTCGTGAGTTAGACGAATCTCGCAAAAGGAAGATGATACAACACGGAGTTCATCAGAATCATCTCCAGAGAGCCAGAACCAATGCTCAACAGCCTTTTCGTCCCAATAATTCATCTGTTGGATTCAGGGACCCGATACGTTGTCTCATGCAGGAAACACAGGGATACCCAATGTCAACAACAGCAACAATAGTCAATCTCAGGGAAACCCCAATCATGGTGCAGGAGTTACTTGTTATAACTGCCGTCAGACAGGTCATTATGCAAACAAGTGTCCGCAGAAGCAAGGGCTGACACCAATTCCTTTCAATTTGGGACCAACACCAGCCAGGACTTCTTTGCCAAGAGTAGGAAGAGGAATGCCTCAGACTCCGAATCAAGCTACCAGAACTCCATCAACTGCCTCAAGGGGAAGAGTGAACCACATCGCTGCAGCAGACTAATGCGCTTCGTAACGTCGCCTCGTAAGTCTTGAGTTAGACTGCGTCGAACCTATTCTTTAGTCGACTGAATCTCGGGACGAGATTCCCTTTAAGGGGCTAGGTTTGTAACATCCCAAAATTTTGGTCTGCTTTGAAGTTTTAAAGAAAATTAACCATTTGGATTTTTCGCAAAGTTAAAAGCTTAATATGAATTTTCGAGTTCAAAAACAATTTAATGTGATTAATGTCAACATCAACTATATTCAAAATTATTTTATTTGGGTTCTATGTGCTTGGATATATTTTCTAGAATTTTCTAGAATTTTTTCGAGTGCATTTGCTATATTCTATTTGCTATTTAGATTTTCAGCTATTTTCTAAAAAGAAAAACCTATTAAAAATCACAGAATCTTCCTCGGGCCAAATCTCCCGATCCGGCCCAACTCTCCCGCTCTCGCCCATCTTTCCTTCGCTCCTCCGCCCGACCCGCTTGGCCTTTCCTCCCGTTCGCGCAGCCCAGCCGCTTCCCTCTCTTGTTTCACTGCCACGTGGGCCCGCCGCTGGTGCCACCTCACGTCGTCTTCCTCAGGGACTCCTAGAGTCCGTGGTCTTCACGCGAGCAGCGCCGCCGGCTCCCTGCCGGACTCCTTCCCCCTCGGCACTACTTAAAGCCTCCCCACCGCGTCAATCTCTTCGCCTCGTCGACCTCTTCCAAAACCCTAACTTGCCCTTGAAGATTGCGCCGCCTCCTCGTCGAATCGTGCCCTAGAAGATTGCGGCCGCCGCAGCCTTCTCCGCCGTCTTGCTCCACCGTCGGACCTCCTCAACCTGCGTCGTCACCGGAGTTGGGATCGCCTCGTCGCAAGCTTCTCCGTGCTTCCACCATCTTCGGCCGAGAGCCGTCACCGCGCCATTTTCGTCTTCGTGCGACAAACTGACCGCCGCCCATCTCATCGATCTACTCTCCGGTGAGCTTCTTCGTTTATCTTTGCGCGTCACCTTGTGCTCCAGGCTATTCTCATCTAATCTACACCTTTCATTTGATCTCTTTGCCGCCAAATCGCCGCCGCCGTAGTTCTTCCCCGTCTCCGGTCACCACCGTCGCGCAGCCGCCCCAGTCCTCCTCCGGTCATCCCGAGGTGTCCCTGGTGTTCCTCGTCACCTTGTCGTCCTGGTGCTCGCCTTCGTTTGCTTCGGGCATCATCTCATCGCCAAAGCCGCCACACTGCGTGAGCTTCACCGCCGCAAAGTCGCGCGGCCGGCGAGCCTTTGTCGCCTTGCCGCGAACCTCCTCCCACAACATCGTCATCTTCTCAGCTTTCCGTTTTGGTACTTCGCCGGAGCTACCTCGCCGCCGTTCGCCGTCGACGTCAAGCCCAAGCCGCCGGCCATGGCTTTCCTCCGGAGCTTCCTCCCTCTTGTTTGCTTTGGTGCCACTGTGGCCTCCAACTCACCCTTCCACCTCAGCGCCCATCTCACCTCTCTGGTCCATGTGGCATCCATCGGCTCTGGTCGCGCGTGTGTACGCCAAAATTTCCACCGAGCCTAAACACGGTCCATGGTGCACCCAATCCACCAATGGGGCCCAGCCATCAGATGGTTTTCATCCAGTCCGAATGTTCCCTGCTATCGTCAGCTGACGTCATAATTATCTTTTCCTTCAGAAAGATAATCCCAGTAAATCCATAAATCTGATTTTCAGTATTTTATGTGATTTCAATCTTCCAGAGCTCATATCTTTTGCATCCGAACTCCGATTGAGTCCATTCAAATTCCTAAATTTAACTAAATTCGAGATCTATTTATCTGAGATTTTTATTTAATTTATTTATTTGGTTTATTTGCTTGTTTTGCGAGTAGACGTCGATACTTCGGGAAGCTTCGAGCAAGGAGTAGCATACCAAGATCAAGATCAATCACTGGATTTATTCCAAGGCAAGTCGTGGACCTTTGATCATATTGAACCCATGATTTCAAAAGTATATTGTTTTATACAATTGCATGCTATCTTTATATAAATTGTTCTGGAATTAGTTATCACCTATTGTCATTATGCCTCCTTTGATAATTTGAATGCCATGAATCCTTTGTAACCTTAGCATGGGTAATTTTAGTTGGACATATTTGTATTGCCAACATGGGTATCGTACATATGCTTAGTTCAGCTTAGTTACGATGGGTTTGTCATCACATGTGTCATAATGATCAATTTTGACTTAATGATTTATGGAATCGTGGTGGTGAGCCACTCTTGTTAAAATTTGTGTACCATGACAGGGTATGTCATTGGTCTTGGTTAAACAAAATGGTTTTTGCTCGGGCGAGTGGTTGGTGGATAGTGGGGATGTGGATTGAACATGTTGTGGGTTTGTGGTGGTCTCGCCTGAGTAACTTGTCAAGGACTTAATCTTGTGCGCCATTGAACTGGGCCTTAACCGTACAACCACATGTCCGGTATGGGACGGACTGGTGATTAATTAGCAATGTCTTAATTTCGGTTACGTCATGTGAAGCGTGGTTACGGAAAGCGTATTCTCACGGTGGCGCAAGAGGGGGGCCCTGTCTGTCGGAAAGACATTCAGTGTTGAAACCTTAGCGGGCAGAACTGGGTTAAGAAGGAACTTTGTAAAAGCCTTGTGATGATCACTTAGTCACACGCCTACGGAAGCGTGAAATGCCTGACATTATAAGTTGATCTATCTCTTGTGGGTCAAGTTGTACAACCTCTGCGAGTGTAAAACTATTCGAATAGCCGTGTCATGGTTATGGACGATGCTTGGGGATTTCACACGGAGATAGAGTTTCTTCAAAAATGTGTCGGAGTGTGGATGGAAAGTTCACTTGATGAATATAATGTTCGTTTGGTGAATAGGTCATTCACTTGGTGGGTTGTGTCGATTGGTGAATGGGGGATTCACTTATCTTTGGTTTGGTTGGGAAGTGAATGGGAAGTTCACTGGTTGTTTCAAAGAAAGTGTTTAATTACTTATTATTGTTTTCAATTTCGCATTTCAATCTATTTATTGTATTTATCGTAAATGTTATTTTCTGCAAAAGAGCCATACAGCTAATCTTTGTTCAAGCCTTGCATAAATACTATTTGCATACATTTCCCCACAGCTTGCTGAGTACATTCAAAGTACTCATGGCTTTTGCCCTGTATTGCTCAGTTGAAGAATATCAAGCTGCTCAAGAGTTCTTCGCCTAGGAGGACCATGAAGGTTTTGCGGATTAGGATGCGTTTCTCCACTCGATTGCCTGTGGGCATGTTGATTGGCCATTTGAAGAGTTTCGTTCATTGCAAGAGTTTATTTGTTTCTTTAGCCTGCGTGGCAAGTTAAATAACGTTGACCATAAGGTCCGATTATCATTATTATTTGTTACTTGAGATCTTTTTAGTTAAATCGAATAAATGGATGGTATCTCATCACTGTTTTCCTATGTGAGCTAGCTACTGATCTGGGACTAGTTCAGAATACACAGAGGGTTCCTGAGATGTATTTTCGGGTCCCGACATGCCGCCCCTGAAGTTTAAGAAACATGCATATTTTGAATTTAGGCAAGTTAAATTTGTTGGGATGATAATACTTGCTGACCTGCTTAAATTGTGCTTATTCCCCTTTATCTTGCGCACGTTTGTTTACACTGCACTTTGTGTGATCAGGATGCTGGTAACATGCTCTGTCCGCCAGCTCATGGCGACAGAAGCTACCTCTGGATCACAGCAACAAGAACCTTCGCAACCTAACCCGCAGCACCCCTCCACATCAGCAGCGCAAGCTGAGCAATCTCAGCCTGCCGCCACCAATGAACCTAAAGTTCTACCGCCACCACTCACCATGGCACAAGTGCTCGCCATGATCGAGCAAGGGCGGCAGACCAACATTCTACTACTCCAGCAATTGGTGCAGAACACCGCTACCCTCGGCACCACTGTCGGAGGAAACGGAGCTACTGCTAACCAATCATCGTCCAGGATGGGCGAGTTCATGCGAACTCGGCTACCGACCTTTGCATTAGCAGTCGACCCTTTTGATGCCAACTGGCTTCACACCATTGAGAGCAAGCTAGTAATTGCCCAGGGCAATGACGAAAAGAAGGTGCTATACACATCTTATGAGCTGCAAGATGTAGCAACAGTTTAGTGGGAGAACCATCAAGCTATCATTCCTGAAGGCCAGTCCATCTCATGGGCCGCCTTCAAGGAAGCGTTCCGCAATGCCCATATTCCCTTGGGTATTATGGTCATCAAGAAGTGGGAATTCTATGAACTTCGGCAGGGAACCTGACGGTGATGGAGTTTCTCCACTGCTTCAATTATCTTGCTCGCTACGCTGCGTTCGAGATACCGAAGGAAGGAAGGAAGGTTGCTCTATTTAGGGAGCACCTCAATGACGAGATGAAGTGGTCACTCACAGCCCACGACATCCCCAACTTCTAGACCTTGATTAACAAGGCTATTCGGGTCGAGGATAGCACTCGGACAGTAGTGGAGAGCTGCAAACACAAATGGCTTGCACGGAAATCAGCAAGCAGTGGCCTGCCAAGACCAAGCGTTTGGCAACTATCAAACGCACGTCCTTCGGCACCACCACCTCCGAGGTTCCAAGACCTAGTTCCTCGCCCTCAGCAGGCCGTAGTTCAACAATATAACCACAGAGGACAGTCGTTCGGTACTCAAAATCGGACAACATATGTCACTTGTTTCAGTTGCGACGAACGCGGGCACTATGCGAATGTGTGCCCGAAGAGGAAGTTTCCAGCGCCTCAACCTTAACCTCAGGGCCCAGTAATGACCCCAAGGCCTCGCACGAGGTCCAGGAGGACAGCAAGCCCCTAAGACGGCGCAAGGCTTCGAATGCGGCAATTTGAACCATACGACTGCCGAGGAGGCTAACGCATCGCTAGATGTAGTGATAGGTATGATTCTCATTCACTACGTACCTACATTGGCGTTATTTGATTTCGAAGCAACCCACTCTTTTGTTTCTAAGAGGTTTGCCATCCAACAAAAACTGGAAACCACATCACTTGTAAGCATTATGCTAGTTCACTCACCAGATCTGTCCTGAAGGTAAAACTCGGATGTTTTGATGTTCATATTGAGATCAATGCGGTAGGATTTAAAGCCAACCTCATTATGATTGATACACCTGGGTTAGATGTAATTCTTGCGATGGACTAGCTAGCCAAATACCAGGGAGTAATTGATTACGCAAACGAGCTGTCTCTCTTGTCAACTCTGACGGAGAACACGTCGTTTTCGTCTCAACTCATGTCGCTCCATCGCAGCAACCCAAGCTCAATTCCATCTCAATTCCAGAACTTAGCCAGTGCCCGTGGTACGTGAATATCCCAACGTGTTTTTGGATGAATTGCCAGTAATGCCGTCGGATCGGGACATGGAATTTGTCATCAATTTGATACCCGAGACAGCACCTATGTCCAAGCGATCTTATCGAATGGCATCTAACGAGTTGGCCAAATTGAAG
The DNA here is from genome assembly GCA_036346255.1 of Ampelocalamus luodianensis. NCBI lineage: Eukaryota > Viridiplantae > Streptophyta > Magnoliopsida > Poales > Poaceae > Ampelocalamus > Ampelocalamus luodianensis. Next base: position 17,604,059 of record CM070627.1, on the reverse strand, counting down.
CAACAACTCAAAGAGCAGTTGGACAATGGATTCATTCACCCTAGCTCATCTCCATGGGAAAGCCCCGTGCTATTTGTGAAAAAGAAGGACGATAGTCTATGAATATGTGTTGACTATCGTTCTTTAAATGAAGTCACTATCGAGAACAATTATCCTCTGTCAAGGATTGATGACTTGTTCGATTAAATGAATATGGCTTGTGTCTTCACCAAGATTGACCTGAGTCTTGAGTATTTCCAACTCAAGCTCAAACCAGAACATATTCCAAATTCTGCTTTTACTACCCGTTATGGTTTGTTTGAGTACACCGTAATGTCATTTGGACTCACCAATGTTCATGCAAATTTTATGGATCTTATGAATAAGATTTTTATGGAGTATTTGGATCAGTTCGTGCTGGTCTTCATTAACGATATTCTCATCTATTCAAAAATCGTAGAAGAGCACGAGCAACACTTGTCATTGGTGCTCAACAAGCTGCACAAGTATCAGCTATACGCCAAGTTCAGCAAGTGCGAATTCTGGCAAAAGGATGTCAGTTTCTTAGGCCATGTCTTATCTGAAGGAGGTGTGGTATTGGACCTAAGTAAGGTACAAGATGTCTTAACTTGGAAACAGCCCCACACCATTCCGGAAGTCTAAAGTTTCCTCGGTCTGGCGGGATATTACCACCGGTTCATCGAGAACTTCTCCAACATTGTAAGACCAATGACACAACTTCTGAAGAACAAGAAGAAGTTCGAATAGTTAGCATCATGTGACGAGAGCTTCCACGAGTTAAGGAAAAGGCTCACCACAGCCCCAATACTCACTCTGCCCGATATACATAAGGATTTTACTCACCATTAGTAATACACATATCATGCCAACAACCATGCATCGCTATCATGTATCAAATACACGTAATCATGATCAAGCATTCACAATTAATCTATCAATCAATGTACTTGCCTCAACCATGCGAGAACGAAGGATGCGAACAGGGCGCTGCCCCTGGAACCAATCCCCCACTTGAGTTAAGTCAACAAGCACTCTAAGATAACAATACTGGATCAAAACAAAGCTAGAAGCACTTACGAAAAAAACTATACTCTTTCGCGCAACCCCAACTCCAAAATTCTAAACAGCAGTCCGTCCCCTCCACAAACAGTCATAATAAAAAATTCATATCTTTTAGTACAGAGATCCAAATGGGGTGTTCTTGGACTCTCTAGAAATATTATCAAATCCTCTATCTAAACCTAGTTGGTGAGCCTTCCAGATTTCTCCATTTACTACCCTTACCAAGCTGATTAACAAAACAACTAATTCACGCCGGGTTTCTTGACAGTGATATTAAAACTATCATAAATTTCAGTAAAGTTATCCAAATTTCACGTTCTTTAGCTTCCTAAAAATCTAAGCCAATTATCTACATCTTTCGTTACAGTGAGACCTTCCAAATATTCCTTTAACTATCCACTTTTGTCTGATTACTAATAACTATCAGAATTCTACCAGATTCACCGAACAATGTGATCTAGTACTCTACGAAAAGGTATCGACGTCATCTACAATTCTCTAGGAGTTATCCTGGACAGATTCTGCCATTAAACTTCTCAAAACCGTTGGCCAACCCTATCTGCTATAAACAGATCTAAAGACTGACATCGCTACTAATCAATTAATCAACTAATCGGAAGGAGAATAGGATTTACCCTTATAGAACCGCTGAAGAACACGAATACCACCACGTGATTCCTCTCCCTTCCCTTCTCCCCCTTCCTTCTTCCTCCCTTTCTTCTTCCTCTTCCATCTTCTTTCTTCTACCGGGCGCTACAGTACTGCGATGCTACACACAACGACGCTACAGTGCCACGCTGCCCCCATTCCACCTATGGGCTGAATTGAAATGGTCCAGAAGCCCAGATCTAGTACTCTACGAAAAGGTATCAACGTCGTCTACAATTCTCTAGGAGGCGCCCTGGACAGATTCTACCATTAAACTTCTCAAAAACATCGGCCAACCCTATCTGCTCTAAACAAATATAAAGACCGACATCGCTTCTAATCAATTAATCAACTAATCGGAAGGAGAATAGGATTTACCCTTGTAGAATCGCTGAAGAACACGAATACCACCACGTGGTCTATCTCCCTTCCCTACTCCCCCTTCCTTCTTCCTCCCTTTCTTCTTCCACTTCCATCTTCTTTCTTCTACCGGGCGCTACAGTACCACGACGCTATAGTGCCATATTGGTGCTCTGATGGCGCCAAGGGAGGGGAGGTGCCTAGGTTTTCCCCTTTGTGGTGGTGTCCCCCTTCCACCTATGGGCTGAATTGAAATGGGCTAGAAGCCCCGGCCAGGTTGTCTGGTAATTGCAGAATCCCCCCTCTAATCCTCTGTAAAACACTTTTGTATTTGGCCCTTCTCTCTAATTTAATTTGGAGTATAACATTCTACCCCCTTAAATAGAATTCGAACCTAAATTGTAACCACGATAACGCCAAAGAACAATTTCAGCTAATAATTCTACTAACATTTCCACGTGCTTGTTGTGAATATTTCCGGATATTGCTCTCACATGCGAGACTCCAATTCTTAAGTCGCTTTTCCCCTGGACTTATGGGACCACCGCATCTTGGTGCAACTGATGTATTATGTCTCATCACTCGTACCGTCCTAACCATAACCACTCAACGGATAGGACTCGAAGATGCAGTATTACTCACTGGTCAACGGCTCTTACGAAACGTCACACTCCCAATACCTCAAGCATTCTCTGAACACTGGGTCATACAAAACGTTATGTACCAGGCACTAGGACTCGAGACGGTTCCAGCGAATTGATATCTTCCAAAATCCCCGCATCCTCCAGAACAAACCAAAAGTACTTTGGGCTATCATTCCCTTTGGGACCATGCCACAGAATTTGCACATAAACACATGGAACTCTTGTTCCATCTCTCAGTCGAACTCTTCTGCTTACCAAGGAGCACCTCCTTTATCTCGGAATGCACAAAAGAACTTGCTTTAAACAAACTCTTTTACAAACAGAACCCAACTAAAAATTAAAGAATTCTCATCGCAACCACGCAATACCAACTCCACACCAAGAGGGTCAAACCCAAAATTGAAGATTCATCTCGAAAACCCTTCCACTTTTCAGTTAGGTAGTTTGGAAATAAACACCACATCAGCTAAAAGAGAAACCACTCGGATGTCCAAATTGAACACTTCCTTTATTCTCCTGAACCAGAAAGAACCACCGTGCCAACATAAAGCCAATGCAAGTTGCAAATTGACTCTGTCATAAACACACAACCCAAACAATAATCAAGAGAGCCTTTCACTACTCAAGAAAACATTCTTTTCTCCATCCTTTCTTTGAAGAATTTAACTTCTATTAAACCATGAGCTTCCAAATCATCGCATAACCCACTAAATTGTTTCTCTTAAATTGGCAACCTCACGCTACGCCCAAACCGAATACATCATTCACCTCTTGTAGAGAGACTCTACTGACCCCACAAAACATACTTTAGCCAACTCCTCTATCAACTGAGTTACTTTGGTAAGTAATTTCCAATACACCTCAGCATGGATTTCACCCACAAACACATCACCTCAATCTGTTAAGGATAATCAACTTCAAATTCACATCGCACATTCTCATTTATTATATCAAAAGGATTCTATCCATGATCAACACACTATTCAGAATTCATTTTTGTTCTTTTACTTCTACACATAATGAAGGAGTGACCAAGGTTCTAGCATGAACCATAAGCCCCATTACAATGAACTTCTTATGTAAAAGATAGGGAAATCCTCGGATTCGATGACTAAAATTCCCACAATCTAAACATACTCAATTATTAACATCAACATATAAACATATTTTTGACCAAATTATCTTTAGAAAGATTCTAACTCCTAGAGGGTTACTCACTAAAGCCAAGTCATACCTGATAAAACTCAACAATCCCTACTATTCCAATAGCTATCATATCAATTAGATTTGTTCAAAATTCTACTCTCATTAACTACACCATCATAATTCTCCCACACAACCCTGCAAAATATCCAAATAATGACAATATAATAAATTGATCAAGATTCTCATACCTTCATTAATTCTAATGTTCCATCAAAATGAACAAAAGATCTTGGACCACAAATCACTATAGGCTCTACGAGTTGCAACAATGTAATCAGTCAGCTACAAAGACCAACTTTCTTTTTAAAATCAAATTCTCTCCCAGGATTACTCCAAGAAGTCAACTTATCACTCGATGCATACCAATTGACACCTAGAGTCTCACAAAACCATTCACTTGACTAGCACCAATCAGTTGCCACTAAACCCTCTATGAGGTTTTGTAAAACGAATCCATTATTCCTTTCTCAAAAGAAGAGGCAAATAACAATAATGATTTCAGCACTTAGAAAAATATTTAGCATTTGCCATAAACACAAGACCAAGAGAAATAGTCAATTAGCAATGAACCCGGGATACAAAAGATGAGACCACAGATAAGGGCATAAGTCCCACAAGAAGAGAATATTGAACTTCAGCCAATAAAAATAAAGTATTGCTTTTGAAACTTGAAGGACTCTTATGCGGCCAACCAACAAGGTTAAGCACGCTTCAATAAGCTATAAGCTACCAAACTTGAATCCAACCATGAATTCCTCTACTACACCCTTCAATTTATCAAAGGAAATAACTTTCTTTGATTGAAACATTACTTTGCCAACTCAAGCAAAAGATCCTTTAAGCTCAAATCACATAAATCACTTAAGAACCGATAGAACCTTCCAACACCTGCTTTGCTCAATAAATTTCAGCTACCACATAATTCATGAACTACCCAAGGTCATGGATGCAAAACTCCAAACTTTTCATTTAATCGATATTACGAAAGGCGATCAAGTTACTTTATTTCTAAAAGAATCATCACCACACCCATAAGTCACAATCCCTTGTAGTCAACCTTACTAACATCAAGAATAATACACTCTAAACATGGATCTTTATTGTCAACTCTTCCATTATAAAGCCTCCAAAAGTTGACCAAATTGTTTCATACTACTTTTTTATCTTATCTTCAAAATAAGGGTATACCAAAACCAAACAACCTCACTTCAACAACCACTTTATTTTAGAGGGAATCTACTATGTAATTTAAAAGGTTATACCAAAACTCTTTCATCATGGATATGCTATTATCCGACTATTCCACAATCATGTAAGCATAAGTCACCTATTAAATCTCATCCGTTCAACTCTTATAGATTCTCAACACCAAACGTCAACACACAACAGTTGTACCCTGACCATTGTTGCTATCAACTGGCTTCATCATGAAATCTAGATGCTACCTAATTTTCTTTTCAAATCACATGAACATTTACAAACACATATTCATCCGTTCCACCTCATATTCATAATTTGGTACAAAATCACAATAAAACTTCAAGAATCGAAATCTACCATCATTCAAAGGTTTCAACAACACTACGACCAAATTCATCCCATCATTTAATATAGAAGAGTTATCCAGAACTCCTCCCATAAAATTCTAGATCCACTGGTATTCTACCATTCAATCTTTTGTAGGCAAGCCCAACAATTAATCACGGTCAGAAATATGTAGATCTAATAACTATATGTTCACCAAGTATCTATAGAAAAGATAACTCCAAGATTAATATCCATGAAGGCAATAACCTAGCATCTCCCCAACTTTCCCTTTCCACACAGTTAGTTTCATCCATCGAGACCAAAGAATCCCACAAGTTTAGCAAACTAAACAATTTTATTGGTCAAATCAGTTTATCAATGTTCCACACTCCTTAATAACTCATTTGATTCCAATTAGGTATAGCCATACTCTTAATCACAATTCATCAAGAACTAGTACAAGACACCATCAAATTAATCAACTTTCCTTCCAAGGATTCTTGTTAAGATCGACTATGCATCACACTACAGACTCAACTTGATAACCCATGCCATATCCACTAATTTCTTTGATTATAATCTCTCACTTAACCACAAGAAGACATCGCTAGAGGGTTTAACATTTTCTTTCATAAAAGGAACATTTCAACTTCAACACTCAAAATACCCAAAAGAGATACAACGAGTCAAAACTTCCACGTACTAAAGGACTTGCATAAGGAAACTTTCATTATCCAAATCATCAAGCGAAATAAATGGGTCATATTTTCCAATAAGAAAGACAAAACTCCAATACAAAGGTCAAACTTGACAACTCACCAAGTCCACCAGCCACAAGAATAACTCAACAGTTGGAAAAACAATATTTGCTTTAAGGGACAAATTAACCAATGAAAACACATTAACCATTCTTAAAGAAACCCATCAACTGCAATGAACTACTAACCCAAGAGAAATTCATCAACCACAACTGGACAAGAGTTAATCAAATTCAAATTCAAGGAAGAGAATAACTTTTCTAAAGATACTCACTATCAACACCTGTACTAAGGTATTCAAGGTAACCACTTCACTATTCTCTTACGATGAACTGTGGTGTAACCTGGTAAATCCCAAGGCCACAACCACGACCTCAACCTCTCAACATGCGCTACCATCACTCATAATAATCATAGAATCATATTATAGGCATATAAGATCATCTCATAATAGGAATCATCAACACAATATAACATAAGCGTAAATACAATGCTTGACCCATCCCATCCTACTGTGTACCAGTGTGTCAGGTTTTTAAGTTCATTAACCATTACAAAATTTTAGCAAATTAAGTTACCTAAGTTGTTAATCCATTCACCACGCACCTCTGACCCGCTCGATAACAATCAGTAACACTGCACTAATATGAGCCTAGAATGCTACTAAACTAACAATATAACGAGTTAAAACCAAGACACCTTACTAAATTTTGGCAGAATCTTCTTTGGATAGCTAACTATATCGGGGGTTCCAACAGGTACGAATATCATAATTAAACAATCCAACATTCAGTATAATCAATAGGCATTCAAGATATGCTAAATGACTAAAGCATAATCATAGGTATCCAAAGTATACTACTCATCATTATTACAAATAATCCAACACAAAAAGCATAACCATAATAAATCCTTTAAGTAGCTGCTCATTTATTAAGGCATGATCTGAAATCTAATCAACTATGAACGTTCATGGTAGTGTGTGTGCGACATATGGCTACTCCCTCCCATGCATGTCGTTCCTGTATTGGGTACCTAAAACAACAACAACAACAGCAAGAGTGAATCCACAGACTCAGCAAGTACATATAAAAGACATTACAAACAAAATTATAACATCAGCATCCACTTCCAGAAAACTTTGCATTAAACCATACCACATACATATGCAATGCTCAATGCATCATTTCTCTTTAACTCTTCTTGTATTTTACCGATAATGCAAGGTATGCAATCATCGCTGCATACCCATGTCTGTGCTCGCAAGCACAGGGACCAAGAGCCCAATACTCCGCAAGTAATGGGGACCTCAAGTCCACACTCCACAAGTGTGGGGACCACAAGATCGTCATATACATGACGGGGACCTCAAAGATATACATTCTTGGTCACCACGTGACCAAGCCTCAACATGATCTCAATATGCACATGCACAATTACTCTATTCATCATCAACATGCAATAGCAATAACATCATACATGAATAGAACTTAATCATACTTTGAGCATTCATCATTATTAATACACATATCATGCCAAAAGTCATGCATCGATATCATGTATCAAATACACGCAATCATGATCAAACATTCACAATTAATCTATTAATCAATGTACTTGCCTCAACCGTGCGAGAACGAAGGACGCGAAGAGGGCGCTGCCCCCGGAACCAATCCCCCACCTGAGTTACTCAACAAGCACTCAAAGATAACAATACTGGATCAAAACAAAGCTAGAAGCACTTACGAAAAAACTATACTCTCTCGCGCAACCCCAACTCCAAAATCCTAAACAGCAGTCCATCCCCTCGACAGACAGTCATAATAAAAAAAATCATATCTTTTAGTACAAAGATCCAAATGGGGTGTTCTTGGACTCTCTAGAAATCTTATCAAATCCTCCATCTAAACCTAGTTGGTGAGCCTTCCAGATTAGGCCATTTACTACCCTCACCAAGCTGATTAACAGAACAGCTAATTCACGTCGGGTTTCTGGACAGTGATATTAAAATTATCATAACTTTCAGTAAAGTTATCCAAATTTTGCTTTCTTTAGCTTCCAGAAAAGCTAATATAATTATCTACATCTTTCGTTATAGTGAAACCTTCCAAATATTCCTTTAACTATCTGCTTTTATCTTATTACTAATAACTATCAGAATTCTAGAAGATTCACCAAACAGCAGCGCTACGAAATTCATAACTTTTGAACCACTCGTCCAAACAATGTGATCTAGTACTCTACAAAAAGGTATCGGCGCCGCCTACAATTATCTAGGAGGTGTCCTGGACAGATTCTGCCGTTAAACTTCGCAAAAACATCGGCCAACCCTATCTGCTCTAAACAGATCTAAAGACCGACATCGCTTCTAATCAATTAATCAACTAATCGGAAGGAGAATAGGATTTACCCTTGTAGAATCGCTGAAGAACACGAATACCACCACGTGATCTATCTCCCTTCCCTACTCCCCCTTCCTTCTTCCTCCCTTTCTTCTTCCACTTCCATCTTCTTTCTTCTACCGGCGCAAAGCATACCACGCCTACTGATGCCATCTTTGGTGCTCTGATGGCGACCAAGGAGAGGGGAGAGGGTGCCTAGGGTTTTCCCCCCTTTTGTGGTCGGTTGCCCCCCCCCCTCTTCCACCTATGGGCTGAGTTGAAATGGGCTAGAAGCCCCGGCCCAGGTTGCCTGGTAATTGCATAATCCCCCCTCTAATCCTCTGTTAAAACACTTTTCTATTTGGTCCTTCTCTCTAATTTAATTTGGAGTATGACACTAATTATCTGACCCATGACTTCGAATTAGCAGCTGTGGTTCATGCTCTCAAGATCTGGAGGTATTATCTCATCGACAATCGGTGTGAGATCTACTCAGATCATAAAAGCTTGGAGTACTTCTTCACACAGTCAGATTTGAACCTAATGCAGCGAAGATGGATTGAATTGATCAAAGACTACGACTTAGGCATTCATTATCATCCTGGTAAAGCCAATGTTGTACCTGATGCTTTCAGCTGGAAACTTCACTGCATGAGCACATCAATCGAAGCAAATCAAACGATGCTACATGAAGAGTTTCAAAGGCTCAACTTAGAAGTGGTTGAGGAAGGTTATGTTGCTGCTTTAGTACTGCAACCTACCCTCAAATCACAGATCCAAGCCGCTCAGCTCAAGGATCTAGCAATCACCGAGATCAAGCAAAACTTACGAGATGATGGAAAATTAGAATTTTCCAAGAACATGAGTGGATTAGTTATGCGCGGACAGCAGCTATGTGTTCCAAATGATCGCAATATCAAGGAGCTTCTTATCCTTAGAGAATCTCATGATTCTCCCCTCTCCATTAATCCCGGAAGCACCAAGATGTACTAGGATCTCCAGAAACAATTTTGGTGGCCCGGTATGAAGCGAGACGTCGCTGCGCATGTAGCCTTGTGCGACGTATGCCAACGTGTTAAGGCGGAACACCAACGTCCACCAGGATTACTTCGACCTCTGAATATTCTCGAGTGGAAATAGGATAAAATCAGCATGGATTTCATAACAAGGTTACCAAAGACCCAAAATGGGTATGATTCCATATGGGTTATCGTGGATCGCCTAACCAAGGTGGCACTCTTTATTCATGTTAGCACCACCTACAATGGAGCCAAACTTGCAGAGACCTACAATGGAGCCAAACTTGCAGAGCTTTACATGGATAACATCATTCGCCTGCATGGTGTGCTAAGAATCATAACCTCTGATCGAGGACCTCAGTTCACTTCCCGATTTTGGGATAGTGTACACGAACTATTGGGAACCGAGCTATTCTTTAGCATGGCATAAAACCCACAAACAGGAGGTCAAACACAGAGGACCAATCAAATTCTAGAAGACTTGTTGCGAGCATGCGTCCTGTCCTATAGCACGAATTGGGAGAAATGTTTGGCATTTGTCGAGTTTTCCTACAACAACAGCTTCCAGTCCAGTCGTCAAATGTCTCCATTCGAAGCACTTTACAGTGCAGAACACGCTTGTTCTGGTCCAAAGTCGGCGAACGATAGTTCTTTGGATCAACCGTTATCCAAGAAGCACAAAAGCAAGTTGATGCGATAAAAGACGCTTAAAGGAAGCACAATCACAACAAAAGAGCTATGCCGACAGTCGTCAACATGAGTTAAGCTTTGAAGTAAACGATTTTTTTATCTCAAGGTTTTGCCACTGTGAGGTATCCGTCGTTTCCAAGTCCATGGGAAACTGACACCTCGGTATATCGGTCCATACCGAATCCTCACAAGGAAAGGCGAGGTAGCATACCAGTTAGAGTTGCCACCTCAACTTTCGGATGTGCATGACATCTTCCACGTATTGCAGCTCAAGAAGTGTCTCTGAACTCCCACCAAACTCAGTTGGAGAGCATTGATCTCCAACCGAATCTTTCTTATCGGAAACACCCAATCCAAATTCTAGATGAAGCCACAGGACACAATCGTAGCTGCACCATCAAGATGTTAAGAATTCAGTGGAGCAACCACACCGAAGACGAAGCTACATGGGAACGCGAAGACCATCTTAGAGCCAAATTCCCCTATTTCTTTACCTAGTCCACTAAATCTCGGGAACAAGATTCTTTGTAAGGGGGGTGGGTTTGTAACATCCCAAAATGCATATGTTGGGAATACATAACATAAGTGCATTGTGAAAATCATTTTGATCATTTTTGCATATGAAAGTCTACCCATGTTTGAATTTTGAACTTTTGTTTAAAAGCAAATCATGAAATACAAACAAACATGCACTCAAAACGAATTAGATAAAACAAAATAAAAATAATAGGTAAGAGTATTATTTTGAGCATAATTTCTTAGGGAAAAAATTACAAAACAACTCATGTGAAACTTTGTTAAAAATAATAAATGAAAATGCATAAGAGCAGAAAATTATATGAATTATTGAGAAAATCATAGAAGAGATAAACTCCTGAGAAATTTATAGGAGAAACTACATTAGGTCAAGAGCCCTCACAAAAAGTTTCATAAAATTTCGAGTTGTTTGCTCGGTGTAACAATTTAGCAAATAATTCAGCTGTAAATCCAAAACCTAAACCTAATCTCCTATCACCCTCTCACTGACAGTAGGCCCCACTGCTAGGGAGCTTTGTCCACCATTTTGGACTATGCCCCTGGTTTCTCCTCTGTGCCCAACCATCCCCGTCACCTCCGCTTGCCCATGCCTGCCCTAGCTCACCCTCCTACCTGGTATCTCGTCGCTGCCTCTGAGAGCTTCGCTGCCCCTTGCCCACGGGCATGCGTTCCCTCTCACGAGTTCTCCATCCTCTTGTATATAAAAAGCTTGTCTAGCCTCCTCTCCTCACCACTCCGCTCATCCCCTCTCCTTCCCTCTTCATTGAGCTCAAACACCCAGAAAGCTCGAGCTCTACTTCGGTCAGTGCGCCACCGCCACCATTTCCACCTCCCAAAGGGTTTCTCTTCACATTATCTACATCATCTCATGTTGCAGAGCAACTTGAACCTTACCTCTCACTCAATTCCCTCTTTGATCCATAGGAACTGCCGAATCATGATTTCTTCTTTGTCTCCAGCCGACAACGTCGCTTTCACCATCACTTCCTCCTTGATGAACCCCACGTTGATTCCTCGTGGCCAAAGCACTCCTGCACCTCCCTCATCCTTCCCCAACCATCAGACGAAGCTCTCCCTCGCCCGAATGCCTTCTCCACATGAAGCTCTTCGTCGCCAGCCTTGTCCAAGCTTTCCCGAAGCCCCTCCTCGCCTCCGGTATACTCCTAGTACCCCTTAGAACCTCATGTGCATGTTTGTTAGTTGGAAGCATCGACGGTTTGGCTGATGGCTTGTAGCCCGTAGCTTCACCACTGCTCAACTCCGGCGTGCCGCCGCTACAGGCGACCATGGGACTTGCTGTCGGCACCATCAAGTGTGCAAGCATGTGGGGGTTCCATTTTGGGCTTTCCTCGGCACTGTCGTGTGCCATTGCGTTGACGACGTGCACGGCTGTGAGTGTCCGAGCTTTGCTCTATGTTGTCCGAAATGAACATGCACTGTAGCAAAGCCATTTACTCATGTAATCCTGGTCGTTAAGACAAAACAATGTTTAAATGATTAGTTAATTAATGCTTGAGTCACTGACATGTGGGACCAAGCCAAAAGATTAAAGAAAATCTAATTCAAAACGTTATTCTAAATGAGTCACTGACATGCGGGTCCAACCACTTAAGTGCACAATGAACGCCTCGATGAACCTGTGTGCTATGCTCATGGACTCACAGTCTACGCACTGTTGTGTGGACCAAGTCACTGACAAATGGACCCCACTTGTGGGGTTAATGAAAATTAGAAGAAAATGGAAAGTACGTTTTAGTTTTGAGGAAATACGCTTTCTCTGTTTGGAAAGCGTAAACCTCAGAGAGCCTAGAGGATAATAAGCTTTCCAACTGGAAAGCGTAAACCTCGTAAGAACATATGAGAGAATACGCTTTCTCTGCTGGAAAACGTATTTCTCTTTTTCTTTGGAATTTCCAAACCGAACCAAATTGAAACTTTAATAATTTTTGCAAACAAACTCCAAATTGAATGATTTTTGTTTATAAATCCATATAAAATCATGATCTACCAGAATATGTAAAAATATTTGAATTTGGTCACTATTGAATTTATTGGTGTTATTTAATTCGTTTCCGGCTCTTTTTGGATTAGACATCGATTACTCGAGCGATTATTTTTACGACCAATCATCAATATATTCATAATAACCAGAGCAAGGAAAGAACCTCCTTTTATCATATTGATCCCATTATTTAACTTATTGTACTTTGTTTTGTAAAATCTATTATGCATGCGTGTATGTTTTGTATGAAAATGCTATGTTTGGGATGTCGATAGTTGTAAATCCTATTTGTTGCATGTATCTCCTTAGAATATTGATCCCTTACTGTTGTAGCTTTTAGATTATGGGTTAGATAATATATAATGTCATTCGGGAGTGTTTTAGTACCATTATCGCACAACTGCTTAATAAAGCAATAGATTTTTCCTAAAAACTTATAAAAAGACAATATGTTAAATGTGAATTTAGGAGATTTTTGAAAAATGTCTAGGGAGGTGTACTGCTATTATTTTGTATAAAAATAAAAATACAAAACCTAGTTTTGAATACGGACGAGTTATATTATATTTTGAGAAGAGTGAGGGGTGTACCTCACTAGTAGATAGGTGAGATTCTCGCCCGAGGTCAACTAAGGACCAGACGCTAGCAACTCTAATCTAAGACCTAACGTACAACCATATGTGCTGGTATAGGATGGCCTTAGCTAATTAAGTCATTGAAAGCTAGCCTTCCATATAGGTAGGCCGTAGAGTGCGGACATGACCAGGTAGGCATGTTCGAAGGGGCTCCCTTCACCATGGTGTTGGGCACAAAGATTACCAACACAACTGCGAATACCTCCTCGATGGGTGAAGTGTGGATAAACATTCGTTGGGCTAGTGCAAAGTTAGGACTAGATGATGTAAAGATTTCGACCCGTGCTCTAGACTATTTACCTATGGTAATGAGCGGTGGCATCGATGGATGCTGAATAAATTAGAGAATTCCACTACTACACAAAGGGTCATCACATATGGCTCGGAACCATCATCACAGACAGTTTTTTAACCGTCTGAATTTATATATCTGTGATAACAAGCGGTTATCACAAAAGGTTTTCAAACCGTCTATGAAAAAAGCTATCACAGACGGTTCTGAACAAGAACCATCTGTGATAGTTTATTTTCACAGATGATTCTGAACAAGAACCGTCTGTGATAGTTTTTTGTATTGCAAAAAAAAAATAGATTCTGAAGCCTTGCTAGCAGTGACGAGAGGCGACGCGAATGGCACAACTGCGACAGAGAAAACGAGCGGAGCAAGGACAAAGCGAATGAATGCGTGTGGTGACTCCAGGAAGCAACCACCATGCTATCAGTAGTGGCACGAATAGCTATGGTCATTGGAGTTGTGCCGGCGATGAGCGAGAAGCTAAACGGTGGCAGCGAGCTTGAAGGCGTTGGAATGCTATTTAAACCTCACACTTGCACTCACAAGGTCCAAGAGCTCACGAAGGTGATTGACGACGACGGAACCACTCCTGGACAACTTGACGGTGGCGAGCGGGTATGAAGGAGCATGGTCCATGGTAACTACGAGCTTGAGGCAGAACTAGGCAACGAGAGGTGGGTATTAGTATCTAGAGGATCTAGAGATGACATAAAGCCAATGAATCAAACGATAACTCACTGGACAGGGAGAGACAAAGGAAAATGACGACGGCAGCTGGAAATGGGGAAGATGATGCGGCTCAATGAGAGATGGAAGGGGCACCCCCGCTCACTCCTCATGACGAGCTCCACCTCCGTCGAGTTGAGCAGCCACCGTAGCACGTGGGAGCCTCTGCCCAGCGCGTCCCGCCTGACTCGACTATAATATATAAGGACAGCACCAAAATATTTTGCCCCTCGCGCACGCATTCAAAATTTTTCGAACTCTCACGTTGTGAATCACAGACGGTTTCATACAAAAATTGTCTGTGACGACATATCACAGATGGTTCGTATCACGAACCATCTGTGATACTTCATAGGTAGTTTTTTATACGAACCGTCTGTGATAAGTATCTCATCACAGACGTTTTGTATTAAAAACCGTATGTGACTTGGAATTTTCCTTACTCTGTGATTTTACCATGACTTGAAATTTTCCTTACTCTCTGATTAAGAAAAATTCCAAGCCATGGTGAAATCACAGAGTAAGAAAAATTTCAAGCCATGAGATACTCATCATAGACAGTTCGTATCAAAAACTGTCTATGAAGTATTCGGAGACATCACAGACGGTTCTAATTAAGAAACGTCTATGATGTCTACGATTATCACAGATGGTTTTTCTTAAGAACCATTTGTGACTTATCACATATGGTTCTAGTTACAAACTATCTGTGATAGTTACATATCACAGACGGTTCCGAAGGAACCATCTGTGATGAGGCGTCTAGTATAGCCTGTTTTGTAGTAGTGTTCGTGTACTATGGATAAAGTTGTACACCTCTGCAGAGTGTAAATCTATTTAAATAGTCATGCTCGCAGTCATGAGTGTGCTTAGTGCGGACGATATGGGTTTAGCTTTGATTTTCAAAAAACTGTTTTATTGGAAAAACATGGGCAATGACTTGTGGATTTTTATTTGAGTTATTTGCCATGTCTATGACTGAAAAAGATTTGTTGCTCGCAGCCGAGGAGGGTTATGAGGTGTTGTCTTATTTCTTTTGTACTCGTAACCGAGGAGGGTTGCGAGTTGTTATTATTCATTTAATTGCTTACTACTGTCCTGAATCTATTTAACTACTCTTTCAAATTCCGTTGCGAATTACTACTTACGAATATTGCAAATAAAAATAGCTTTAAACAAAATAAGCTGTAGAGTAGAGCCTTATCCATTGATAGTCTTGCATTTAATATAACTTTTGCGATACACTACAAGTCTTACTGAGTACGCATTGTACTCAATCTTGCTTATATTGTTGTTCAAAGTTCGAAGATAAACCAACGCCCGACGATACATTCTTCGCACAGGGAACCGAAGGGTTCGGTGACGGGTCTATCTAGGTCTTGTTTCTTGTCGGTTGTATGAGGGATTGGATGGGCATGCCGCTGAAATTTCTCTACTTTTATTTCTTCTTTTTCTTCTTTCACTGCTACTTTTACTCTATTGATACCTGCTTTTATTTGGCCGGTCAACTGTTGATGTAATAACTTTACCGCTTAAGTTAAGTATCATTTTGTTTACTTGTATATGTGAATATATGGATGTGAATACCAAATGTCGTGAATGTGTGTACGAGCTACTGATCGTGGGACTAGTGTAATATACACATAGGGTCTTCTGGTGTTCCATATGCCCAGGGGTCCAACAACGAATATATGATCTGGGCCAACAGTGGTCTAATATGGGCCAACACACCTCTCATGTTCAAGATCTTTGCGAAGTTCTGTAATCGCTTCTTTACAGAGCCAAAAACATCCATGTTCCAACTTTTGAAGAACAAATGAAAATTAGAACATTTTTAGTTGTATGTAAAAGTTTGAATTTAGGTAAACTAAACAGTTCACATAAAATATATGAAAAATTCAGAATTCTTAAATAAACATAAACGTACCAAAATGAAAAAAATTGAGCTGCTCAAAGTAATAAGAAGTGATTTTTAATATTTTTTTGATAATCCAATTAAGATTTGAGCATGCTCTTTAATATGAAAATATTACTTAAAATATGTAGATCGTGGCCATGCACGGATTGATGGCTAGTAGGACTAACTGATATGGATAGAATAGTTCTTAGTTTAGGTGGGCGTGGTTACAAAAGTAAAGGTCAATAGGGTAGGATTTTTATTGATGAGAACTAGATATTGTAATATATTGTGTTTCTTATATAAATTTAGTGCCTTTCGAAAATATAGTTGTATTTAGTGTACTATTGTAACAATTGTAATATCTATATATGATTAATCTGCATCATTATAATCTGACCCTACTGAAATAAGTGATGTAGATATTTTATTTTCTCTCTCGGTTAATGATAGAATTTCTAATATTTTTTTTCCTTTTTAAGGATTATTGTGGGATTTTTTAGACCTCTAAAACAAAGAATGTATCTTGAATATCACTAGTTGTTTGTGGTTTAAATATATATACATATACATTATTAATATGCAGTGTTATAATCTGTCCCCAACAAAATAAATGATGTAGATCTTCTTTTTTTGTTCTCAATTAATGAGAGAATTTCTTTATATATATATGTATATATATATATATGTGTGTGTGTGTGAGTGATTAATATGCACCTTTATAATCTGGCTCAACGGAAATAAGGGGTGTAGATTTTTTTTCTCTCTCGGGATTAATGATTTGAGTGACATCAATGTTAATCATTAATATCATTGCTTTTGTCGACGGCTGATGAGCGTTGAGCGTTTCTTCTTTTAGCGACGGACATGGCCACCTACGTTTCTTAATTTCAAATCATTTTCTCTTGCTATTGCCTGTTGCAACGGAATCCTTGTACAACATGTACAAGAAGTTTTTATTTCTTTCCCTTGTCTCTCTCTTTGTGAGTCCTAGAACAGTATTCTTAACAACTCTAAGATGACCCTCACTGTTATAATTATTGTAGGCCTTTCAAAGGACGTGTAAGATCTTTTCTTTTTTCTCTCGATTAACGTGAGAATTTCTAGGACTTTGTTTTTTTATTTAAGGATTATTGTGGAAATTTTTAGCCCTTAAGATGATGGAGATGCTTTAATCTCACCAGTTGTTTGTAGAAGTATAGATTTAGCCTAAAAATGTCAATAAGTTGGACCTGAGAAAATGAAAAGATCTAATTTACCAAATAAAAAATATAAAGGAGGCCATGTGCATTCTTACCTACTATTACAAATTATGGAATTACTATACAACACTCCAGTAAATATTCTCGGGATTTCAGTTGAATTTCTTAATTTTCAATGTGCTTGAAAATTCATGCTCCGGTTGCTTCTTCTTCTTCTCCTCCTCTAGCGATGCTGGTAGTGCCGGGATTAGGGCTCGGGTTCACCGGGTTGGGGTTAGAGTTTGGGTTCACTGGCGTTGGACTATAGAGGGATGGAGGTGGGTGATGGATAGAGGGCGGAGGGGTGGCATGAGGTGGCAGTGGATCCGGTGTAACCGCCATCGGAGATAAGGAAGGAGGGTGGCGGCCATAGGAGGGGGCGATGGTAGGGCCTCGCCGACGGGCCTTGCCGACACCAGGGACGGTGCTGGCTAGGCTATAGGAGGCGGGGCATTGGGAGGGGTGGAGGGAGGCAGCAACTGGAGGGTGGGATGTGATAGGGTTAGGATTGGGGATGTTAGAGGGTGAGGAGGAATCTGGGCAATTGGATTTGGATCCAATGGTTCACAAAACTTTGACTGAAATGTCCAATATTTTTAGTTCACTGATATATAGTCAAAAGTTATAGACAATTTAGGAATAGTTTGTTACATTGAGTAATAAAAGTATACTTTCATAATCAAACAATTAATTCCGTAAGAGAAATCTTGAAAACTACTCTAGTTATTGGTAACAAAGTTTCGTACAAGGTCAAAGTCCATCCATTTTCCAATGCCCAACTGAAGTTTACCATCCAATGGTCATGACAGTACAATATTTCACTACTACAGAAAAGGTCATCACACACGGTTGAAAAACGTCATCACAGACGGTTTCGTGAGCCGTCTGAGTTTATGGGTCAGTAATGACATGAGGTTATCAAAGATAGTTTTCGAACCGTCTGTGATGCAGGCTATCATAGACGGTTATTAACTCAGAACCGTCTGTGATAGTTGACTATCACAGACGGTTTATAGATAAAATCGTCTGTAATAGCTGATGTATCACAGACGTTTTATCCTAAGGAACTCTCTGTGATGATCTCTTCTCTATAAAGTCTCTAAATAAAGGATCGCTTGTGCCTTTAAATCGGCTTCATATATATATATATATATATATATATATATATATATATATAAAGAGACACAATCGCGGGACGAAGAGATGCATCACGCGAGCCAAGCATTGAACATATCACAGACGGTTGGCATTAAAAACCGTCTGTGAAGTATCACAGACGGTTCATATTATATCACATACGGTTTTTAATATGAACCGTCTGTGATACTTCACTGACGGTTCTCAACAGGAACCATCTGTGATATTATCTCTTCACAGACGGTTTTGGTTTAGCGAATAAAGAGACGCGATCGCGAGACGAAGAGACGCATCGCGCGGGAGCCGAAGCATTGAACATATCATAGACGATTGGCATTAAAAACCGTCTGTGATATATACTATATATCACAGATGTTTTTAATATGAACCGTCGATGATACTTCACAGACGGTTCTTAACAGGAACCGTATATGATATTATCTCTTCACAGACGGTTTTTAGTACACTCAGTAACACAGATGGTCTGTGCTATGATGAGACATCTAATATTAACCTTTTTGTAGTAGTGTTTTATCCGACACAACGACTGCACACTGGTGTGCAGCCAGCAATCTATTATTCAAAACATCCATTCTGCTATCCATTGATTTTATTTTAGGATGGCCATGAGTCTATCTATATTATTTGTTGTTAAGAACTATCTAAAAAACAAATGAACCAAGTAAAATACATTATATGCAGTCCTCGCGAAAAAATAACATACATAGCGTCATATAAAACGAAGCAGCTGGTAGAACAATAATACATCATGTCATGAAAAGAGCATCTTAATTGTAGCCAGCTGGTGAATAGGCGCAGAGCAAGATATCTTGTCTGAGCTGCAGCTAGCTATTTAATCCGCGAAAATAATTATTAAAAAAAAACAAATTGCAAGGAGCCATAGCTGCAGCACGTAGTGAGTGAAGCAGGTAAGAGTTCTTGCGTCCATTGATGGAACCATGGACGAGCGTGAGTGTCCCTGCCAGCGAGTCGGTGGGCATGCATGCAACCCGGCCCATACCTAATAAATAATGGCCATGATGCAGTAACTCTGGCAGCGCCACTCCCCTCTCAGAGATTGCACTCCTTGTTGCATCCACGCCCCCACAGCAGTTAAGACGAGTCAGCGATTGACGTGAGGATGTATGAATAGTCAATGCAGCACTCATTCTCTGATGACTGCTGGAAAGGAGCCTGATTATAATCTGACGAAAGTTGAAAAACAAAATCATCTTGTGCGTGATCTATGTATATTTCCTAGTGCAGAATCAGACTGCGTACCATGCATGCATAATCAATCGTGCAAACGGACACTGGCATACGGGCACCATAGTACTTCACCTTAAGTCAAATGAATGTAGTGCCAACATCTTATGTTTTGCACACTATTTTCAAGTTCTTGCCAATTTTGTAGGTGATTACGTGAACTTGTTCGTATGGGTAGCATTTCTCTTGTACGTAGACATATTACTCAGCACAGCTGCATGCAGGTGACCAAGCTAGATACACCTGCTTTCTTTCATCTCCAGTCTTTTGCTCCCCGCCGTTTACGTGCAATAAATGGCACACGCTCCGCCTGCATGCACTGACGCCCCCACGACGAAATGCTCCCCTATATAAATCTGCACGCCACCACCACCGTTCTGCAGTTCTGCTGCACCAACTCGATCGTTACAAGACCTGATCTGCTATAGAGCTCATCCTATCTTTTCCACTGTTGTAGCACAGGAAATGCAGTCACATACAGGCTTGGAGATGGAGGTAAGTCAAAAACAAGAATGAGCAAGGACTCATATAGATCTAAGGCTTGTGCTTCTCTGTTTGATAATGAATTAGCGCTCTCACATGTATCACGTATACGTGTTGGTATGTTTAGAGGATGATGGGGTGCCAGATCCCGGCATTTGGGGTGTGGAACTACTGCAACGACCTGCCTATCACGCAGTACTTCGACCTAGCCATGCAGACCAGGCTGATGAAGCGCGGCAACCGCCGCTGCGGCGAGAAAGTCGACGGCGGCGGACGGCTCCTGTTGTTCAACACTTCCCCGTCTCCACGCAAGCCAGCCCAGATTAAGGTATGTAGAGGATCGGAGCAACTCCGATCGTTTTGCATACCTAGATTAATTGATTTAGGCTTGCTGGTTTTTGTTAAATTTATTTACACTTGGGAGTTGATTAATTTGGTGTAGTATTTGAGACAACAGGTGATAAGGAGGGAAGTGGAGAATCAGAGCAATGGCGGTGAGCTGCAGGACAGCAGCATGAGAGGGAGAGTGGCTGAAGACAGCGGAGCCTACGCAATGAAACGTAAGGTTACTAGGGCTGTGGATGAGGACCTGTACAAGGTGCCCCAAGCGCTGATATACCAGAAACCTAGAAAGGTAGACGACTAGCGAAGCTAGCTATGCCATTTTCTTTGCTTTTTAGTACTAGTTTCCAAATGAATTTATTTATATATGTTGTTTCCTGTGTTTTGTCCTATCTTCACTCATGTTGCTTGAGGTTTTACTTAATTTTCAGTGGTGATTCTCTCCATGAACAATGCCGGACATATGCTAATTAAACTAATATTGGCTATTAATAGTTTGGTTGGTCACATTACATAGCGTCTTGAGTCGTGCGCGTATCGTTTTGCCAAAAATAATTGTATTACACATATATTTTGAAACTAGAATATCCACATAAAAACATGTTCATCTATAGTAAAAGATAAAATAAAATTATCGAGATTATAGTTCATACATTTCTTGCTGAATTACTTAATTTGATTATCACAATGGGAGGCCAGCAGCTCGCCAGGTATGTCATTAAAGTGGGAAAATGGTACAGTATATATGAGATCGATCTTAAATAAACTCAATCAGCTGTGATAAACTTCACCTGTTCTAGCTATATAGTGCTGTGTTATCTCACAATAATCAAGTATTTGTCGATTTTACAGATGAGGAAGGTGGTCTGGAGCCTGTGGATTGGGTGCCTGGGGCTGGATTGCATTGCCTGAGAAACCACGAAGCAGCTTAATTGTATCTTGAGGTTAAAAAAACAGAGGAAAATTTGGATAAATGCCACTGCAAACGACGTGATTTTGAAAAATGCTATTGTTTGTGACGCTGACATGTCGATCCCGTCCTCACATGTCAGCTGTAAGTCATCCGATGACATTTTTCAAACTGCAAATCATTGCTGCCGAGTCATTTATTCGAATTGCCTAAAAAATAATTATGGAGCATGTAGGCTGTGACTGCTTAATCTGGCTCTACTTCTGTTGACCTTTATATCGTTTGCTCCATCAACGGATTGCGCTATATTTGTTGTAGCTTGTGCCATTTGAACCACAGCAGCTAACTCCAAATCATGGGTAGGATAGTTGAGTTCATGAGGCCTCAACTGCCTTGATGCATAGGCCACTACCTTGTCTTCTTGCATGAGAACACAACCGAGTCCTTGACGAGAGGCATCGCAATAGATATCGAAGCTCTTGTGGACACCGGGAAGAACGAGCACTGGGGCTGAAGTCAATCGCTTCTTGAGTTCCTGAAAACTCTCATCACAAGCAGAGGACCACACAAATTTCTTGTCATTCTTGAGCAACTCAGTTATCGGCTTTGCGATCTTGGAGAAGTTCTCGATAAAGCGACGGTAGTAACCCGCTAAACCAAGAAAACTCCGCACGTCAGTGACTGACTTGGGTTGACCCCAAGATAGAACATCGCTGACCTTGCTAGGATCCACAGCTACGCCTCCTGCTGAAAGAACATGGCCCAAGAATACACTTCCTTCAACCAGAACTCACACTTGCTGAACTTGGCATACAGCTGGTGCTCACGCAGCTTTCCCAATGCAATCTGTAGATGCTCAGCATGCTCTTCTTCACTCTTGGAGTAGATAAGAATGTCATCAATGAAGACCACAACGAACTTATCCAAATACTCCATGAACACCGAGTTCATAAGATTCATGAATAGAGCGGGAGCATTGGTTAAGCCAAAAGACATGACGGTATACTCGTAAAGCCCACAACGAGTAGTGAAAGCCATCTTTAGAATATCTTCAGCCCTGATCCGGACTTGGTGATACCTCAGCCTCAAGTCAATCTTGGAAAACACTCGAGCTCCAGTCAATTGGTCAAAGAGATCATCAATGCGAGGCAAAGGATACTTGTTTTTCACCGTCACTTCATTAAGCGGACGGTAATCAACACACATGCGCAGGGTCTTGTCCTTCTTCTTCACAAAAATAACTGGACAACCCCAAGAAGATGAGCTAGGGCGGATGAAACCCTTTGCTTGAAGCTCACCTAGTTGCTTCTTCAGCTCCTCCAACTCATTAGGAGGCATCCGATACGGCGCCTTTGAAATTGGAGCGGTACCGGGCAGCAACTCAATGACAAACTCTAGGTCTCGAACTGGAGGCATCCCAGGCAAATCTTCAGGAAAGACATCCACATAGTCACATACTGTGGGCACGTCCTGAATCTCCAAGGCTGGCTTTGCTTCAAGGGCATAAAGATGTGGCCCTTGCAGCTGCGGCGAAAACCCAACCTGTTCGTCTGAGGGGTTGGTGAGATAGACAATCTTCCTAGCACAATCGATCTGTCCCAAGTGTTGGGACAACCAATCCATGCCAAGAATTACATCCAAGCTTGCTGAGTTGAGAAGGATGAGATTTGCCAAGAATCTCACTCCTTCTATTTCAATAGGAACATCCCGGCACTCCAGATCAGCTCTCATTTCCGAACCCGAAGAGCGAATAAGCAAGGGAACCCCCAAAGGAAAAACGTGAAGGTCACAAGTAGCAGCGAATGATCTTGAAATAAAAGAATACGAAGCCCCTGAATCAAATAATACTGCAGTAGTGTGAGAATTGACAAGAAGCGTACCCAACACAATGTAGGGTGCCTCCTGTGCCTCCTCAGCCGAGATATGGTTGACTCGGTCGCTTCCCACGCCCTGGGTCTTCTGGACTACCTTCTGATTAGGTGGGTGACCGCTCCCTTGCCCACGTCCTCCATTAGGATGAGGGGCCGCTCCAGTCCTCTGAGGGCAACTACTAGCATAGTGGCCCTTCTGTTTGCAGGAGAAGCAAGTGACCTCGGCAGCCGGATTGCGGGGGCCACCTTGCTGCTGGACCGCAGGTGCACATGGCTGAAACACGTCCTGCGGGGGACGGGGAACTGGTGCCAACGGCCTCGACGGTGGCGAAGCCTGAAAACGGGCCCCTGGTGCCGACCCAACATGGGGACGAGGGAGACTGGCCCGTGCAGTCTTTTGGGCCTCCCACTTACGCTTGCGGGACTCACCCAGCGCCTTTGCCTTGTGCTCGGCGATCACGGCCTTGTCAACCAAGGCCTGGAAGTCGGGGAAGTCAACGATAGAGAGATTGTCCTGCAGCTCCTCAGACAAGCTCTCCATGAACTTCTCCTGCTTGGCCTCATCAGTGGCCACCTCACCCGGAGCATAACGAGCCAAATGATTAAACTCATATAAGTACTCTGTCACAGACTTGCGTCCATGTTTGAGCGCGAGAAACTCCTTCTTCTTGAGCTTCATCAGGCCATCGGAGATGTGGACCCGACGGAAGGCAGGCCTGAACTCCTCCCACAAGACCACATGGCCCGCGGGCTGTATGGCGAGAAAGTTCTCCCACCATGAGAGTGCTGCACCCTCCAGCTGATGGGATGCAAAGAGTGCTTGATCATGCTCCTAGCACTGAGCAATGTTGAGCTTCCGCTCAACCAGACGCAACCAATCATCTGCGTCAAGGGGGTCCTCAGATCGGGAGAAGGTGGGTGGCTGTGTGCGAAGGAACTCCGCGAGTCCCCCACGAGGCTGATGTCCACCACCTCCGGATCCCGAGGCACCAAAGGGAGTGGAGGTGTTCCTCGCGATGACCTCCAGGATCTGCGTCTGATCCATGCGGTTTCACTCGATCTGAGCGAGAACCTCAGCCATGGTCGGAGGAGGGGGAAGCTCCTCATCATGACCCAAAGGTTGACCACTGCGGGTTCTTCCTGCCATCCTGTTCCACCAAGATAAGTCAGCAACAACCCTGAGACAGGAGGCAAGCAAAAAACAATTAACACTTCTACAAAATGAACTCCAAAAGCTTAAAAACCAGCATAAACTTACAGCAAGATCTCAGTTTACAAAATCAACTTCCCAATATGACTAACTCGTATGGAAGAACGAGCAATGAGTTTTAGGAAGGCAATTTCAGAATACAACATTTGGTTCAACACAGCTAAAAAGTAAGGTAAAACCACCTAAAGAAGGGTTAGACACTTAGCTAACTTCTATCACATCTTACTCTTTTATCCCCACAAGTTTTAGTTGAATTTACCTCTCATTTTCAGCACTACTTACTAATAAAAAGCTAGTTGTCCAGAAATTGTGCTTGCTGCCAGACTTCTACTTCAAGCTCTTGGCCGAAATTTTCATCTCCAGGAGCTCCTAATCTTCACTCCAAAACAGCCAACACTTCAATTTAAAGCTCTCATGGTTGTAACATCCCAAAGTTCTGTTACCAAAATAAAAATTAATAAAGTTATTCTTTTATGGAATTTTCTGGAATTTGTAAAAGCTTTTTCCTAAATATTTTAAAGTCAAAATAATTTATTTGCAAAAACTATTACCAATTATAAGTTGGAACTATTTTATTTAAGTCCAAAATAACTCTAGGAATTTCTGTGAATTTTTCTAGATTTTTTGGATTTTATTTGCTATTTTCTAAAAGTCCCTTTTGGTTTTTTGTAATATCTAGCAATTAAAAATGAATTGCTATACGCAAATAAAAACAAAATTTTTGTTGAAAATCCTTTATTTAATCTCAAAATACCCTATTTAACTACTCTGAAAATTCATTGAATTTTTAGACCTATATTACTATTTTTCAAGTTTAAAATCAATTTTTTAGCAATATAAAAATAATTACTGTGTAATAATAAATTTTTTATTATTATCATTAGTATTTTATTTGAGTTGAGAATGTTGTATTTAATATCTGTGATTTATTTCGGATTTTTTGGAATTAATTTGCTATTTTTTTGGAATTAATTGGTGTCTTTCCGAATTTTGAAAAGGAATATTTCTAGGAATGTTCATGCTCACATAATAACTCCGCCAAGGCATTATTTCCTTAATAACTCCGTGAGCAATTCCGCCAAACCGTTACTCCTTTGGCCCTATAAATTGAACCGTAGCCTCTCGACCTATTCCCACATCCTCTCGCCAGATTTGCCAAAATCCTCCCGAGACCCTCTGCTAGCCCTTCTTCTCCAACTCAGTGACAACTCCATGAGCCCGATCTTCTCATCCGTAGCTCCGTTGTTCGCCAAATTTAACGGTGAGTTCCTCTCGAGATTCTCTACATTTCTATTCAAGCCGAATTTTGATTATCCTGTTGGTTCACTGTGGCCACAAAAGTACCGACGGTCTTCTTCTCCAACTCCAAATACAACTCCGTGAGCCCGATCTCCTCATCCGTTGCTCGTTGTGCACCAAATTTGACCGCGATATCCTATTGAGATTCTCCACATTTCTATTCAAGTGGAATTTTGATTTACTTAATTGTTCACCACCGTCCACATCTTCTTCCCCAAGTCCGACGGGAACTTCGTTGAGCCCGATCTCTTCATCCGTTGGGTAATTGCTTCAACCCTTTTACCTACATGTTCCTTTCAATATTATCTACCTTTCTATTCAAACAAAATTTTGAATTTCGTAATAATTCGTCACTGCCATGTCACGGCCACCTCACCGCCCCAAGCCCACGTGGCAGCCCATGTGTGAGCTTGCGTGGCTGACACTATTCCTTGGGCCGGTCCACCGTGGACCAGACCCCATTTTCGTGGATCCGGGCCCACATGTCATTGACTCCAACCATTTTTCTTTACAAAATAAATTCGACCGAAAATTCATTCTCCCATCTGCAGACATCATGCTAACACAATAAAGGGATTTCCTTCAGAAAAATAATTCCTTAAATTCTGAAATTCGAAATTTCATCTTTTCTTGTGATAATCAACCATCCAGATGTTCGTTCTCCTTCATACGAATTCCGATTCTGTCGATTCAACTTCCTAAATTCATATAAAGTCGATACCTTCCTCCCAGTATTTATTTTGGATTTTATTTGGATTTTATTTGAGTGTTATTTGAATTTAGCTCGTTTTCGCGTATAGATTTCGACGATTTCGGACGACCGGATTTCGACGCCGTTTAAGAACAACGAGTAATCAAGCAAGGCAAGTTATACCCTTGATCATATTGATGCCATTATTTCAAATTATTTATATTCTGTTTTAAATTATTACTGCATGCCTATGTTTATACAATTATTTAAATTCTCTGTTTTAATTGCCTAGTTATTCCAATCTTCCTTGTATAGCCAAATTGAATATTGAACGTGAACACCTTGTCACCATTAGGCAAAATGGTACTAAAATTAACCATACGCTTAGCCAATACTTAGATCAAATCTTGTATTTGGGAAAGTTTTAGCCAAATCTTCCAAATTTGATTTAAATTGGGTCTATGGTATTTTTTACCATAGAAGGTTTATAAAATGCTTTTACCTGGAAAATAAAATGAGAATGAGTTTGGACTTGGGCATAATGGATGTTTGGTAGGTGCATGTTCATGCACGGGCTCAATCGGGTATGGTTGAGGCCCATGGGTTTTGTTGGAAAGTTGCCTAAGTCAGTTAAGGACCGGTCTTCGAGTGTATGATGCTAAGACATACCGTACCACCACATGTCCCAAGTATGGGTCGGGACCTGGCTAAATAATTTGCAATGTTCCACTGTGGTCGTTCCCTACAGATGCAATGGGTAGTCATGTTACGACTGATGTTAGTCCCACCTAGCGCAAGAGGGGGCCCGAACCTGGAGGTCTTTATTCGAAAGGGGGTGGCGAAACCTTAGTGAGGGGTAACTACGGTGGAATGACGCTTTGTAAAAACCTTGTCACATGCTCTAGACTGCTCACCTAAGGTAGTGAGCGGTGGTATCGACGGATGCCGAACAAACTAGAGAAGTCGTGTCTTGTGGGTAAAGCTGTACAACCTCTGCAGAGTGTAAAACTATTCGAATAGCCGTGTCCACGGTGATGGACATGCTAGCGTAATCGCTCAAAGTTAGACTACGGTTTTGTTTGAAAAGACTTCTTCAAAACTGGTTTATCCAGATGGGAATTGGGCAGGAAGCCATGTGATAGGAGGGTATCCTTCACCATTCATGTGTGAATGTTATCTGACTATAAAACTGAGAATTTACAAAAGGAATTGTAGTATAATTGCTTTGGAACTTAGTACAAGTATTTAAAGAAAATTCTGCTTTACGCAAATAAACCAATAAGCCATCATTTGTTACATCCATATATGCATGTCATTCTGTTACTTGACGGGTGTAACTTGAGAGCACGGAAGTTGTGCTCATACTTGCTTTATGCAAATAAAATTTCAGAGGAGAAGGACTTCACTACAAGTGTGGATCGTGACGACTAGGCCGCTACCCGATCGATTGCAGAGCGGATCACCAAACCCCACTACTTCTTCGTCTTCCGCTGTGTTTATTTAATATTGCCCTGTAAGGCTATCTTGTAATCAACTCTGTTGTTTATTAATAAATGTTAGCGTTTATGGTTGTGTTATCACATTTGTTTACTGTGTGAGCTAGCCACTGATCATGAGACTAGTTCAGTTATGCACAGAAGATCTGGGATGTTACTCCCGGGTCTGACAAAGTGGTATCAGAGCCATATCGACTGTAGGTCGTGACCTAGTAAGAATGGCTGTTAGTTGAAAACTTCAAAACTTATTTTATAACAAGAAAAAGAATAATTTGTTCTCTCCTCATCCTGATCATCTATCTGTAGCTTCTTCATAGTAATTCTTTCTTACCTAATCCTTTCTTCACCATTTTATAATGTTAAATGGATCCTCTCTCCCTTGGAAATTTCTATAGATGGTCAACATGTTTATTAACCCTTACGTTGAAGACTACAAGACATGGAGCCATCGAGAAAGTATTGTCGTCTCCACCATTCAAGGACAATGGACAAGATATACCGAAGATCGTTTTGTCAACCAAGCCATATAGCTTAAGTGTGCCAAGACTCATTCTGTGTACTGATTCGTTTCACCAGCTTACGAGTATCGATCAAGTAGAACGTTGTATTGTTTCTTAACTCGTATCGTATGTTTTCTTTTGGTACGTCGTATGTAGATCTTTTGATCTTGTGTACAACGTTTGCTTTAAATGGGTAGACTCTTCCCTCATAGCTTTCTCTCTCACCCTTTGCTATTTTCCTCTTCTCTAACAATTCATTGGACTCCTAACCTATCGATACGCCTGGAACTTAAAAGACGAGTCGACACTTCAAAACTTCGGACAAACTCAAAACCCCTAGATGTAAAACCAACATAAAGATAGACTCTCTATCTCTCAATTCATTTATCCTTTGTCCGTCTTCTTTCTCTCTAGCCACTCCGAGTCTCGGGGACGAGATTCCTTTTAAGGGGGGTAGTTTGTAACATCCCAAAGTTCTGTTACCAAAATAAAAATTAATAAAGTTATTCTTTTATGGAATTTTTAAAAGCTTTTTCCTAAATATTTTAAAGCTAAAATAATTTATTTGCAAATACTATTACCAATTATAAGTTGGAACTATTTTCTTTAAGTCCAAAATAATTCTAGGAATTTCTGTGAATTTTTCTAGATTTTTTGGATTTTATTTGCTATTTTCTAAAAGTCCCTTTTTGTTTTTTTTGTAATATCTAGCAATTAAAAATGAATTACTATACGCAAATAAAACTAAATTTGTGTTGAAAATACTTTATTTAATCTCAAAATACCCTATTTAACTACTCTGAAAATTCATTGAATTTTTAGACCTATATTACTATTTTTCAAGTTTAAAATCAATTTTTTAGCAATATAAAAATAATTACTATGTAATAATAAATTTTTTATTATTATCATTAATATTTTATTTGAGTTCGGAATGTTGTATTTAATATTTGTGATTTATTTTGGATTTTTCAGAATTAATTTGCTATTTTTTGGAATTAATTGGTGTCTTTCCGAATTTTGAAAATGAATATTTCTTGGAATATTATGTCTGCTACAGTAACTCCGGCGAAGGCATTATTTCCGGCAATAACTCCAGCGAGCAATTTCCGCCAAACCGTTACTCTTTTGGCCCTATAAATTGAACCGTAGCCTCTCCACCCTATTCCCCCACACCCCTCTCGCTCAGATTTGCCAAAATCCTCCCGGAGACCCCTCTGCTAGCCCTTCTTCTCCAACTCCGGCGACAACTCCGTCGAGCCCGATCTCCTCATCCGTAGCTCCGTTGTTCGCCAAATTTAACGGTGAGTTTCTCTCGAGATTCTCTACATTTCTATTCAAGCCGAATTTTGATTATCCTCTTGGTTCACCCCGACCACAAAAGTACCGATGGTCTTCTTCTCCAACTCTGGCGACAACTCCGGTGAGCCTGATCTCCTCATCCGTTGCTCCGTTGTGCACCAAATTTGACCGGCGATATCCTATTGAGATTCTCCACATTTCTATTCAAGTGGAATTTTGATTTACTTAATTGCTCACCACCGGTCACATCTTCTTCCCCAAGTCCGACGAGAACTTCGTTGAGCCCGATCTCTTCATCCGTTGGGTAATTGCTTGAACCCTTTTACCTACATGTTCCTTTCAATATTATCTACCTTTCTATTCAAACAAAATTTTGAATTTCGTAATAATTCGTCCCACGTGGCAGCCCATGTGTGCGCTTGCGTGGTTGGCACTATTCCTTGGGCCAGTCCACCGTGGACCAAACCCCATTTTCGTGGATCCGGGCCCACATGTCATTGACTCCAACTATTTTTCTTTACAAAATAAATTCGACCGAAAATTCATTCTCCCACCTGCAGACATCATGCTAACACAATAAATGGATTTCCTTCAGAAAAATAATTCCTTAAATTCTGAAATTCGGAATTTCATCTTTTCTTGTGATAATCAACCTTCCGGATGTTTGTTCTCCTTCATACGAATTCTGATTGCGTCAATTCAACTTCCTAAATTCATATAAAGTCGATACCTTCCTCCCAGTTTTTATTTTGGATTTTATTTGGATTTTATTTGAGTGTTATTTGAATTTAGCTCGTTTTCACGTATAGATTTCGACGATTTCGGACGACCGGATTTCGACGCCGTTTAAGAACAACGAGTAATCAAGCAAGGCAAGTTATACCCTTGATCATATTGATCCCATTATTTCAAATTATGTATATTCTGTTTTAAATTATTACTGCATGCCTATGTTTATACAATTATTTAAATTCCCTGTTTTAATTGCCTAGTTATTCCAATCTTCCTTGTATAGCCAAATTGAATATTGAACGTGAATACCTTGTCACCATTAGGCAAAATGGTACTAAAATTAACCATACGCTTAGCCAATACTTAGATCAAATCTTGTATTTGGGAAAGTTTTAGCCAAATCTTCCAAATTTGATTTAAATTGGGTCTATGGTATTGTTTTACCATAGAAGGTTTATAAAATGCTTTTACCTGGAAAATAAAATGAGAATGAGTTTGGACTTGGGCATAATGGATGTTTGGTAGGTGCATGTTCATGCACGGGCTCAATCGGGTATGGTTGAGGCTCATGGGTTTTGTTGGAAAGTTGCCCAAGTCAGTTAAGGACCGGTCTTCGAGTGTATGATGCTAAGCCATACCGTACCACCATATGTCCCAAGTATTGGTCGGGACCTGGCTAAATAATTTGCAATGTTCCACCGTGGTCGTTCCCTACAGATGCAATGGGTAGTCATGTTACGACTGATGTTAGTCCCACCTAGCGCAAGAGGGGGCCCGAACCCGGAGGTCTTTATTCCAAAGGGGGTGGCGAAACCTTAGCGAGGGGTAACTACGGTGGAATGACGCTTTGTAAAAGCCTTGTCACATGCTCTAGACTGCTCACCTAAGGTAGTGAGCGGTGGTATCGACGGATGCCGAACAAACTAGATAAGTCGTGTCTTGTGGGTAAAGCTGTACAACCTCTGCAGAGTGTAAAACTATTCGAATAGCCGTGTCCACGGTGATGGACATGCTAGTAGAACTGCTCAAAGTTAGACTCTGGTTTTGTTTGAAAAAGACTTCTTCAAAACTAGTTTATCCAGATGGGAATTGGGCAGGAAGCCATGTGATAGGAGGGTATCCTTCACCATTCATGTGTGAATGTTATCTGACTATAAAACTGAGAATTTACAAAAGGAATTGTAGTATAATTGCTTTGGAACTTAGTACAAGTATTTAAAGAAAATTCTGCTTTACGCAAATAAACCAATAAGCCATCATTTGTTACATCCATATATGCATGTCATTCTGTTACTTGATGGGTGTAACTTGCGAGCACGGAAGTTGTGCTCATACTTGCTTTATGCAAATAAAATTTCAAAGGAGAAGGACTTCACTACAAGTGTGGATCGTGACGACTAGGCCGCTACCCCAGTCGATCGCCTGTGGCAGATCAGCTGGACCCCACTACTTCTTCGTCTTCCGCTGTGTTTATTTAATATTGCCCTATAAGGCTATCTTGTAATCAACTCTGTTGTTTATTAATAAATGTTAGTGTTTATGGTTGTGTTATCACATTTATTTACTGTATGAGCTAGCCACTGATCATGTGACTAGTTCAGTTATGCATAGAAGATCTGGGATGTTACTCCCGGGTCTGACAATGGTTTTCCTAAAACCAATCTAATCGATTAAACAACTATCTTTGAAAAGAAGATGAGTGGAAAAACAATTTTCCAAATTCAATCAAGAATAAGGTGAGATGAGCAAGTTAGGATAGATAAGAAGTAAAATATGAGACTCTACTTAAGATTTTCATGAATCATTTGATATTTTAGAAACTAAGTTTTGAAAACATCCTAAAGGTGACCAAGCTAGGGGTTTCTACGGTCAGTATGGCTCTGATGCCAACTTTGTGAGACCCCGGTTTATTTGGCTTCTAATACTTAACCTTCCATTGGCTCTAGTATTACAAACAAAATACGTAGTGTCACAATGAACATGTGCTTCTCAGAATTGCAGCACACATACATTCATACAAAGTCATGCATCAATTCACATACAACATAATATAACAAGTCTAGCAAAAAACATAAGGTAAATAGAGTCATTACAAAAGGTGCCGACCGGCCAAAAGATAACCAAAAGAGTGTAAGACAGCGAAAGCAACAGTGCCATAAGATGGCTATAACAAAAGTCGACCGGTTAGCCACAAGGCAACCGATCGAGCCACCGAACTAGTCGTCCCAAACACCACCACAGCACGTCTCACAAAAGTGAGGCCTTTGGGGCTCACCTTCTTCCTCTGCAGCAAATAACATTAAGCAAAACAAATGAGTACACTAATGTACTCGCAAGACTGACGTGTAGGATAACAGACCTATACATATGCTACATGCAGGCTTCTTTAAGTGGAGGATGTATGTCTCATTTTAGCACAAAGCCAACTTTATTTGCAATAATGTAATACATTTGAAAGCAAGTTTGCAATCTGTTTTTATTGTTGAGATAACAGCAAATAACAATAAATACAAGTAACCACCTAGAGGTGACTAACCCAAAAGCCTCCACATTATAGCACGAATCCCTGATTCGTACCACCCATCAAGTTTTAATTAAAAGTGTTATAGTCTAACTCTTGAAAAGCTTACCCAAGCGTGTCCATAAACTAGGACGAGCCTATTCGAATAGTTTTAACCCTGCAGGGGTGTACCAATGTACCCACACTCCAAACCGCCTTTTTGCCACATGATTTAGCACACTTCCTTTGGTATACTGGCACGGCTAAGTTCTACGAAATATTTCCCATGAATGATGCTAATTAAGAGTCGCGACAACCTGAAGAGTAAGATACATCCGCCCATGGCTCAAGCCGTTGCGGATGCTCCCCCCTCCCCTTATAAAAATGGTTTTAACCACCTGCGACCTGCAATTAACACCTCCCAAAGTACTTAGTCAAGAGAGGTCCCATACCCTCTAGCGTGGTTAGCACACAAAATTTGCCTGGATAACAGAGACTCACAAGATGTTCGGTCCTTAATTGACTCGGGCACCATTCCAGTCACACCCAAATTCACACCATCTTACCATTGTGCCTAAGTCCAAATCATTTTATTTTCAGTTTTTAGTTTTCACAATTTAACATAGCTCGAAGCTGAATCATAGTCATATTAAGTATTTGTGTGATCAAGGTCATCGACTAAGTCGACAACCGCCCATTTCTACCGGTAGCTAAGCATGGCTAAGCAACATACTCGAAAACTACTAAGTGACAAGGGCTCATCCAATGAACCCAAAATCACAGCAAAGTAGTCCTAGGCTCAGTAGTAGAGGATTAACATTTACCTACAGATCATGCATCTAATAGGCCAACTATTGACAATAGTTAAAACAAGGTAGCAGTGCATACGTTGAATTTACAAACAACATATTATGTTTGAAAATACAGGGATTAACATGATCAAACTACTTACCTTGCTGGAGTTGCTCACTGTGCTGCAGAGGGGAACTCTTAGGTTCAATAAACCCTTCGGAACCTAACGCGAAAATGCGATAAACCCGATAAGAACGAAGAACACCAAACAAAACTCAACAGCAAAATTTATCCAAATCCTATGAAATTTATACAGCAACTAGGGTATGATTTTAGACAAATTTAGGAGCAAGAATCAGGTTATTTGGACTAAGTATGAAAGTTTTATAATAAAAACATGCTCTCTCAGCCTGACAATTCACTAAATTAATTACTGGTACTGTTCATGACACAAATTTTCAGAATGATCTAGAGTCTGAAATTTTTATGGTGGGTAGGTAATAGTATCCTAAGAATAGCAAAGTTGAGTTTACCCAATTTGGAGTTAAAATGAATTAATTATGATTTTTCTAATTTGTAAAACTAGCACATATCATTTTTCAGAAATAAAACCATGATCAAAACCTATTTCATATTAAAGTATGCTAACAGAGAAAATTAACAAGATTGAGTTTGCACATTTTAGAGTTATACAGAAAAAGATATGCATTTTACAACAACTTCTGGTATATTCTAAAATGGCTGAAATCAAGTTAATATTATTTACAAAATTTTATGGCACCGAACAATGTCTAAAAGCATTTTTATATTAAACCTTAGTCAAACATGAATTTAACCCCACTTGAATCATCTAAAAAGGATTTAAAATGAATTAGTTATGAATTTTCAAAGTTTAATATAATTTTCAGTCGATAAATAAAGGCTTACCGAAATATAATCAAACTTACCAGAAATAAATCGACGTGGACGAACGTGAGCCTTTGATTCAAAATCCAACGGCTCACGCGCACTGGAAACAGCGCACGCGCTCGGTCCATAAAGAGGCTCACCGTTGGATTTAGATCCAGCGGTCAAAATGAAAGGGGACGTTCGGGTGACCCAATTGGCCCAATCGATCTCGACCGCAAATCTAGCGATGGAGGGCCCAGATCACAGCGCGGTTCGGGCGACCCGAACAGCACACCAATCTTGGCCGCTGATCGTGAGATGGACGGCCCACAGCGGCTTGGGAGCTCGGGTGGCCTGAACGTTTCCCAGATCTGGGCCGTTGATCAAAGGATCGACGGTCCACGATCGACGAAGCGCTGCACACTCATGCATGTGAGTTTAAATGCACCGAGAGGGTTTTAATAGGCACGCCCACATGTAAGTGACCCAACAAACTTTTTAGGATGGTAATTAATTACTAACAATGATCAGTAATTAATGGCCCTAATCTTTGTCCTAAAGATCTCGCTGCTGTGGTTTAGGCCTACGGGCCCACAAGTCAGTGGTACATAGGCTGTATTAGGACATCATTTACTGCTAAAACAATGATTAACCATGATTATCAATGATTAGCAATTAATGACTAGATCTGTGTCCTAAATGACAACAGCTAAGGGAGGCGCTCGCCCGACAAAAACCCAGTGAGCTCCACGGCTCACCGTCGGCGTCGGCCAAAGGCCAAAATGGAACCGCAATAGCCTTGCGCACACGATGGTGGCACTTTCAGCGGCGGTGACGGCCCACAACGGCGGTTAGCCGGAGCTAAACAACGATGACCAAATCGGCCGAAAATGAAAAATAGCCAAAAGCTCCGCATTGTCCAAAAAAGCGTGTGCCACAGCATCTAAGGACTAATAAGAAGCTACCTTAGTCAAGAAGAGCTTCGAAGGTGGCCGAAGGAGCTTTGATGGTGGAGGAGCTCGTCGGAGCCGAAGAAGATGAAGTGAAAAACGAGACCTGAGCCAAAATGAACACCACTGGTGGTCAAAATAGCTGCAAAAAGGCCCACAGAAGGTCCATGAGCAATTAATTGCCAAAAGAACCACTTACTGGAGCTAGAGAAGAAAGGGGACAAATTCGGCCGAAAAGATCCAAACTTAAAATTGGTCCATTCCTGTAAATGAAAGCCAAAATTGAGTTAGGGGAAATGCATAGGGGGTTAAGGGGTTCAAAAGGGTACAAGAAGAATTGAAGATGAACCACTGGAGCACCAAAACCATCAACAGAGCTTCACGCCCATTAATGGTGGTTTTGGTGTTTTTGGTGTTTTGAGTTCCACAAACAAAGGAGCTAGGGGTGGTGTAAAGAAGTACCAGGAGGGGTTTTGAGGACCTTATATAGCTAGAAAGTTAGGGTTTGGGCAAAAACGAGCTCCTTGGGTGAGCTTGGCTCATGGCACAACTATGGACCGAAAAAGAGAAATGATGGGGTGCAGGGGTAGGGCGTGCCTACGGCCGAAAGTACCTACGCACACTAATTGTCCCGACCAGAGAGCCGTTGACGAGGGAGCAGACACGACCGAGGCCATGCCCCCCTCTGTTCACGCACGGTTCGAGGAAGAAGATGACCAGAAAAGGGCTAGGGCTGATGTGGGCGGTCCGATTTTAAACCAGCGGTTGAGATTTGCCCAAGCCCCGAAAGGTTTAAAACAAATAGCTTTCAGGGAAGCCCAAGAATGCGAAATTTGGACAAACGAGCTGAAAGTTATGATAGTTTTAGTGTACTGTCCGGAGAACCTGACGTGAAATCGATGTTCTACTGTTTGGCATGATCGGGATATTAGATGGCCGAATTAGGAAGGCCCACCAACTAGGTTTAGTTGGGGAATTTGATAAACTTTCAATGAAGTCCAAGAACACCTCATTTGGACTCCCGTACTAAAAGATACGAATTTTAGAACGCGACAGCCCACAGAGGGGACAGAACAACATCTAGGAAATTGGAGTTGGGTTCGCGTTAAAAGAACTATTGCACGTTCGTGTTTGCTTTTATAGTTTATGTGGTACATTACTATTGTCTTAGTGTGTTTTTTAATGAATTAGGTGGGGGACTAGTCCCGGAGGTAGCACCGTCTTCACAGCCTCTGTTCTCACGCGGTTAAGGAAAGTACCCTGTTGGGTAGAGTAGTTATGGATGGTTTGACAATGCTTGCTAATATTTGATATTTGGCAACTGTGGTTGATTGATAGTGTGTATGCTGGTTAAAGATGATGAATGCTTATGGTACATGCTAGTATTTGGTATATATTAGCTGTGATTGATTGATGGTATGATATGCTGGCTATAGATGATGTATGCTTATGAT
This sequence comes from Ampelocalamus luodianensis, assembly GCA_036346255.1. Lineage (NCBI taxonomy): Eukaryota > Viridiplantae > Streptophyta > Magnoliopsida > Poales > Poaceae > Ampelocalamus > Ampelocalamus luodianensis. Next base: position 17,566,608 of record CM070627.1, on the reverse strand, counting down.
ATGAATGGTTATTATTCATGTACAATGTTGATGTTGTTCATGCTTAATGCAAAACTGTTATTGTTCACGTGCACTGTGAGAGCATACATAAAGCCTGGTCACGTAGTGATCAGAAATGCACGATTGAGGTCCCCACATTCGCGGAATATGGGCATTGAGGGTAGGTTCCTGTCATGTAAACGATGGGCTTATGGTCCCCACACTTGTGGAGCGTGGGCTTGAGGTCCCCTTTACTTGTGGAGTATTGAGCAATTGGTCTCTGCGCTTGAGAGCACAGGCATAGGTACGCCCAGCGACGGTTGCATACCCCGCATTACCGGTGTAATGCGCAAAAGAGTGAAAAAGAGAAAAGATGCATTGCACGTCTGCATTTATACATCATGAAATATAGTTTCTGAGCAAAATTTAGAACTAATGTTGATGCTGTAATTGTGAAGTTAGTGTTTCTTTTTGTGGTACTTGCTGAGTTTTTGAACTCATCCTTACTTTTGTTGTGTTTTAGGTACCTTTTGCAAGAACGACATGCATGTGAGGGAGTGGACTTGAGTTGGAGTCACACAACATGCAGAAAGGGACCGACCAGAAGCACCAACATTGGAGTGAGTCTTTTTTTTGTCTTAACCTCCGAAATTACTTAGCTTAAGTAAATGCATAAGCTAAATATTATGACCACTCACTGAAAAATGCAGCAGACTTTGACCGCATTATATTATATTACAAGAACTACCAGCAGACCATTGCATAAATAAGAAGGCCAGCCACATGCCGCCAGAAGTTGCCATTACATTGACTATCAGCAGACGTGAGAGCGTTCAAGTGCAAATTCTGTGTAAACATGTGCATGAACTATACTGTATTTCTCAGTATCATCTGATTGCATTTGTCCATAAACATTTTCTTGTTCTTGAATACAATAGTACTTATGATTATGAAAACATCAGTGTGTTATACTTGTTGGATCTCAAATGAAAGTTGAAGCTTGCATTCCTGTCATAAATACCAGTGTATTCAGGTTAGAGTGCAGACTACAGAGAGGACCCAAGTTATGAAGCTGCCCTTGTATTGCTTTAGAAATCATATTGCTACATTTGAAATGCAAGATGGCGCAATGGTTGCATATTGAAAACTTCACACCAAAGCCCTATTATTAAAAAAATCACAGGAAAGATGATTGACCCAACTGGACTGACATCTAGCAGACGATTATTCAACTTAAAAGTTAACAGAAAAGAATACAATGTGTCATTTGAAGCCATATATAGGCATCTGAGTCTCATCTTGTACTTCCCAATTTGGAGGACTGTATTGGCCTCCACTTGGCAACATGGCTCCAGGAATAGGAAGTGATGGAATCTTCAACAGCGGTTGCAGCGATCTCAGCAGAACATGAATAATCGAGTGGATAAACAGCGCTCTCAGCGGCGATTGGATCATTGTTAAACTGCAACCTTACATTCAGATATCTGTGGCAGGAGACATCCTCGTCAGACTATTCTTCCGCTTAAATGGACTGTATCAGATCGAACAATGTGCATGGAGGTGTAGAATGTCACTCTGCTGAATAAAGCCATTGGAGCCCAGGACATGGTAAGTACAGGGGCGGAGAGAGAGGGCTGGTGCCAGCCCTCCTCGTGCTTTGATAAATTTGTACTGTAATCTGTATATTTTCAAAAATATTGCTATCGTTGGTCCTATTTAACCCTCCTCATAAAATAAAATTAAACTATATGGCTTATTGGACTCCCTCGATCCCATTTGTTCCCAAACCAAACAATCCTCCTCCAAATTAAATGTCACATTCGCCGTCCAACGTTCTCACCAGAATTCTTGGAACTAATTGGTTATAAAAACATAGCTAGGGTCACAAATTACTTGAAGCAAAGCACGCAAGAACGAATCAGTACCGAATCGGGCAATTCGGAGCTTCCGCCGCTCGATCTTGGCCGGCCGCAACCCCCGCCAAAAGCCCTCCTGCTCGTCCTCGACGCTGCCGTCAGCTGGGCCTGGGAGAGGCGCTCTTCCTGGCGAATGCACTATGGCATCCGCGACGGCGAGTCAGGCGTCGGGGAGAAGTGGCGGTTCTGGAGGTGGGGTGGGGTAGGAGAAAGGTGACGTAGCGGAGAAAGCGGTCCACGGGCCCAGCGAAGGGGCGTACGAGCCGCTACGTGCGTCGTGCCGGTGCCTTTTTGGGCAGCACAATCATTCTTGGGCCTATTCTGGGGAACATTTAGGCCGTGCTTGGAAGGACAATTTTGGGCCAAAAGCAGGAGTAAATTACTGGCCCTGAAAAGAATTCATGTTGGATCCTAAAAGTGCTACAACGCGCACGACAAAACAAGAAAAAAATATCAATGCAGAGTTTGGCGATGCATCTCATGATGCCTAAAAAGGGAAACGAAGCTCTGAGCGTCTGACGTGCTGTAGCTACAGTGTAAGAGACGGGAAGGGCATAAATGGCGGGTTGCAGCGTGGTGAGAAAAAGGAGGAGAAGGAGGAGGAGAGAAAGAGGGGCGGTGTAACTCTCCTGCGTCAATGGTGAGTGTGAGAGGAAGGAGGCGATCTTGTGGTGGGACTGAGCGTCGGCGAGAGCGAGAGAGAGGCACCGGGTGAGGAGAGGCGATAGGTGGGCGAAGACCCATCAACGAGTTTAGGTAGAGGTGTAAAGCAACTAAATCGTTTTGAGTAAAGCGGCTTACGGGAGGCGGCTTCGTGAGGATGTAGTCAAGCCGATATCTAGGCGATTTCACGAACAATATTGGGCCTTCGTATGGGTTTCGGCCCAATTTGAATAAGAAGATTTATTTGGTTTTCTATTTTTAGAAATTTGATAAAATAGTTTTGAGCTCTAATAAATGGCAATAAAGTCGCAAAATTCCATAAAAGTTCTCATAAATATTTTAGAATATTTGGAACCTAATAAAAATATTTTTCAGACGTATAAAGTGTTTTAATAATTCTACAAAAATATTTTAATGCTTGGGAAAAAAAGAAAAGTCTTTTATAAATTTAGAAAAATTCAAAAAATGGCTAAAAATAGAAATGATAAAAATAATTATGTTAAGCTAAAATTTGAAATTGGGGCTGTCACAACTAGCGCAGTGATCCTAAAAGACGAGGGTGAGCGGTAGAGGTTGGGGAAGACGGCGCAGCGTCAGCGGATTGGGTCGGCAGAATGGTGGTATCAACGGGGAGGGTGTTGCAGATAGCGGAGAAGGAAGGGAAAAGGTAGAGAGAGGCGAATTGAAACGACGACAAGGCGGTCAACGTCGAGGAAGACGACAGTCGTGGCAGCAATCCGATGCTCGACCACTCCGATCGATGGATGGGTTTTGTGCGGGATGTCAAGGTGAAGCCGTGAGTGGAAGGAATCGACCTTAAGTGGCAAGACAGAGATCAGGCGCAACGTCCGTGGTGCCGCCCATGGAGAAGATGACTAGAGCAGCAACAAACAGCAGAACCTTAAGGGCATCTCCAATAGTGTATTTATTGTCGTCTCTTAGCTATGTCATGTTAACAAAATCCTACGTGGAGGAGAGAGGAGGAGGAGAGAGAGAGCATATGTCGTCTTTTCCTGAAGGGACTATCGTGCACGCGAAATAAGACATGATACATTAATCTACTTTAGATGACATATAGGCCTGTTTGAAAGAAAAATTATAAAATATAAATGTTGGAAAGTGTGCTAGAAACTATCTATTAGAGATAATATCTCTAAAGATAATGTAGCATATGTTAGAGACAAGATTATCTCTAACTATTGGAGATGCCCTAAGTGGCTTGGGAGAGTAGTGCAACATGGGGGTTCGTGTCCTGATGAAGACCGACTATTTATAGCTTGAGGCCGCCACGTGGTAGGCGGCGGCCGGCGGCCCGAGCTCGGGAGGAGGAGCGGCAGCAGTTGGGTTGAGTGGAGCAAAGCCTGGTAGGGTCAGGGTATCGAGTGTCTTGGGCTGGCCCGATAGCGGTTGGGGAAGATGGACTTAGGCTCAGATGAAAAGAGGAAGGGGGACAGGCCATAGCGCAAAAGGGAGAGACATAATATGGGCTAAGCAGAATCAAATCACCAAGGATTTCGAAAATAACGAATTGATTTTGAATTAAAAAAGGCTAGAAATTCAAATAAAGTGAAATAAATACCAAGCAAACTCATAAAATTCCAAGAAATGCAAGGGTGCATATTTGAATATTTAAAACTCAATTAAATTACTTTTGCATTAAATTTAAATTGGTATAGTTCATATTAAATGGTTTTAATATTTGGAAAATTTAATTTAAGCTTTATTTAATTCCAAAAAAAAATAAGAATTGTTTGGAAAACCCTAGCTTAAATAAAAGGTTTTAAAAAGCTCGAAAATTAGGATAATACACGTTGCGTCTGTTTCATAGGACAATGCCATTGTGATTCAGGACAGAGGCACCATCCACTCCTAGCGATGCCCTAGGAGGTCTTCTCAAACTGCAAGCAAACCGTAGGTACACCGTCTGACTCAGGCACGATTTGTGCACGAATCTCGGAGAAATTGGTCGGTCCAGAAAAATGCATGATTCTGGAAAACTGTTCGATGGACACATATTACCCTCCACCTACATCGGCCGATGGAGCGAATCGGCAGCGACACCTTCAGACCTTCTGTAGTAGTTCTGTACGGGGCGCGCGGAATCCAATGGAACCCGGGGCTGCTCCGCCCAATCTGCAGCCGTACTCGGCCGCTACAGCGACTTCTCGCAGCGTTATCTGCCAATCTGCAGACGTCCTTCTCTCTCTCGCCATCACGTGTCACCGATCCGTCTGACGGTTTTGTACAGTCGTTCTATTTACGAGTAGCGACTTCTGTCGTCCATGCCTCGTGGCCACCACAGGGACCCCTCCGGCGCCTACCTATGAGCGCGACGGACAGCCCGGCCGAACTTGTGGCTGCCACCGCCGCGGTGAAACCCAGGAGAATCTCTCGTCAATTTTGTTGCCGCGCAGCTTCGGTGTTCCTTTCCTTGAGGGTGAAAGTAGTGTCGACCACTCGACCTGGAGGAGCTTCTGGAGTTTGGAGGAGAGGGAGGAGAGGGAAAAACTCCAGTTCGCCCGGGGATTTTCGTCTACTAATCGGATCTAGCTAGCTAAGTGATATCAGCAAAGAGATTTTACCACTTTTCAAAGGTATCGAGTAGATATATGTCGTGGTGAGTTAGCGCTACTTACTAGCATCTGAGCAACAGAGACTGGTAATTAGGAGCAAGTGACGAGCATACGGGGTATGGAAATTTTTTTATTTGCCACTACAAATGTTCCGAATCTCTGATTTATCATTGTAAATTGACTTCTCCTTTACGTGCCACTGCAAACATGGAACCAACCCTTTTACGTCATAGTTTTTTCAATCAAACTGTGAAGTAACTGTAAAAATATCATTTCACCATTGTCGTCTTCTTCTTCCTTCTTGTCTCTCTCACACAGCATACACGGGCACACGCAGAGAGTGGCAGCCACCGCAGCCGGAATGCTCCATGAGACCACTGCAGCTACCATCGGGCTGCTTCACGAGGCCACTGATGAGGCCGAGACTCTCTTCGCTGATGCACTCACCATCGTGCCCTTTTGGATTTGCCACGCGACTCCTGGTGGACTCTGTCGTGAGGTCGAGCTCGTGGAGGCATCATCAGTGGAGCAACATATATGAGCAGCACAAGGCTGGTCTAGGCGGTGCGGCGATCGACCTCCTCACCGATGTGCATGTCTTCCTCACCTTCGGCCCAGATCTAACGCTTTTTCTTTCCCCACCGCGGCGGTAGTGGCGGCTAGCGAGTTCTCTCCCACCAACCGACTCCATGGGCTCGCTTCCACGACGCGAGACAACGAATCAATCCATTGGTGTGGAGGCGGATCTGTCGGAGGCGAGGTTGACGCTACCCGGCTGGTGGCGCCAAGCATAGGCGACATCACCAACCGTGTTGGTGGTGCTATAATGCATAGAGGAGAGAGAGTGAGAGAGGAGGGTGAGAAAGACACGAGAGGGAGATAGAGGAGGAGGTGGCACGGGTGTGCGACTTGCGCCGGTGAGTCGGTGGTAGTGACACGCAGCGAGGCGGTGGCAATGGATGTGCACGAAAGAGAAGCGGGAGGAACGAAAGAAAAGAAGGAAGGAGAAGAAAGAGAAGAAGAAAAAAATTGGGGGTGGTAATATGGGTATTTTTTAAAAAGTTTACTGAAAAATTTAACGAGTTGGCTGTAGTAGCATAAAGGGTATAGTTTGAGTTTACAGTGGCATATAGGGAAGATATCACTTTACAACAGCAGAACAAGGATCCGGAACATTTGTAGTAGCATATAAAAATTTTTACCTACAAGAAAGGTAACAGAGGTTTGTTCTAGAGGAAATATGCGGCTATGGTACAATCGAACAACCACATGGTCATCAATCTATATATCAAGAAAAAATGTGACTAATGTGCACATTCTAAAGACAAAGATTTCCCCGTGTAACAGTGCAAATAAAAGATCGATGGGGGCTAAAATTTCACATGTGTATCTTTTACCAACCTATGAGTTAGTGTTTTTACAACAAATATTTTTCATTACCTAAAGAAGGCAAACGTACGCTGCTTCAATTAGTAGGAGTAGTAATAGTGGATCCAGCCTTTGAAGGGACTGCGGTAAATTCATATTTGAAATCCAACGTTGTAATTAGCAGAAGTGCAGATCTGCTCACGAAATATCTCTCCCTTATTGAATGGCTGAAAAATCCTTGGCCAGACAGCATTGTGTCCTTGGTGTGTTTGTGTACGCATGGTCCAAAGCTCTCTGTACGTTAAGATGAGCATGATGCTTCATTCTTGGATTTTTGTGCTTTATATCTTGTATATGGAGTTTGTATTTGTAGCCGCATGAACACATTTTTTACTGTGCACTGTGTAGTATGGCCAGATCTCTAAGTCAGAAAGCCACGCACTACAATGGAATCTCATTCCCAGCAGTTTTTACACTTTTGAGCCATCTAGCTATAGATCCCTTTTTTTTTTCAAAGGAGCTATAGATCTTGGTGCGCATCCGTTGTTATGTAACATGGCGCAAACTTGCGATCCCAGCCGTCCAAATATTTGGACTCGTCACATAAATCAGCAGTTGATCAGCTCATCATGCATGTATACATACAAATCAGCCAGTTTTGACTGCACAAGAGAGCTCTAAGCTGTTCAATTTACTCACTCTGTTCCGCAATATAAATTCATTTTCTTGAAAAACGTCGTTTTGCAATATAAGTTCAATCAGAGAATTAAAGTGTAGTTATTGTCATATTTCCACTCAATACCCCTGCTTTACCCCTGCTTTCATACAAAAAAGTGAATAAGTTGTTGTAAATAGGGGTATGTATTGTTCAGTAACATTAAATGTCTTCTTAGATTTAGTGCTCTTTGGTCTATATGTATGATGGGCTTGGCCCTATATTGCAGGACGGAGAGAGTACTTGCCACTTTAGCTCGATAAACATAGAACAAGGAAGAATTAAATGTGTTGGTATCTTATGGAGTTTGCTCCTATATATTAACTGTATGTGCAACGCTTACTAATAAGCAATTAATAGTGGTATTTAGTGGAAAATATTGTAAAAAAGAATAAGATGACAAATATTTGGGCTTGCTAAAAATACGCCTACTTTGTACTGGAGGTAGTATATATATACCATCACCTAATCCCTTGGTGATTAAATGTAGTAAATTGTAAGTTAGGGTAAATCAGCCAACTTGGAGGTAGTATATATACACTGTGCAATGCAATGCCTCGTCGATCTAGACAAAGCAAAACAGTTAACCTGGCTCGTTGACACAGGCAGCATGCTCTACTGTAAAGCCAATACAGGCAGGCAGGCAGGCAGCAACTTCTGCAGCGGTACAGCGAGAAATTATCTACCGAGATTTGGACAGGCTTTACCGTATTTGAGGCTGCAAAATGCAGGAAAATTGGAAAGGAGGTGACTGCGAAACACAGAGAAAGGAGCGCCATGCAATTTGAGGAAAGAACACCTCTCCATCACAGCCAAGGGACAATTGAGTGGTGTCCCCACTGTGTGCGTGTTATCAGAACGCCCCTCACCCTCCTAAGGAGCACCCTCATCTTGTACATCGAGATTACTATATACCTATGCTGAAGTGACCTGCATAGGAAACCTCTCCCATGGAAGTTTGGTAAATGTCCCAATTAAATTAATTTCATCCTTGTGGTCCGTCCACTAGCTAGACAGTGTTTACAAAATTGCTATTTGAAGTGTGTATATATATATATATATATATATATATTATCATCTTTATCACTTTCGATATATTTGAATACCAATTATAAGATACTCCAATGTGACTTGATCGGAAAAATTTCATTGGAACCCTTTATTTTGCTATATACCATTTTCATACATAATGAGTATATACAAAGATTTTTGTATAAAAGTAGATTTTTATAAAAAATTTCATGGAACTCACTTTGGGGTATCTTATAATCATTATTGGAGTATACTCAAATTGATAAAGAGGTATAATCATCTGATTTAAGTGGTATATGAGAGGTGGGAGTACATACTCCCAGGAGTATCATACCATATATATATATATATATATATATATATATATATATATATATATATATATATATATATATATATATATATATTAACAACATTGAGTATCTTATAATTGGTATTCAAGTATCTTGAAAGTGATAAAGAAGTATAATATATTCGTTTAAGTGATATATTAGAAGTGGAAGTACATACTCCCGGGAGTACAAAACGGACGTCCTATATATATGGTAGCAAGCAAATTTGTAGTGTAGGGCTACAATATATGAAGGATGGAGTATTTGGGTTTATGGACAAACAAAGTGCTAGAAATGTTTCTATTTAGGAAGTTTACTCCCTCTAGCTGCTAGCTAAATATATAAGGATGGAAAAAAATAACTTGGCATGTTCATATTTTAACCTATACAGGAAAAAGGTACTTTATAAAGTAGGGAAAATTAGCTCAGTGACATCACGTTAAAGCGTAATTAGAGGAATAAAACTACATTCATGACCTTTGGAAAATAACATCACAAACACCAAAAATTAGGCGAATAACATCGTTGCTAATTACTTCCGTTTCCATAATTTTTTAAATATAGAAACTGAGCTAAAAAAAATAACAATTTTTTGTAGAGCCTCCCAATATAGTTTAATTGCTTGTGTATTTTTTAAAAAACTTTATACATTCTGATTTTGTCTCTAAAATTTATTTAAGTATATTATTTGTAAAAATTTTCTAGTATAGAAAATGAGGTCCAAACATTATGAATTTCTTTTTCAGACTGCTTACATAGTGGACTTGATTGTGTAATTTTTCTAGAATTATTAATGCAATTTCATAATGTCCTTATATTATGAAATATTAGACTCCTCATACAGTGGATATTATGAAATTACATTACTTAATTTTGAAAAATTCTGGAAAAATTACACAATCAAGTACACTGTGTAGGGAGGCTGACAAAAAAACTTTATAATGTTTGGACCTCATTTTCTATATTAGAAAATTCCTACAAACATTATACTTAAATGAATTTTAGAGATCAAATCAGAACGTATAAAGTTTTGAAAAAAATACAAAAGTAATTAAACTATGTTGGGAGACTCCATAAAAAAATTGATAATTTTTTGAGCTATGTTTCTATATTTAAAAAATTCTGGAAATAGAAGTAACTAGCGGCGATGTCATTCGTCTAATTTTTTGGTGTTCGCGATGTTATTTTCCAGTGCGTCACGAACGGAGTGTCGTTCCCCTGATTACGCTCTAACACGATGTCACTGAGCTAATTTCCTCTATAAAGTAATATGTAACCACATTGCTATAGGAGAATTCGTGCATCGATCAATGGGAGAACGGAGGGAGTTGAAAACACTACAAATGCTATAAATATTTGGGAAATTTGAAATGTAAACTCAACTAAAGGGCACCTTAAATCCAAATAAAGGAGAAAAATAATACAACAAAATTAGCAGCTCAATTTTATTGATCGAGTAAAAACTGATAGAGCAATTTTTTTTCGTCGTAGTACGGGCACTGTGCATCTTCACATATATCCGCATCTAGCTGACAGAGATATTAATCATTTCATGCAAAATCTGGGCTCATATATGTGGTCATGTGGATATCTACACTCTGCTGGTTAGATTCACGTCATATTACATAAGGCTGCATTTAATTAACTGTATCCATCATCTACATTGCGAACTTGATTCAATGGATTAATCTGTAGATGATGCGGAAACTTGCAACAGTAATAGGCAAAGTCCCATGCTCACTTGTTTTGAAAGTTGAACCTCTAGGGCATGGATATCCACAAGTTATTGCAAGATTACGCGCATCATCTATCTATGAATTAAAATAAAATGGACAGTGTTGTGATATCAGTCTATATCTAAAACAAGATAACATGGACATAAAAATGTCACACAAAAAAGACTTACCTAGCTAGGGAGACTTTGACCAACATCGAAACAGCTAGCGCAGAAAAGAAGATGAATAGATGCATGAGGTAAAGAAAGTGAATACAGAAGAGTACACATTATTATTAGGGGAAGTTAGCTCAGAGACATCACATTCAGACGTATTTAGAGGAATAACATTCCCTTCGTGAGGCACTACAAAATAACATTGCGAAGACAAGAAATACTGCCGAATGACATCGCCATCATACTCCGTCCATTAGTTTACTGTTCCGTCAGTTACTTTCGTTTGCCCAATTTTTAAATATAGAAAATGAGCTCAAAAAATTATGAAATTTTTGTGGAGCATCCCAATATAGTTTATTTGCTTGCGTATTTTTTTTCCAAAATTGTATCCATTCTGATTTTTTTTCTCTAAAATTCATTAAAGTATACTATTTGTAGGACTTTTCTAATATATAAAATGAGGTACAAACATTATGAAAAAAAAATTCAGGCTCCTTACACACAATGGACTTGATTGTGTGATTTTTTTCAGAATTTTTCATAAATTAATTAATTAATACAATTCCATAATATTTAAACCTCATTTCATAATGTCTACTATGTAAGTTATCCAATATAGAAAATGAGGTCTAAACATTATAGACTTGCATTAATTAATTTTTGAAAAATTCTAGAAAAATTACACAATCAAGTCCACTGTGTAAGGAGCCTGAAAAAATTTCAACAAAAAAATTCATAATGTCTTAAGCTCATTTTTTATATTTAAAAATTGGGCAAACGGAAGTAACTAACGGAACACTCACGAAGGGAATGTCATTCCTCTAAATACGTCTGAACACGATGTCACTGAGCTAATTTCCCCTTATTATTACGGACTCAGTATATAGTATTCAACTATTTTTTCTTCAAAATAATCGGTCGGGCTCCTGGAAGGCTGCGAGCCGAAGCTAGTTTTGTTGAAGGCATTGGCGCTTCACTACTAAAGAAAAGATCTTTACAGATGGTTTAAAAACGTCATCACGGACGATTTCGTAAGCCGTCTGAATTTATGGGTCAGTAATGGTATGAGGTCACCACAGACGGTTTTTCAACCGTCTGTGATGTAGACTATCACAGACGGTTATTAACTCAGAACCGTCTATGATAGTCAACTATCGCAGACGGTTTGTGAATAAAATCATCTATGATATCTGATGTATCACAGACAGTTTTATCTACAAACCGTCTGTGATAGCTTATGTATCACAGACGGTTTGTAAATAAAACCATCGGTGATAGCGTCTGTGCTACTGATATATCACAGACGGTTTGTTCTAAGGAACCGTCTGTGATATTCTTTTTTATTGCTAAATATATTTCTGTTTATTGGCTAACCTCGGGAAATACTAGCTATGTCCTCTAAAACAAGCTGAAACACAACAAGCACATATATACATCCAATTCACATTCATTTCAGAAACGAGCACATCCATTTCACAAATTAATTAACTCAAAAGAACTACAATTAACCATTCATGAACATTTACACACATGTACCATTAAGTTCAATCTTATCCCAATCAAGTTCAATGAACTATAATATTGTGGAACTTTCCATCTGGATTTATGAACTCACGGTTCAAGAATGACGCAAACTATCATCGATTGTTTATGAGCTAACCCTATTCCAACACAGTTGTAGCGATGCTTGCAACCTGTTGCTAGTAAGATTAAATTCGTGCATATATAAATTGATAAGTATGAAATAATTATTGCAAGATTGACAAACCTGAGGATCATTAGTCATAGTGGAACCGATGAGTAGTTCCATGTTGTGGCAAACATAGTATCCACAGGTGTTACTGCCTGACGGCTGCTGGTGGGACTGCAAAAATAGAATTGGTTAGTTCGAGAGGCATTAGTATGAAGTGTTATATATGATTAATGTGTACTAGCGAATACCGGGAAATCAAGATCGTGTCGCAGGATGCTTCCCTTGGATTTCCCTCCTTTAGCAAAGTACATGGCGAACAACCTACGTGATTCCAAAAAGTTAACCTTAGCCATTGTAAAGGAATAAAAGACTACAATAGAATTATCTATGAAGGAAATGTGTTTACCTTGATTAATTGTCGAACAACCGTGAATTTGTGTTTGACCTCTTTTGGGAATCAAGGTATATTACCTTGTTCTGTTTTAGTATAATTACAATTAGAATGCGATGGAACCTACAGGTATGTTGCCATGGTCATTAAACCTAAGTTCGTGTTGCTTATAAAGTACAAATCAACAAGTATAGCCACTAGTGTAGCACTTACTCACGGTTGTAGGGCAAAAGTATAAATTCCTTATCACGGTGAGCGATGTGACTCGTCATGAAATCCTCGATGAATTTTGCATTCTCCTTGATGCTTTGCATGGATACTAAGTGTGTGTCGAGAAACCTATCGGTGATTTCCTTAATGCAACATCACAAATCATGTATATATATATATATATATATATATATATATATATATATATATATATATATATATATATATATATATACAAAAGCAAGGAGTTATATATAACATTTATCGGTATTACATGAGCGTTGACCATGATTGTACACACTTAAAGTGTCCAAATTGCATGAGTGAGGCGTCGAGGCGTTGAAGTTGAAGAGGAAGAACAAGTCCTCGAAGATCACCGTGAAGACATAGTCTTGAACCACGTGTTTAAGATGATCCTTCTTGAACTTGACGTTGATACCCGAGCGCCATTGTTCATCCGTCTTGTTGGTTTGTTCTATGTACCATATATGCAATCTCGTGCAAGCCATTCCTAAGGTAGGGACGCGCTCTACCATCTCGACTAATGGCTCGCCTAGCATGAATTTCCAAGCCAACGACAAGAAGAGGATATTAAAACTAGAGTCGACTGTCTTCGATTTGCCCTTGTCGCCTTGCTTTTTAGAGGTCGACTTCACAAGAGTCGACTGGGCACGAGTTGTAGATGCATCTGATGCACCGGGCCCTTGCCGCATCGTTGTAGGTAACTTTGATGCAGGTAGCTCCCGTGGACTTGGCATCGTTGCAGAACATTCCTGTGAAGTTGACACCGGAGCAGGTAGCTCTAGGCATATGTCTCTCTTGGACCACTGGATGAATGTTCCAATGGCTTGCCCTAAAGTCACGACCTCGTTGTTTGGGGTATCTGCGCGGGGCGATCTCGAAATTGGCCTAAACATCACAACATTCACTTTGCGAAACCGGTCTTTGGATTTACACCGTGCACCAAGGCCCAACACCGGATGGATACGCTTGGCCCCAAGTAGCGTCCAGGGCAACAGTGCCAAGTCTCACTTGGAGCTTGCACCTCATAGCCACCTATATAACGATACAAAATTAGCTACTCCAACAGGCCTATCAATGGATCGAGTATTCCAGAGATAATAATTATTATCGTGATGTCAATGACGAAATCTATCATTGACAAGGGTGGATGCGTAGCTACTTGAGCGATCGGGAGTGGCTAGCATAGTAGGCGGGGCTTGCAACCGATTTCCTAAGCCTGTCCTCAAGGCTCTCTATCTGTCGTCGCGTCTAATCTCTGACGCGATTAGTGATCTCATCTCTGAGGGATTCACAAATCTCCTCTTGTAGCCGTGCATCGCGCTCGACTTTGGCTCTCTTCCTACTCCGGTACGCTTTAGAGTTCTCTGGGAATCCTTGTTTCCATGGAACATAAAGACTTTGGCCTCTCGTGCGACCCGGGTGCTCATTGTTTTCCATGGCCTCGGAGAGTATATGTCTCTCTAAGCGCTGGAATGAGCCTTGGGAAGATTGTGCACTCAGCGTTTCCTGTAATAGCCCGACATGTTATTTCACTTCTTATGAAGTTATGGAGTAATTACAAACTAGGTAGTTCGATATCTTACCAGGCGTTAGGACACTTCCTCGTCTGTAGGGTTTGGAAAGGAGATGGCCCCTAAAGACACAGTAGATGACCTCGCTCTTAGCCAGTTTCAGGCACGCTCATCAGGGATCCCAGCAAATGGTGGGGAGGCATCCTAACAGCTTGCGCACTCATCCTGCTCCCTCCATTGCGGGATTTTACCCGCATACCCGTGAGTGTCGAGTGCAGAAGTGCGTGTTTTTGTCTAGAGGGCCCCATGCACCGCACTTTCACTCCTAAAATCATATGTTATCTTCTTCGCCACAAAGTTTTGCCAAGACTCTTCCACGACGGATACTTCTAGAAGGGCGTCAGATCCTTCTCCATGTATTTCTTGATAAGCATGCTCTTGAAGTTCTTGCACGCTTTGTACGTCGCTAGCAACACGTGTTGTCGCACGGAGGCCTTGTGTTGTTCGGGGATCTCAAATGATCAGAAAATATCCGTCACCAGCTCACCTTTCTGATCTTTGGTCGTAGGTGATCTTGACCCGTTCTCGTGCAACTATTCCGGCCGTTCTCCACGATGCGGACGCTGCTCGGGGAGGATTGAGAGGGGTCCCAAACGCTGGATAGACCTCCGTGATGGTAAATCGTTTGTCGAGCCTTTTCGATATTCCTCTTCTTCTATCGCACTTAGATTTTCCAGAGAACGGCACATCAAACACTTGAGGCGACGATGACGAAGAATGAGCGGAAGACATCTTCACAAGAAATAGAACATATTATCATAAGATTCTCTATGTGTATGGGTATACACACCAATTAATAAATAATTGGGATATGTAGGGAAGAAATTAGAACCAATATAATAACATAATTGACATATAAACATGTAAATAATCCAAGTCATTTAAAAGGAATAATATGCTCAATACAAGCATCATATGAACAAATGAAATCAGCATAAAACTAAGATTTAACATTTTGATATTGCTCTCAGATGTAGAGTTGCAAAAGATTTAATCTTGCCCTTCTCGCTACTTTAGTCTATACTCTTTATTAATTGAATTTGACAATATTAATTCAAACTTTGAGCCCTAAAATAGTGTTTTACTTATCAGTCGACATGATCTTTAAACAAAAGACAATATATAATACTTTCTTGTGGAGGTTCAACAATTAACCAACCAAAAATATCGGACTAAATGCTAAAGATCAAACAATAGTAGTAAGCATTCCAATTAGAGCTCAAGTTCAAACCCAATTATCAAAACAATTTCAGTACAAGACTATTATCATCACAGAGCATTCATCTCAAGCCTACCACATTGCATCGGTTACCTTTGGGCGTCGAGGAGAAGGACGAGCAGGAAGCACCGAGCAAAGCGGGCGGTGTCGAAGGGAGGCGGTGGGCTCGGGAGGAGGCACGCCATGCTCGGGAAGGAGGGCACCGGGCTCGGGAGAGGCGGCGGGGGCTCGGGGAGGAGGCGAATCGGGCTCGAGGAGGAGGTAGTGTCGAGGATGACAGAGACGGGCTCGGGGAGGAGGAGACTTAGAAAACTTAATCGTTTGAGTGGGGCGCGGGTAAACCTTAGAGTCCGAATATAAATAGGGTTGGACATCAGAGACGGTTCTATTTTAGAACTGTCTGTGATAAATACACATCACAGATAATTCCAATAAATAACTGTCTATGATAGTTGATGTATCACAGACGGTTTGTAGATGAAACCGTCTGTGATAGCTTATCACAGACGATTTTTCTGAAGGAACCGTCTGTGATATTCTTTTGTATTGCTAAATCTATTTCTGTTTAGTGGCTAGCCTCAGAAAATTCTAGCCATACCCTCTAAAACTAGTACAAACACAACAAGTACATGTATACATCCAATTCACATTCATTTCAGAAACAAGCACATCCATTTCACAAATCAATTTACTCAAATGAATTAAAATTAACCATTCAGAACATATGACACATAAACATTTCATTCATCATTCCACTTGCTTATTTCCTTTAAAAATTAGCCCTTCATGATGATCGACGCGTATGTAGCTTGTTTCATCACGTTGTTCTTCCTTGACTCTTATGCCGTTTTTGAAAGGAGACAACTTGTCAAATTGATTGTATTTTTCCTCGTCCACTACATTTTTAACTTCCATAATCCTCCTTTTTCCATGAAGAACTACGCGACGCTTCTTATTTGCTTGGTCGGTTACATAGAAGACTTGAATAATTTGGTTAGCAAGTACGAATAGTTCATCTTTGTATCTGACACGTTCGAGGTCAACGGTAGTGACGCCACACTTGTCGACCTTTACCTATGGGAGATGGACCCAATGGCACCAAAACAGAGGGATCTCTAAAAGCACATAGTCGAGCTCCCAAATCTCCTCTATGAGCTCATAGTAGGAGCTCCTCAGCCCATCGGTACTGAACGCAACTATGCGGACACCACTGATGTAACACTCCAAATATTTATTTAAATGAGAAGAAAGATTGTAGGGAGGAGAATTGAATAGAGGGAGTGGTTTTAACAGAAGTTCGGGGATTTTTATGTATCTGAAAACTTGGGTTGTGGTGAAAGCCCACAACACCTTGGCCCATTAGGGCAACCATCCAAGTAGAGGGGGCAGCCATGCTACTGTAGCACGCACTGTAGCGCCGCCACTGTAGCAGCCCCCCCTCCCCATTGCATCTCCACCTCTTTCCCCTCCTCCCTTTGTGGCCGGCCAAGAAGAAGGAAGAAGAAGAAGAGAAGGAAGAAGAGAAGAAAGCGGGATCCCATCCGAGTTCGTGATCTTCAGCTGCGCCAAGGGTAACTAGCTTCGTTTGTTGTTGTGTGTTTAGTCGTAGATCCAAATCGAGTAGTTTTGGCAAGATTGAAGTCGGTCTGTTAAAGTTGCAATTCTGTCCAGAACGTTGCGCGGCCAGTTTCATGTGTTTAGAGGCCGAATTAGGAGGTTTGGTCTCCTAGAGATATGTAGATTTTGTTCTTATCTTTCAGTGGCCACCAAGATCACCCAAATCCGATTAACGGTCAGGAAGTTATGAATTTTTTAATATCGCTGCTCTGTTAATCTGTCAGTTTAGAACAGTCTGTAGAAAATGGGATGAATCTGCTAGTTAAGGTCGAAATCAGAGGACCTCAATATAACGAAAAATGTAGGTAATTTCCATACCTTTTGATAGAGATAAAGAACGCAAGATTTGGACTTTTGTAGCAAAAGTTATGATGGTTTTAGTGATCTGTCCAGAGAACCCGACGTGATAATTGTTGCTCTGTAGGTTGGCTTGGTAGAGGTAGTAGTTGGCATAATCAAAAGGGCTCTCCAACTAAGTTTATTTAGGTAATTAAATTACCTTTCCATAAAGTCTGAGAACACCTTATTTGGACCCCTGAGCGGAAAGTTATGTATTTTAGAAGTTGACTATCCGCAGTGATCACCAAAGCGATCGCTAGGAATTGGAAGATTGGAAAACACTTGGGAGTTTAGCGAGTTCGTTTGTGTTGTACTTATGCTTTTGGTCCAGTATGTTGGACTTAGTCTGGGTTATCTTTATGTTCAGGTAGGAGCGTGATCCCAGGGGCAGCGCCTCTTTAAATCCACCGCTCGCACTGTTAAGGCAAGTATTCGGTTATAGCGTATTTTCGGTTGTATGATAAAATTGTTGTGATTGCTTGATGTAGCCTTGCACGAATGTTAGCGTAATGAGTTTTCCTTTTATCTTGATGAATGCAAGCTATGGTTAATGTTTCCCCTGAGCGTTGCTAAATCTTACATGTTGTTATGTACATGTTAAATTCTTGGGTATGAAAGACGTGGGCATGGAGCATTTGCATGTTTCAAACGTGTTGGATACTTGGTCATGTATGCATGTTTTGATATATGATAGCGAAGTAAGGTTGCTTACATGATAATGAGAATATGATGTAATCACGCTTATGAATATGTTATCATGGCGCATATGCATGTTGAGAGCATACAGTGCCACAGTCACGTGGTGACCAAGACATATAGTTGAGTCCCCGTCACGTAGATGACGGGCTGAGGTCCCACATTCGTGGAATGTGGGCTATGAATAAAAGAGGTCCCCATCATTAAAGTGATGGGCAAGGTCCTATCCCTATACATGTGATGTATAAGCTTTTGTCCTGTGCGGGAGGGCACGAGAAGAGGTATACAATGACGGTTGTGTACCGCATTCACACGGTAAAATGCGAAAAGAGATAAAGTTGAAAAGGTGCATTGCATTGGTTGCATTCACATGAGCATGAAGGCTATACTTTGGTGCATTGTTTATCTTGGATTATTGATGCTATGAATGATAACTTGCTTAGCCTTGTTGGTACTTGCTGAGTCTTTGGGCTCACTCTTGCTTTGATGTGTTTTAGGTACAACTGGCAAGACCCGCATGCATGGGAGGAGTAGATGTTTGGATGCACGCACTACCACTCAATCTTAAGAATTACTTATGGATGGTTTGAGTTTGATTAACTGTAATAATGAGAATAGCAAATTTTGATTATGTTTATGAGATTATCCTGCATGCTTGAAAGAACCTGATTATGAAGGTATTGATAAATGCCATGATTAATTGTTGGAACCTCGGTATAGCTGACTATACAAAGGAGGTTTTGCCGAAAATTTGTAATTGATCTTAGTTTAGTTTAGTTTAATTTAATTTTAGTAGCATTCCAGCTCATGTCGGTAGGGTGTTACAGATTGGTATCGTGAGCTGGTCAGAGGTCCGTGGTGACTAGATTAATTAAAATTTGCGAATGGCTAATCAACTTAAAAGTTTGACACACCGTGCACGTGAGGTGGGGTTGAGTTATTGCATTGCATCTATGGTTCTATTATAACGCATTGATAATTGTTGATATGAATATAGTAAGATTGCTTATTAACTGATTATATGATTGTTATATGTGAGGATAATAGATGTTGAGAGGTTGTGGTTGTGGCCCAGGTTTTACCAAAGTTACACCACTATTTGTAGTAAGAGATTAGTGAAGTGGTTACCTCGGATATCTTAGTACAAGCGTGATAGTGAGTATCATTAGAGAAGTTGTTCTCTTCCTTGAATTTGAATTTGGTTAACTCTTGTCCATTGGGCTTGATAAATTTCTCTTGGGGTTAGTAGTTCTTATTCCACTCGATTTGTTTCCATTTATTTAATTTGAATCTTAAAATGAACATTGTTTTTTTCGAACTATTGAGCCGCTTGTGGTTGATGAACCTTCTTTGGATAGTGGTTGCAATGCAGTCGATGGGTTTCAATTGGTTTGTATTTGTTTTACAGAGCAAATATTATCTTTTCTGACTCTTGAGCTATTCTTGCTACTTGTAAACGTTGTCATTGGCAATATTGTTCCTCTTCAGGAGAGTTCTACCTTCTTGTTGGCAAACTTGACCCATTTATTCGCTTGGAGTTTTTATGATGGAAGATATCATTTACCAACTCCATTGAAGTATGTTTCGACTTTATGCACTTCTTTTGGAGTAGTTGGAATGTTGAAATTTCGTGCATCCTCTTTGAGAAAGAAAATATCAAAAACTATTTTGAAATATTTGTTGTGTTATGAGAGGTTCCACGCATAAAAGATAAATTGATAATGTATGAGTTATCAAGTTGGGTCTGTAGTTTGATGCGTAATCGATCTTAACCAAGATCCTTGGAAGTGAAGTGAAAGATTTGATGTTGTCATGGAGTAGTTACATGATGAACTTGTTTAATGGTATGACTATACATACTAGGAATCCACAATTATATTAAGAAGTGTGAGATATTAATGATTTGGTCTGATCATAGGATTGTGGAATTTGGTAAATTTATTGGATAATTTGGAGTAATGTGTTCCAATGGATTAATCTACCTATTAGTGATGGTCATGTTTAAGGATGTGATTGAACAATGACTTACGTATATCAATCCAAGAATTTTCATGTCGACAACTTGATGATTATACTAAATTGCTAGATTGAAACATGTATATCGATTAGATGAATGTTGAGGTAGTACCTTGCAAAACCCGGTGTTTAAAGGAGATGATGTTATTAAATCCTTAATTAAACTCGAGCATAAAATGGAATGTTGACTCGTGTTTATAAATGGTTATATGACTATAAATAGCAGAGGGACCCTATTTTGTATACGTGATAGAGACAATTGTCAATTGTCAATGATAGTTGAAGGGTGTTTCTTTTGGAGAGATTTATGATGGGATAAGAGGCTATGATGAATCTTCAATTTTGGATTTGAGTGTTTTTAGAGGAAAGTTGGTTAATAGTGGGTGGCATTGTGAATTTTTTTGTTTTCTCACGAGCTCGATTATTAAAGTTTGTTTAAAATAAGTTGTGTTGCGCGTCCACTGCTAACAAAGGTTCTCCTTACTAGGATGAAGAGGTCGATCGAGAGATGAAATAAGAGTTACATATGTTTATGTTGAAGTTCGTGGTTTGGTCCCCAAAGGGAATGATAGCCTAGAGTATATTTGGCTTGTTCGGAAGTTGCGGGATTTTGGAAGATAGCAATTGCTAGAATTGTCTCGAGTCCTAGAGCGGTATATAACGCTTTGTATGACCCTGTTGATATAATGCTTGAGGCATTTGGAGTGTGAGGTTTCATAAGAGCGTTGACCAGATGAGTAATACCGCATCTTCGAGTCATGTCCATTGAGTGATTCTGTTAGGTCAGTGCAGTGATGAGGTATAATACATTAGTTGTATCAAGGTGCGTTAGTCCCAAAAGTCCGAGAGGAAAACAATTTGGGAATTGAAGTCTCGCATATGCGAGCAATATCCAGAATTGTTCACAGCAGGTGTGTGGTATTGTTGGTAAATTCTAGTTGTGATTGTTCTTTGGTGTAGAGCGTGGTTAGAATTCGGGGTCGAATTCCATTTAAGGGGGTAGAATGTAACACTCCAAATATTTATTTAAATGAGAAGAAAGATTGTAGGGAGGAGAATTGAATAGAGGAGTGGTTTTAATGAAGTTGTGGGGATTTTTATGTAATTGGAAAACTTGGGCATGTGGGCTGAAAGCCCACAACACCTGGCCCATTAGGGCAACCATCCAAGTAGAGGGGGCAGCCATGCTACTGTAGCACGCACTGTAGCGCCGCCACCAGTAGCAGCCCCTCCTCCCCATTGCGTCTCCACCTCTTTTCCCTCCCTCCCTTTGTGGCGGCCAAGAAGAAGGAAGAAGAAGAAGAGAAGGAAGAAGAGAAGAAAGCGGATCCCATCCGAGTTCGTGATCTTCAGCTGCGCCAAGGGTAACTAGCTTCGTTTGTTGTTGTGTGTTTAGTCGTAGATCCAAATCGAGTAGTTTTGGCAAGATTGAAGTCGGTCTGTTAAAGTTGCAATTCTGTCCAGAACGTTGCGCGGCCAGTTTCATGTGTTTAGAGGCCGAATTAGGAGGTTTGGTCTCCTAGATATATGTAGATTTTGTTCTTATCTTTCAGTGGCCACCAAGATCACCCAAATCCGATTAACGGTCAGGAAGTTATGAATTTTTTAATATCGCTGCTCTGTTAATCTGTCAGTTTAGAACAGTCTGTAGAAAATGGGATGAATCTGCTAGTTAAGGTCGAAATCAGAGGACCTCAATATAACGAAAAATGTAGGTAATTTCCATACCTTTTGATAGAGATAAAGAACGCAAGATTTGGACTTTTGTAGCAAAAGTTATGATGGTTTTAGTGATCTGTCCAGAGAACCCGACGTGATAATTGTTGCTCTGTAGGTTGGCTTGGTAGAGGTAGTAGTTGGCATAATCAAAAGGGCTCTCCAACTAAGTTTATTTAGGTAATTAAATTACCTTTCCAGAAAGTCTGAGAACACCTTATTTGGACCCCTGAGCGGAAAGTTATGTATTTTAGAAGTTGACTATCCGCAGTGATCACCAAAGCAATCGCTAGGAATTGGAAGATTGGAAAACACTTGGGAGTTTAGCGAGTTCGTTTGTGTTGTACTTATGCTTTGGTCCAGTATGTTGGACTTAGTCTGGGTTATCTTTATGTTCAGGTAGGAGCGTGATCCCAGGGGCAGCGCCCTCTTTGCGTCCACCGCTCTCGCACGGTTAAGGCAAGTATTCGGGTTATAGCGTATTTTCGGTTGTATGATAAAATTGTTGTGATTGCTTGATGTAGCCTTGCACGAATGTTAGCGTAATGAGTTTTCCTTTATCTTGATGAATGCAAGCTATGGTTAATGTTTCCGAGCGTTGCTAAATCTTACATGTTGTTATGTACATGTTAAATTCTTGGGTATGAAAGACGTGGGCATGGAGCATTTGCATGTTTCAAACGTGTTGGATACTTGGTCATGTATGCATGTTTTTGATATATGATAGCGAAGTAAGGTTGCTTACATGATAATGAGAATATGATGTAATCCTGCTTATGAATATGTTATCATGGCGCATATGCATGTTGAGAGCATACAGGTGCCCTGGTCACGTGGTGACCAAGTACATATAGTTGAGGTCCCCGTCCATGTAGATGACGGCTTGAGGTCCCCACATTCGTGGAATGTGGCTATGAATAAAGAGGTCCCCATCATTAAAGTGATGGGCAAAGGTCCCATACATGTGATGTATAGGCTTTTGTCCTGTGCTGAGGCACACAGCAAGGATACAATGGTTGTGTACCCCGCATTACCGGTAAAATGCGAAAAGAGATAAAGTTGAAAAGGTGCATTGCATTGGTTGCATTCACATGAGCATGAAGGCTATACTTTGGTGCATTGTTTATCTTGGATTATTGATGCTATGAATGATAACTTGCTTAGCCTTGTTGGTACTTGCTGAGTCTTTGGGCTCACTCTTGCTTTGATGTGTTTTAGGTACAACTGGCAAGACCCGCATGCATGGGAGGGAGTAGATGTTTGGATGCACGCACTACCACTCAATCTTAAGAATTACTTATGGATGGTTTGAGTTTGATTAAGCGTAATAATGAGAATAGCAAATTTTGATTATGTTTATGAGATTATCCCGCATGCTTGAAAGAACTCGATTATGAAGGTATTGATAAATGCCATGATTAATTGTTGGAACCTCGGTATAGTGACTATACAAAGGAGGTTTCTTGAAAAATTTGTAATTGATCTTAGTTTAGTTTAGTTTAATTTAATTTTAGTAGCATTCCGTGCTCATGTCGGGTAGGGGTGTTACAACCGATCCGTTAGTGCTCTTATATCCCGAGCTCACAGATAGAATGTGTACCCATTTATGTCGTATCCTTACCATATCACAACTATAAATGTTGGCCCTTTTACCAACCATGTTAGCATATCACTAGACGATTTCCTAGTGAGTCGCTCCTTCAACCATTGGTTGAACCGACTGTTCACAGTGCTATCTCATGATCCAAACATCCGGCCGCTCCAGATTCTGTTTCCGAAGCATGTCCTTGTGCTAGTCGATATCTGGGGACACTTCATTTATGTGTTGCAAGACCGTGAACCGTGAAATGGCCTTGAGCATACTCATCGATATCCGGTGGTTGCTTTCCTTCCGATGGTCCCGATACCCTCAAGCCTCCCTCATGGCGAGATCGAGGCACACCTATTGGTTCAAACTGAGCCATGTAATTGATGCAGAACTCCATGACCTCTTCAGTTGCATAACCTTCGACGATGCTATCCTCTGGCCGAGATCGATTTCGTATATAGGACTTGAGAATTCTCATGAACCTCTCGAATGGGAACATGCAGCGTAGGAACATAGGCTCGCACATCTTTATCTCTCTCACATTGTGAATAATGAGATGGACTATGATATCGAAAAACGATGGAGAGAAATACATCTCAAGATGACATAGAGTCATCACCACCTCGTCCTACAATGCATCTAGTCCTTCGGGATCAATGACCTTCTGAGCAATTGTGTTAAAGAATAACACAGCCTTATGATTGTCTCTCGGACCTTAATCGGCAAAACACTTCTAATTGCAATAGGGAACATCTTTGTCATCAGAACATGACAATTATGAGATTTCATACCAATTAACTTCAAATCTTTCATCGAAACAAGTTTCTTCATGTTGGTGGAGTAACCGGACAGATCTTTCACACCATGCAAGCGCTGACATAGTTCAATTCTCTTAGCCTTGGATAGAGTGTAACAAGCAGGGGGAAGGTACGTTCGTCCATTATCGATCTTTTTCGGTGCTAACTTAGGTCTGATGTCCATATCAACCAAGTCAAGCCATGCGTTGAAACCATCCGTTGTTTTGTCATGAATGTTCAGTAAGAGACCAATCAAGCTGTCACATAAATTCTTCTCCACGTGTATGACGTCGATGTAGTGGCAAACTTCTATGTGCTCCCAATAAGGTAAGTCTCAAAATATTGATCTCTTCTTCTAGATATTCTTCTCACGGGTCCTCGATTTACGTCCCTTTCCGAGCACAACATCTAAATCTTTAACCATATAATAGACCTCTTTTCTGCTTAAATGCCTTGGAGCTGAACTGTCCTTCTTCTCTCCATCGAATTGTTTCTTCATCTTGTGGTATGGCTAAGCCCTCCGAAGGAACCTACAGTGACGCATGTACACGGTTTTGTGTGAGTGCTTCAACCACACACTCTTGGTATCATCTAAGCAGTGAGTATAGGCTTTGGCCCCTTTTCTACTCTAGCCCGACAGGTTAGCAAGGGCAGGATAATCATTTATGGTGCGGAATAATAAGTAGCATAAAGTGAAGTTCTCTCGTTTGTACGCATCCCATACCTGTACCCCTTTGATCCACAATATTTTTAGATCTTCCATCAATGGTGCTAGGTACACATCAATATCATTCCTAGGTTGCTTCGACCCCTTGGATAAGTATCAACAGCAAAATATACTTCCGCTTCATACACAACCAAGGAGGAAGGTTGTAGATACAGAGAGTCACGGGCCAAGTACTATGTCGGCTACTCATGTTATCGAAAGGATTCATTCGATTTGTACTCAATCCAAACCTTATATTCCTTGATTTTGCACCGAAGTATGCAAACCTTCTATCGATGTTTCTCTATTGGGCAGAATCAGCAGGGTATTTTAGTTTTCCATCATTCTTATGCTCCTCCGAGTGCCAATGCAGCAGTTTTTCCTCCTTTGGGTTCGCAAAAAACCGCTTCAAACAGGGAATTACAAGAATATACCATGCCACCTTAGTAGGAGGTTCTTTCTTCATCTCGATTCCCTCGCCGTCATCTGATTGATTCTTACGCTTGTTTCGGGATGCGTTGCACACCGGACATACATGCATGTTTGCATACTCTTTACGGTAGAGGATACAATCATTCAGATATGCATGTATTCTTTCTACTTCCATTCCCAATGGACAAAGAACCTTCTTGGCTTTGTACGTGGTTTTGGGTAACTCGTTTCCCTCCAGAAGCATGTTCGCTAAAAAATCTAATAGTGCTGTGAAACTCTTATCGGACCAACCGTTGCTTGCCTTCAATTTCAGCAATTCAAGCACGGATGACAACCTTATATCACTACTACAAAACATGCAATAGTAGACGCCTCATCACAGACGGTTAAAATGGAACCGTCTATGTTGGGTCTGTCGGGCCTATCACAGACGGTTTGTAATACAAACCGTTTGTGATACTCAGTATCATAGACGGTTCTATTAAAGAACCGTCTGTGATAGTATCACAGACAGTTCTATTCAAAAACCATCTGTGATAATCTCCAGTATCACAGACGGTTCTTGAATAGAACCGTCTATGATAATTCACAGACGGTTCTATTAAAAAACCGTCCATGATACTTGTAACAGCCCCAATTTTATGAACAGTAAAAAAATACCTTATGAACAGTAATGAAGTACTGTTCATAACAGTAATGAGATGCTGTTCATAGTATCACTGTTCATTTTTGCAAATTGGACATTATGTTACAAATTAAAAACCTTCCTTTTCTAGTCAAAATCCAAAACTTATTTGAAGTTTTAAAGGGAATACAAGCCAGTGCTTGTATTTTGACTGAGAAGTATTTTTATTTAAGCCTAGATCAATTATCTTGGTCAAAAATAATTTTTGTTTAATTTTTAGAAATTATTTTGTCTTGGAGGAAAATATTTGGCTTTAACTAAAACCTATTCGGGTTAAGGTAATTATTTATGTAATTTACAAAGTCAAACGGTGGTTTTCAAAATTTATTTGGGAAATATATCATCCCAGTAGCCTCCTTGTAAAATTTCATGACTTTATAAATTTATTTACTATTTCTAAAGCCCGGTCAAACTTTTAAACATTTGAATTAGGGCTGGTCAATTCTTCCGGTCTAAACCCAGCCATTTGCACTGTAGCGACTCGAACCCAATCAGGTTGGGTCCAACCGGTGCATTTGGTCCGGCTCGGTCACGCTCGGGCGCGAGTCCAACACTGCACGTGACGTGAGCCGTTGATCTCCTAGCGAACGGACGAGATTTGCGAAGCCGCGTGGGCTATCTACGTATGCGAAGCAATCTCCACCGTTGGATCTTCATCTAGCAGCATCCAGCTTTATATCGAAATCTTAACGCACCTCCCATTTGTGGCCGTTGATTTCCAAACCAACGCGCCGGATCCTTTGTGTCTTTTGGGCCATCCCGTAGGGCTCATTCAATCCTGGCCGTAGGATCTTGATCGTGCGGCACTCACTTTTTGGGCTAGGCCATTTTCTTATGGTAAAGGTCAAATTAAACGTGAGTCATTGGATTCTCTGTGAATGGGCTAGATCTAGTGGGCTGTTTGGGCTCCCGAACGCCAAAGTGAATCTGAGCCCTTGGATCTAGATCGGGCGATCGAGAGGGGTGGTGACATTCGGACCCCCGAACTCCCCACTTGGTCTCCACCGTTGATCTTAGATCCAACCGCGCCGCCCTTTTCGTTTTTAAACTTAAAGGCGCGCATTCATTTTTGGTCGTCGGATTCAAATCCTACGGTACCCTTTCGACCATGTGCGTTTAGGGCCCGATTTTCATAGGGCCGTTGGATTTTGATCGTAGGGTCTATAAAGATGTGACATTCGGACCGCCGAATCTCCCATCAATCTTGACCGTAGAAAACAAATCTAACAGTGCCACGTCATCTCATTTAAAGTGACGTGTATCTTTTTGGGATCAACCGTTGGATTCAAATCCAACGCCCCTATTTGAATATAACCTTCGGACTTCCTAAGGCTCCATTAAATCTCAAACGTTCGTTTGAGATCGCATGGCCCATATTAAACGATATCGATTAGACTCTCTTAACGCCTATCTTTATCGCAGCCGCCCATTTCTAATCGGACGGTCGATATTCTTTTGAGTTTTAGGAGGCGTGCGTGACTGCGGCTGACAGCGGGGCCCGCATGTCAGTGGGTCGCCTCTCCTCCTCCTTGCCTCTGTGCGCCGCCGCCGACTTCGTAGCCGAAGTGGAGGCGTTATCCAGCGATCGTGCACTATTTTTCGGATATTTAGCATCAATTGGACACCTCATCAGCTCTAGACACTTCTCTTTACTCCTGTAGCTCAACCTCTATATATATACCCTAGCTTTTTGCCACTGCCATTGTTGACCAAAGAAGCTCTTCATCTTCTTTTTCGTTCCAGTGGAGTTTCTTGCTCTCACTCCTTGCTTATCCATCCTAGTTGCTTAATTCACCTTGTAATATGCGTTTAACATCTTTTGTAGGTTGAAATTGGGGACTTTCTCTCTGTTGATCAGAGTCGGTTTTAGGAACCTTCGGTGTTTTTCTTATCCTGGTAAGCTAAGACCTTAGTTCTTGTCATCTTGATGTAACACACCAGCCCGACATGAGCCTGGAATGCTACTAAACAAACTCTAGTAACTCTAAACTAGACAATCCTAATAAATTTCGGCAGAACCTCCCTTGTAAAGTTAATTACACGGAGGTTCCAACACCTGATTTATTCAAATAATAATTAAAACTTTCATCCAAAGACATCAAAGGATAAACAATGACATGCTAAGAGTCCAACAAAACTAGAGAGATATGAAGATTCACTACTTATCATTATTACATCAATCCATAGCATAAGACAAAATATAATAATCTAAAATCAAATCCGTTAGAAGACCATTCAACTTTATTTAGTTCATGTGGTATGTGTGTGACTAGCGCCTACTTCCCATGCATGTCATTCTTGGCTCTGTACCTAAAACAACAATAAAAGCAAGAGTGAGTCCACAGACTCGGCAAGTACATAAAGAAACTATAACATCAACATACATATAAAGGAGATCAACATCAAACATCTCATATGCAAATGCAATGCTCAAGGAACCTTTATCTTTAACTTTACGTGTGCATTACACGTGTCTGAGTATCGACATGCCGCCACATACACATGCTGTGCTTGCACGCACGCACAGGGACCAATGCCGTTACTCAAGTAACGGGACCTCAAGCCCACACTCCACGAGTGAGGATCTCGCCCGTCACATTCATGGCGGGTTCTCAAGAAACATACTTGGTCACCGCATGACCAAGCCTCAATATGCTCTCAATATGCAAATGCTCATTTCCCATTCAATATCAATTTTACCAAAAGACAACAACATTGAACCATAGTAAGCATAAGCATCATTTGAGCAATAACCATACTTAAACATTCATCAAAATATGCCATCTTGCTATGCAACCATATATCAAATAACACACAATATAGCCAATCAATCAAACAACAATGCACTTGCCTCAACCGTGCGAAGGTGGATGTCGGGAATAAGGTACTGCTCCCGAGCCAAACCCACACTGGACATACAATTGAGACAAGCTAAGGCTACCATAAAGGTCTAATAACAAAACCATAAACACAAAATGAGTACATCGTCCACTAAACGCAATCCCCAACTCTAATGTTTGTTGTCGATTTCTTTTCCAGAGAACAGCCCCTTGAAAAATCATAACTAAATGTACAGAAATCCAAATGGAGTGATCTTGGACAATCTGAAAAGGTTATTGAATTCCCCTTCTAAACCTAGTTGTGAGGTTCTCTGATTCGGCCCTTTACTAGCCCTACCAAACTAAACAACAGAGTATCCATTCTCGCGTCGGGTCTCTGGACAGCAATAATGAAATTATCATAACTTTCTCTACGTTCGTCCGAATTCCATGATCTTTAGTTTTCCTGAAAGCTGGAAGGATTATCTACAACTTTAGTTATACTGGGGTTCTCAGATTTCCAATTTAACCATCACTTTTAATCGGTTTTCTACAAACTGCCTAATTGTTGACAGCAGCAGGGAACAGAAATCTTAGAAAAATCATAACTCTCTAACCGCTAATCGGATTTGGGTGAACTTGGCGGAAACTGAAAGCTAAGACCATAACCTACAACTCTCTAGGAGACCAAAACCCCAGATTCATCTTCTAACCACATGAAATTTACCTCGCAAGTCACTGGACAAAATCTGCGTCTGCGGGCGAATGCCATCTAACCAAAGATTAACCCAAATACTCTTCCAAGACTAATTACCTACAAGAACATCTCGTTACCCTTGACGATGTGCTGAGCAGCGATGATCAGCCCGAAGACGATCCTCCTTCTCCTCTCTTCCTTCTCTTCTCCCTCTCCTTCTTCCTCCTTCTCTTCTTTTCTCCTTCTTCTTCCTCCTTGGCCGGTGCAATGGAGCTCCTTCTCCTCCTTGGCCAGCAGCAATGGAGGTGGTGGGGAGGTGGAGAGGTGCGCAAGGGAGGGTGGAGGGAGGTGGAGAGGTGGAGAGGGGGTGGCGGCCGGTTGGGGAGTGGGGAGGAAAGGGGAGGAGGGGGTCGGCTAGGGTTTGGGAAGGGGAGTGGCGCCCCTAGGCTATGGCCGGCCACCCCTTGGGCCCTCTTGGGCCATGGGCTCTAGCCAGTTACTGCAAAATTGCTCTTTCCCCTCTATCAACTGCGGCACTAAAATCTTTCCAATTGGTCCCTCCGACATTAGTTAAATATTCTCCCGAACCGATTCTCCTTCCGACTTCTAGTGCATCACCCATCGGGATATTACATTCTACTCCCTTAACAGATTCGACCCGAATCTACACGCCCACTTCACGAGTTAAAACCAAAGCTGAAACTAAGCAACAAAAGAACACACCGAGTGGAACAAGTCGGATAAAGCTCGCATGCGAGACTCGATTCCCAAGTGGCCTCCCTTTCATCTGCTTTGTGACCAAAGCACCTTAACATACTTGAGGTTTTGTTCCTCAACTCTTTTTCGATCTTTCCGAGTGCACCGGTTTAGACTCAAAGGACGAGTCTGCTCAATTGTTAGGGGTTCTAATGCAATGAGATGTTCGGGGTCCCTCAAGTACTTCCTCAACATGGACACATGAAAAACATTGTGCACTCCACGCATAGACTCGCGGGTCTAAGCGATAAGCCGACTTCAGATTCGAGCCAAGATCGTGAATGGTCCTATGTACCTTGGGCTAAGCTTCCTCCGTGCGAACCTCACCACACCTTTAGTGGGGACACTTTCAAGAGCACTGATCCCCACTTCAAATTCCAAGTATCTTCTCCTCACGTATGCATAACTTTTCTGCATGCGCTCTGAGAAGTGCTAATA
This sequence comes from Ampelocalamus luodianensis, assembly GCA_036346255.1. Lineage (NCBI taxonomy): Eukaryota > Viridiplantae > Streptophyta > Magnoliopsida > Poales > Poaceae > Ampelocalamus > Ampelocalamus luodianensis. The sequence continues at coordinate 17,535,729 of CM070627.1, read as the reverse complement.
GGTTCTGTCTCACCAGAGCCACTCGTTCCACAGTCTTTTGTACCCAATCCGGACCCAAAATCGCCTTCTCACCCGGCTTCCAGCAAAGTGGTGACTGCACTTACGCCCATACAAAACCTCGAGCGGAGCGGCTTTTATGCTTGAATGATAGCTGTTGTTGTGCGCAAACTCGCTAATGGCAATTGATCCTCCCAGCTACCCTTCGGGACGGGACACAGGACCGCAACATGTCCTCCAAGGTGCGAATAGTGCGCTCGATCGCCCATCTGTTTGAGGATGGAAAGTCAGTACTTAGACGGAGTTGTGTGCCCATTGCACTCTGCAAACTCTCCCGAACTTGGATACAAACTTGGCGTCCCCGCGAAATGATGGTCTTTGGTACTCCATGCAATCTTACAATTTCCGTACATAGATAGGAGCAGTCACTAGCCGAATTGGTCGTGCGGATGGGAATAAAATGTGCGATTTCTTGAATCGATCCACTATAACCCAAACCGCATCCTTACCTCGCGGTGAGCGAGGCAACGCAACAACAAAGTCCATAGAGATATCATCCCAAGGACATTGGGGACCTCTAATGGCTGCAATAATCTGCGGGGCGCTTGTGCTCTGCCTTCACTTGCGACAAACCCCACGGAGGCTACATAGTTGGCAATGTCTACCTTCATCCTTTTCCACCAAAAGTGCGCTTCAAGTCGCGATACATCTTTGTCTCGCCGGATGTACCGTGTCACGAGTACGATGAGCCTCCTCGAATTTCACCTTTGACTTCCGCCTACATGGCACACAAAGGCGGCCTTTATCATAACACTCGGACCCATCAAACTGAAATCCCGACTTTGCCCATATCCAAGCGCTTTACGACCCTCTGCAAAAAGCGATCATCTGTTGTGCTTCCCGCACCCGCTCTCGAATGGCCGACTCAAGATCACCGTGTTTCAACACGTGCGCCTCGCATAGCAAAATGATATACCCATACGGTCAAAGTCGGCAATGAGATAATCCAATGTTGCGGCGTCGCCTTGCGACTCGAGCATCGACCACTACGTTTGCCTTGCGGGATGGTGCGAATAGATAGGTCATAATCTTTAATCGGTTCCACCCACTGCTACGCCTTAAATTCAAATCTTTACGTGTGAAAATATACTTAAGACTCTTGTGGTGCGTATAAACATCACAACCCTCACCATACGGATAGTGTCTCCAAAGCTTGAGCAAACACTCACCGCCAACTCTAAATCATGAGTTGGGTAATTGCATTCATGCTTCTTGAGTGCCTCGGCGCATAAGCTATCACCATACCTTCTGCGCATAAGGACACATCCCAACCCAATCCGAGACGCATCGAGTACACGTAAATCGCTTCCCGTGCTCGGGAAGTGTAAGGACAGGCGGTCACCAACTTTTCCTTAAGGGTTTGGAAGCTACGCTCACGATCATCGTCCCACTAAACTTCACATCCTACGTGTGAGTCCGGATAAAGGTTTAGCAATAATGGAGAAATCACGCACAAAACGCCGATAGTATCCTGCCATGCAGAAAGCTTCTCACTTCTTTGACATTGGTTGGCGTCTTCCATTCTACCATCAGAGAAATCTTACTTGGATCAAGCTGTGATTCCCTTATCATTGATGACATGCCCAGAAACCCCACTGGACATCCAAAACTCGCACTTTTTGAGTTTGGCATAAAACTTATGCTCCCTTAGCGTCTCTAACACAAGCCTCAGGTGTCACCCATGTTCAGCTTCAGTCTTTGAATATATCAAAATATCATCAATAAAGACAACCACAAAATCATCTAGGTACTCATGCAACATCCTGTTCATAGTCTCCATGAAAGCAGCAGGGGCGTTCGTTAGTCCAAAAGACATAACTTTAAATTCAAAACGCCCATACCTTGTGGAGAATGTCGTCTTCTCAATATCCTCCTCTCGAACAGGGATTTGATTATAACCTAATTGAAGGTCAATCTTTGAGAACACCTTGGCCCCTCTCAACTGATCAAATAAATCTTCTATGCGAGGCGGAGGATATTTATTCTTGATGGTTAGGCGGTTAAGAGCACGATAATCAATACACATGCGCCAACTACCATCCTTCTTCTTGGTAAAAGAACAGGGCTCCCCATGGAGACACTTGGACGAATAAGATTCTTAGCTTTTAAATCATCCAATCGCTTCTTTAGTTCCTCCCGGAGCGGACGGGCCAACCGATAAGGGGTCATAGAGGCAGTCGAGCGCACAGTACCAAATCAGTTTCGAACTCTACGGGACAAGGTGGTGGCATCCTGGTAGCTCTCTGAAAAACATCCAGGAACTCCCGAGCGACCGAAATATCTTCTGCACGCTGAGACGAACTCGACTTCTCCACTAGAGACAAAAGAAATCCATTCTTCGCGAACGGCCACCGGAAAAAAGGCTAGCCATCACAAAAGTGAGTGAGATGGAGCGCTACATTGGAATACTATCTCACGCCTGACGGAGCTTGCGGGGTTATTGTCTTCCAAAACAAGAAATGACAAAGACGGTAATTATGCAACAGTCCATCCCCAAGATAACATCAAGCGGCTCCATCTTCATAACCATCAGTTAGCAATGAATTCTTCTCCATCTAACGAAATCACACAACCAGGACAAGCGTAGAGCTAGAGAGAATTCCCCGGAGAATTAACTAGAATCGGTGAGCTATTGGTGCAAACTCAAATTCGCCTTACTAACAAAATCTAGTGATACAAAAGAAAAGGTAGCCCCGAATCAAATAGAACAAGTGCCTCTCTGAATCCACCAGAGCGTACTGTCACCACATCGGGACGACTCACCGACTCTGCCGTCGGCATAGCGTAGAGGCTGCTGCTTTGGGCGGTGGGGCTCCAACACCTGATGCGGTGGTGCGGAGGCTGCTGGAGGTCTTTGAAGGCGCCATTCTGGAAATGGGGCCACGGGAGGCGACCAAAAGTACCACAGTGGTGGGGCTCCTCGTGTGCGGGTAAGGTGGAGCGGTGCCCAAGTAGGAGTAGGAGTAGGAGTAGCCGCTAACATCTGAACCGACCCTCGAGAAGAAGGCTGCGTGGCGCGCGACATTTGAGCAGGTTCCACTTGATGATCTTGGCGGGATTCGCCGACAAACCAATGCCTTATGGCCTCGACCACAATGGCGGCAAGACCGAACCAACGCACTCTGAAGCTCTATGCTCGCCGCGCACTTGAAGCACTTCATGCCCCGCCTCGACCGGGCGTAACCTAGGTGCATTGCCGGCCTTCGTGAGGTGGAAGAAGACGTGCCCTGTGAACTTGGTCTTGAATGATTTCTGCGCCCTTTGAACCTCTTGGAAGTGGGCCTGCGGAAGGTCCCACCCCACCGCCAAAACCCCTTTTACGCCGCCACCGCACCTCGAAACCACAACGCCTTCCGCTCTGGCGGTCCCTCACCAAGCCGCATCTCGGTTCCATGCCCACGGCTTGTTCGACGAGAACTGAAATCCGCAACTCAATGCTCCCAATACCGCGGAACTCTTGCAGAGCCCCGCGAAACCTCTTGGCTTTTTCTTCATCATTTGTGGCCACCGGCTGGAACAAAACGAACCAGTTGTTAAAACCCGCTTCATACTCTGTCCTTTGTCATCTTACCTGCTTGAAGTTCGCAAAGAGACTTCCATTCGCTCCACATATGAAGTGGATAAAACCTCTTCTGAAATGCTCAACAAAATGTTCCCGTGGCGGTCCATGAGATTCTTGTCACGCCATCGGGACTCCTTCCCACGAGATATCCGCTTTGCCTTCAATTGGAAAGCCACGAACCGAGCCCTCATTTCGAAGTCATCCCGAGCTCGAAGTGCCTCTCCATGTGTCGCACCAATTAGCTGCGTCAACCGGCGTGCCTGACCCGTCGAAGGTGTCCAAATTCAATGCGTTCCAACGTGTAATCCCATGGCATACACCGCGGTGCCGCTGCGAGGACACCACGGGAGCGACAATAGCGCGGTGGTTGGGCCTGTTCTCTGTCTGCGGAAGCAACCTCTTCCTCACGATTCCGCAGGCTAGCTTCTCCAACTACGGATTGAACTTGGCGGGGCGATGCAGCCTCGCCGGCTCCCTGCCGCCACGACCACAACCTCGGCCTCCACCCTTGCCATATCTAAACATCACAGCAAAACAATCAAACAATAAGCACTTACCACAACTAGGACCACAAGAGTAGTCTAACTAGTAGCTATCACACAAGAGAAATCAAAACTCAATAGCGTAGTAATGCAATGCATTAACCCATTCCCACCTCTGTGCATAGTGTGTCAAATTTAACTTTTCATATACCACGGACCTACACCGCTCGATACCAATCAGTAACACCCCAGCCCGACATGAGCCTGGAATGCTACTAAACAAACTCTAGTAACTCTAAACTAGACAATCCTAATAAATTTAGTGAGAACCTCCCTTGTAAAGTTAATTACACGGAGGTTCCAACACCTGATTTATTCAAATAATAATTAAAACTTTCATCCAAAGACATCAAAGGATAAACAATGACATGCTAAGAGTCCAACAAAACTAGAGAGATATGAAGATCCACTACTTATCATTATTACATCAATCCATAGCATAAGACAAAATATAATAATCTAAAATCAAATCCGTTCTGAAGACCATTCAACTTTATTTAGTTCATGTGGTATGTGTGTGACTAGCAGTCTACTTCCCCCCATGCATGTCATTCTTGGCTCGGGTACCTAAAACAACAATAAAAGCAAGAGTGAGTCCACAGACTCAGCAAGTACATAAAGAAACTATAACATCAACATACATATAAAGGAGATCAACATCAAACATCTCATATGCAAATGCAATGCTCAAGGAACCTTTATCTTTAACTTTACGTGTGCATTACACGTGTGTCACGAGTATCGACGACGCCGCGCCATACCCATGCTGTCTGCGCGCACGCACGAGGACCAATTGCCGTTACTCGCAAGTAACGGGGACCTCAAGCCCACACTCCACGAGTGAGGGGATCTCGGGCCCGTCACATTCATGACGGGGTTCTCAAAGGGAAACATACTTGGTCACCGCATGACCAAGCCTCAATATGCTCTCAATATGCAAATGCTCATTTCCCATTCAATATCAATTTTACCAAAAGACAACAACATTGAACCATAGTAAGCATAAGCATCATTTGAGCAATAACCATACTTAAACATTCATCAAAATATGCCATCTTGCTATGCAACCATATATCAAATAACACACAATATAGCCAGTCAATCAAACAACAATGCACTTGCCTCAACCGTGCGAAGGTGGATGTCGGGAATAAGGTACTGCTCCTGAGCCAAACCCACACTGGACATACAATTGAGACAAGCTAAGGCTACCATAAAGGTCTAATAACAAAACCATAAACACAAAATGAGTACATCGTCCACTAAGCGCAATCCCCAACTCTAATCTTTGGTGTCAGATTTCTTTTCCAGAGAACAGCCCCTTGAAAAATCATAACTAAATGTACAGAAATCCAAATGGGTGATCTTGGACAATCTGAAAAGGTTATTGAATTCCCTTCTAAACCTAGTTGTGAGGTTCTCTGATTCGGCCCTTTACTAGCCCTACCAAACTAAACAACAGAGTATCCATTCTCGCGTCGGGTCTCGGACAGCAATAATGAAATTATCATAACTTTCTCTACTTTCGTCCGAATTCCATGATCTTTAGTTTTCCTGAAAGCTGGAAGGATTATCTACAACTTTAGTTATACTGGGGTTCTCAGATTTCCAATTTAACCATCACTTTTAATCGGTTTTCTACAAACTGCCTAATTGCTTGTGAGCAGCGGAACAGAAATCTTAGAAAAATCATAACTCTCTAACCGCTAATCAGATTTGGGTGAACTTGGCGGAAACTGAAAGCTAAGACCATAACCTACAACTCTCTAGGAGACCAAAACCCCAGATTCATCCTCTAACCACATGAAATTTACCTCGCAAGCCGCTGGACAAAGCTGCGTCTGACCGCCGAATGCCATCTAACCAAAGATTAACCCAAAAACTCTTCCAAGACTAATTACCCTACAAGAACATCTCGTTACCCTTGACGATGTGCTGAGCAGCGATGATCAGCCCGAAGACGATCCTCCTTCTCCTCTCTTCCTTCTCTTCTCCCTCTCCTTCTTCCTCCTTCTCTTCTTTTTCTCCTTCTTCCTCCTTGGTGGTGCAATGGAGCTCCTTCTCCTCCTTGGCCAGCAGCAATGGAGGTGGTGGGAAGGTGGAGAGGTGCGCAAGGGAGGGTGGAGGAGGTGGAGAGGTGGAGAGGGGGTGGCGGCCGGTTGGGGAGTGGGGAGGAAAGGGGAGGGAGGATCGGCTAGGGTTTGGGAAGGGGGAGTGGCGCCCCAGGCTATGGCCGGCCACCCCCTTGGGCCCCTCTTGGGCCATGGGCTCTAGCCCAGGTTGCCGCAAAATTGCTCTTTCCCCCCTCTATCAACTGCAGCACTAAAATCTTTCCAATTGGTCCCTCCGGCATTAGTTAGATATTCTCCGAGCAGATTCTCCTTCCGACTTCTAGTGCATCACCCATCGGGATATTACACTTGAGCACCTTAAGGACCTCAGAAGCTCATATGAACCATTCACTTGTACGTGTAATACTCCCACCTTCTTTAAACTGAAAAGTTGTTTTCATAACTTTTCGGTCTTTCATGTCGTTTTCCAGTTCTAGGGTTTCCCATGTTATCTTTTTAGCTTAGTCAGTTCTTAGCTGAACCCTAGTAGCATAAGCAGTTGTTCTTTTGATTCTTGTTGTCTTCTACTTAGCTTTGTAGCAGAGATCTACCTCTGTCATCTGTTGTCGGCCAAACCGACAACTTCTGTTATTTTTATAGTTTCTGTGATCTGACCGATTAGGGTTAGCCTAGGGTATTATCTACTCTGCAGATCAGGTTAAGCTTCAATTTAGAACCTTTTGTTTAGTACACTTTCACTTAAACCAAAATATGCAATCTGCCCTGTTTTCAATTCTTTTCAAAATATGAAAACTGTAACTTTGACCTAAACTCTAGTTTCTGTCATTTAAAGGCAGTAGATGATAATATGGGTTATTATCTTTATTGGGGTAGATATAACTTAAGCATATTGTTAATTATGCATTACTATCTTGATCATACATTTTCTTTTCATTTTTACTTGTCATCAATTTTAGTATTCATTGGATCTTATTGTTTCTTTTTAGAATATGGTTCTTCCAAGTATTTGATTCTATTTAGAGCAACGGATCCTACACAAGAAGTGTATTACTATCAAGGCAAGCATCCTCTTTGCACCATGTTGATCCCAAAGTTTCATACTATAGATTTTCAAAATACAGTGATAACTGTTGCATGCTAATTTTCTGAAAGTACAATTGTGATCTGTTAGTAGGTAGTTATGACCTAACATTATGGATTACCTTAAATCTAATCATACACTCAAACTTAGAGTAGTGCTGTATGCTATATCGTTTAATTTTAGAATTTGCTTAGCCATGCAGTCCATAGAACGTTAGAGTTTGACAAGATTATCTTGTCAAACATGGGAACCACAAATAAATTTCAGTCATTTTAACTCTTTGTCCAGCTTCTTTAAATCAGAACTGAATTTTTTTTTTGTAATTTCAATTGATCTGGACAAGAGGATGCTAGTGATGGTGCTGTAACACCCTAGCTATTCGGAAGCCAAGATGTCACCTAATTAAACTAACAATCTACACAATGAGGAAGAACAAGAAATAGATTATCAACTAATGGCAGTATCAAAACAACCAAGACATGATGAAGGTATCCTTCCTTCACCATCTAATATATTTATTTCAGTTCATTGCTAATGAAAGTTCACATGCAGTAATAAATCAACATCAATGTGGAGAATGTATCCTTCCTTCACCAATTATAATTTAATTATTACAGTTCATCATTAACGAATGAAAGATAGAACTAAAATTTAATCTTGAACGTGAATTGGATGATGTGAACGAGTAGTGCGTGTCTATTCCCTCCCAAGTGAGCCAACATCAGGGGTTACCTAAAATAAACAAACAACGCAAGAGTGAGTCCACGACTCAGCAAGTACAGTGAAAGAGACAAAACACATATACAAACAGGACATCACCATTTAAGAATGCGAACATTGCATCGAATGAGCACTTAAGAAAAACATGAAATGAATGAATGTAATCAAGGATGGACTGCACACATGCTTATCTGGTATAGCTAGTGATACACCCGTCGGTGTTCATAAGCTCGCACCTTAACAAAGTGCGGGGATCCAAGTCCCGTATGAAGAGCGTTTCATCAGTGTCCAATCTGCCCATACTGGAATTGATGGGTCTTATGTGCCCATACTGGAATTGATGGGTCTTTCTATCCACTCTCGTGGACGGAACATAACAATGTCCAAAACTACCTACATTGGAATGGTGGGACTTACTCTCCACTCCCGTGGATAAAACATGAATGAGGATGCATGAACTGAAGTATGAACTATGAAAGACTTCATATATATACTCATGTATATAACACATAAGAAAAGGACATAATCTTTGATTATTCTCATGGATATCAGAAAAACACAATTCAGTCATCAAGCATGCATCATACTCCAAGCATATGAACAACAAGGTACTTGCCTTCCGCGAAGCGCTGCGGTAGTAGGTAAAGAAGATGTCCCTAAACCGAAGCCTCTCTGCCTACAGAAGTAAGTACCCGATATAAATACAACATATAACAAAACACTTCCATTAACGTTCTACAACGCCTTCCCGACAATCCACAATTAACTAGTTAGCTCTAATATGAAAACAGACTACTCACGCACAACCCGAAACTGGACAGCAGAACGATAAAAATCATATCTATTGGTCTGGAACTCGGAATGAGGTGAGACCAATTTCTATGGATTCTTAACTGACATATCTACAGTACTCTAGTTGACATGGTAAGCTAATTCGGTCAAATTAATTTACAAACAGATAACTGAAACAGTAGAACAGAATCTGTCTACACAAATAAGACAGCAGTATGAAAGCGATCATAACTTTTAATCTACAACTCCGAATTGGCGTTGGTTAACAATATCAAAAGCTAAGACCAAGGTCTACAATAACCTAGCGGGTGAAAGCCTGAATTTTCCATTAACACACTCATAAATTAAAGGACAACTTGCGGTTTATTCTCGTCGGGATTACGGACAATAGAGACGAAAACTAACATAACTTTTGATCCGTAAGTCGAATTCAGTGTTCTTGGCGGACACGAAAGCTAAGAACAAAATGTAAATAACTCTAGGAGATTAAAATTCCTAATTCTGCCTCTAAGCACACGAAACAGGCCACGCAAAGCACTGGACAGAACTGAATTTTCAGCGAGCAGAACTTGATCGATCAAACTCAATCAAATTCACCTCTCGATTAACCATAAAACAACAATTGATGTTTGTTACCCTTGGAGCACCCAGGAACACGAAGATTGAACGAGAGACGTCCCCACCATCTTGATCAGCAGCCTTGCGAAGCCCCAATCACCTTCGCGGGAGGCCGGCAGCGGGAGAAAGACAGAGGAAAACTCCGGAGATGGGCGCGGCACTGGGCCTTGGGGAGGAGGAGCAAAGGAGGTGGAGGAGGAGCACAAGAAGGAGGAGGAGGAGGAGTGGCGGGCGCGGAGGGGAGAGGTGGGAGTGGGAAACTAGGGTTTTGGCCGCCCCTAAGGCCCCTTTGGCCGGCCACTAGGTGGGCTTGGGCCCCACGGCTGCCCCTCCTTGGCTCCAAGGCAGCTCCCTTGGCCCACAAGGCCTCCTCTAGGGACCTCTTGGCCAAGGCTCGGGCCCAAAACTATAAGAACCGACGAAACGCGAATTTTCTATTTCTAAGTTCGAATTGAATGAAATCTTTCTAAATGAAAGCGGGTATTACATTCTACCCCTTAACGAGTTCGACCCGAATCTAATCGCGATCTATGCGAAAGAACAACCATAACTAGGAACTAACGACGGTAACCACGTGCGTCGCTAACCACAAACAAAGCTCAAGCATGCGAAACTCCAACTTCCCATGTAGCCTCTCCTCGGTTGAAAATACCACAACACCACGACGTATCGACGTGCGAACTAACACTCAACCGGTACTTCCGGTACACTCGCCGGACGGACTCGAAGGTAAGTTCTCACTCGATGGTCAACGGCGCAAGCGAAATCTCAAACTCGGATCTCGGTACTCACTCAACACGAGAACATACAAGACGTTACGTACTCCGCGCATGGACTCGAGACAGTCCTGGCGATACGCCAACTAGCGAAAGCAACCCAATGTATCTTGGGTTAACCTTCCCAATGATACCGAACCACACGACAAGCACAAAGAACACAGAACTCTTATTCCGCCTCTCAATTGAACTCTTCACTGAAAACAAGGATCACCTCCTTTAACCAGAAACATACAATCGAATTCTTTTTAAGCAAACTCTTTTATCGGCAAAACACATCTGAATAAGAAAGATTCACATCACAACTATACGTTACCAACTGAGTACTAAAGTAAAATCAGAAATCAAAATTTCATCAAGAAAACCTTTCCACCTTCCAAGTGGCGATGCGAATAAACATCACGAAAACCAGAGGAGGAATCAGTTTAAATGCCCAAATCAAAAACTTCTTTATTCTTCCTGAACCGATAAGAACCACACATACCAAAATCGAGTCAAACTCGACTTACGAAAGACATTGGTCAACAACACAAAGCTCAAGCGAGAATAAAGAAAATGCTCCACTAATCAAGAAGACACTTTTACCTTAGTTTCACGTTTTGGAATAAAATATCTCTCCAACCTTGGAATTCGAATTCATCGCATACCACACGGTCTCAAACCACTTCATTTAACATTCTCAAATTAGGCTTAAACCGAAATACATCATCACCTCCAACTCTCAAGAATAACACGTCAGAATCCTCAGTACACCCGCTCATGAACTACATCAGAAGGGTTCTATCGACAATCATTCCACTACTCAGAATACTCCAGATTTCTATCTCCTCTACACACAAATCTTTGGGCGACCCAAAAGTCTAGCATGAACATGAAAAGCCCAAATTTAACCTCCAAGACCCCTACAACGAATTCCTCTTATAACACATGGTGAAATCATCGGATTAAATCTCTAACATCCCCACAATTCCGACATACTCACTCATTGACATCATCAGGAATCACTCACACAACATCGCCAAACTTTCCAATTGTGTTACTCTATAAAATTGATTAAGGTTTCCATACCTTTGATAATCCCCAACATTTCAACATGAACCAAAGTTCTAGAACTACACTATACCATAGGTCCTACTTAGTCGAACACTATACAGTTTTACTTCGAAGCCATACACTCCATCTGAATCAACTTCCCTCCAAGAGGTTCAGGTCAAAACCAACCTATCTTCTATTATTCCTCCAATAGCTTGGTAGCAAAATCTCACCCCTACAATCACTTAACCACCACCAAACAATTGACAACTTACGCTTTGTAAAACTTTGCAACACAAAACTGTTGATCCTTTCTCAAAAGAAAGAGGCGAACAAGGACAAATTTCACCACACAGGAAACAAAATGTTGCTGCTCACAGTGAGCACGAAACCAAAAGAAATAATCTGGTAATGAAGATCTGGGAAAACGAAAGTTGAGTTCACAGCGGAGGGCACACATCCCTCGAAAAGGGAATAGCAAATAACCACCAATAAGAAAAATGATATCGCGATTGAAACTCGACAACTCTTGAGTGAAAAGAGCAAAAGTTTATGAACAATTCAAATAACCACAAGTTACAAAACTTGACTCAAATTCTCAAATATTCCTACTGCACTCTTTCCTTTAACACTGAAATTAATTCTTTGACTAACATCGCTTTGCCACAACGAACAAGATAAGGTCTTTAGTCCAAACCACAAGGACTAATTAAGAACCAATAAAATTCTTCAATACGTTATATTTGTTCAGAATAGTTCAACTACACAAGAAACATGAGATCCAAATAATCTCAGCCACCAAACTCGAAACATTTCCAATTCTGAGTTTGCGAAAAGCAAGTAGATTATTCTCCTCTAAAGGAACCAACATATCTTCTTTGATTGCAACCTCATGTTGCCAACTCGGACAAAGAGCCTTTAAAATTAAATCACACCAATCTCTTAAGAAGCAACCAGGACAATCCAATACCTTAATTTATTTAAAATAATTTCAACTACGGATAATTCATGAGTTCCAAAATATCACAAAGCTAAACTTGAAATATTCTCATCGAGCGATATCACGAAGGCGATCAAATTACTACAGGTATTAACATCAATCTCACAACAACAATTAGAAAACACTTGAAAGACCCACGTGAAAAGAATGAGTTGATTCTTTCTCAAAGAAGAGACATATGGAAACGATTTTCACCAACTAGAAAACTCATCTATCACTCGTACTGAACACGGGGCCAAGGGAAAAAAAAACAATTAGGAAATGAACTCATAGAACATAAGTGGAGTCCACAGTTGAAAGCATAAGCCTCACAAGAAGAGAATATCGAACCTTAACAGATAAGAACAAATAAGTATTCAAGATCGAAGCACTTGCATCACTGAAGAACCATTATAACTTTGTAACATATCGTTACTCGATAAACTTCATTTACCACATAAAGCTTGAACCCCCAAAAGATTTAAGAACACAAAACTTGAATTTTGATCATTTAGGAAATATCACCATGTTTGATCAAATTACTACGAGAATTAACCTCATTCTCACATTTTGTGATTTAATAACAGATTATGCTAAGCAATAACAATATCACAATGCACGCTATCAAAGACTACTTACAAAATTCATCTACTCAACTGTTGGTGTTGCTCAACTCCTTCTTCAGCACTCATTAACAATTGATGATTGTACTAATCATGTGTGTACATACGGTACTAATTCCATTTGCAATCACATAACCATATAAACATAGATTCACATTTCACCTTTGTTCAGAAATCATTTCAAACATGACTAAAGATTCACTAACATAATTTTCTATAAACAAGGTTTCACGAATCGATACACGGCACCCATCGGTCCTTTATACAAGTTTCAACAATTTTAGCATACGGAAAATAGATAAATCTAGCTCTTAAGTAAGATCTATAGGTTACGACAGATATGGGCAGTCTTTATTTAACATCTGACATGTATCAAATACAAGGATATTTCAAATTAATCAATTTCACTTTCATAGATGGTAGTTAAGAATAATTGATTGCACCATGCTAATAACCCAACTTGGTAACTCATATCATAACAATTTATTCGTTTAGTTATAACTTCTCATTTTAAGCATGGCGAGTCATCACAAAGGATTCTAACGCCTTACTTGACAAAGAGAGACTTCAAACCTCAGCGCTCAAGTAATCCAAAAGAAACACATAAAGCCAAAGCTTTCCCATGCAAACAAACTTACAATGAAACTCTCACTAACCAAGTTATCAAGCGAGTAAATGAGTCATTCTTTTCAATGAGAAAGAAGGAGTAACCATGAAAACATCAATCTTGCAAATTGACAACGACCACAAGTAGTAAAAGCAACTCAACGATCGAAAAGCAATAATTGTTTCAGAGAACCAAGAGGGATCTATTGAAAACCGTAAACTATCATGAACCACAAACCCAGGAGAAATTCATCAACCACCATAGGACAAGAATTGCCAAATTCAGAATTCAAGGAAGAGAACAACTTTCTAAAGCAACTCACGCTTAACACCTGAAACTATGGTACTCGGGGGTATCTACTCCACTGTCCACCTATCACGAACGGTGGTGTACCCTGGTGAATCCCAGAGCAACAACCACGACCTCAACTTCTTAACATCCGTTAACAACACGCTTCACTAAAATACTCCATTATGAATATACATGATCATCTCATGACAATCATAGTATTAGTTCATAGATATAGAATATCATAGCAGATCACAGATTAACCACAAGAATGATAGTATAGAAACAATTCAAGAACAGTTCAATATGATGAAACACACCACTAGAAATACGAATCGATGGATTACCCAAACCCCACTCATGCACGGTGTGTCATTTTAATAACTTAATTACCACGGACCGAAAGCCGCTCGATACCAACTGTAACACCCTGGCTATTCGGAAGCCAAGATGTCACCTAATTAAACTAACAATCTACACAATGAGGAAGAACAAGAAATAGAGTATCAACTAATGGCAGTATCAAAACAACCAAGACATGATGAAGGTATCCTTCCTTCACCATCTAATATATTTATTTTAGTTCATTGCTAATGAAAGTTCACATGCAGTAATAAATCAACATCAATGTGGAGAAGGTATCCTTCCTTCACCAATTATAATTTAATTATTACAGTTCATCATTAACGAATGAAAGATAGAACTAAAATTTAATCTTGAACATGAATTGGATGATGTGAGCAGTAGTGCGTGTCTATTCCCTCCCAAGTGAGCCAACATCGGGGTTACCTAAAATAAACAAACAACGCAAGAGTGAGTCCACGACTCGGCAAGTCTGATGAAAGAGGCGAACACATATACAAGCGGGACATCACCATTTAAAAATACGAACATTGCATCGAATGAGCACTTAAGAAAAATATGAAATGAATGAATGTAATCAAGGATGGACTGCACACATGCTTATCTGGTATAGCTAGTGACACACCGTCGGTGTTCACTTAAGCCCGCACCTTAACAAAGTGTGGGGATCCAAGTCCCGTATGAAGAGCGTTTCATACAGTGTCCAATCTGCCCATCTTTGGAATTGATGGGTCTTACGTGCCCATCTTTGGAATTGATGGGTCTTTCTATCCACTCCGTGGGCGGGACATAACAATGTCCAAAGCGCCCACATTGGAATGGTGGGACTTACTCTCCACTCCAGTGGATAAAACATGAATGAGGATGCATGAACTGAAGTATGAACTATGAAAGACATCATATATATACTCATGTATATAACACATAAGAAAAGGACATAATCTTTGATTATTCTCATGGATATCGAAAAACACAATTCGGTCATCAAGCATGCATCATACTCCAAGCATATGAACAACAAGGTACTTGCCTTCCGCGAAGCCTTTGCGGTAGTAGGTAAAGAAGATGTCCTAAACGAAGCCTCTCGCCTCTGATAAGTACCGATATAAATACAACATATAACAAAGCGCTTCCATTAACGTTCTACAACGCCTTCCCGCTAATCCACAATTAACTAGTTAGCTCTAATCTGAAAACAGACTACTCAGGCACAACCCGAAACTGGACAGCAGAACGGTAAACATCATATCTATTGGTCTGGAACTCGGAATGAGGTGAGACAAATTTATGTGGATTCTTAACTGAAATATCTACAATACTCTAGTTGACAAGGTAAGCCAATTCGGCCAATTTAATTTACTAACAGATAACTGAAACAGCAGAACAGAATCTGTCTACACAAATAAGACAGCAGTATGAAAATGATCATAACTTTTAATCTACAACTCCGAATTGAGCGTTCTTTAACAATATAAAAAGCTAAGACCAAGGTATACAACAACCTAGTTGGGTGAAAGCCCTGAATTTTCCATTAACACACTCATAAATTAAAGGACAACTTGACAGTTTATTCTCATCAGGATTCTGGATAGCAGAGACAAAAACTAACATACCTTTTGATCCGTAAGTCGGAATTCAGTGTTCTTGGCGGCCACCGAAAGCTAAGAACAAAATCTAAATAACTCTAAGAGATCAAAATTCCTAATTCTGCCTCTAAGCACACGAAACAGGCCACATAAAGCCTTTGGACAGAACTGAATTTTCAGCGACAGAACTTGATCCGATCAAACCCAATCAAATTCACCTCTCGATTAACCATAAAACAACAATTGATGTTTGTTACCCTTGGAGCACCCAGGAACACGAAGATTGAACCGAGAGGCGTCCCCACCATCTTGATCAGCAGCCTTGCGAAGCCCCAATCACCTTCGGGAGGCCGGCAGCGGGAGAAAGACACCGAGGAAAACTCCGGAGATGGGCGCGGCACGGGCCTTGGGCGACCCCAAAGGAGGTGGAGGAGGAGCAGCACCTGCTGGTGGTGGCGCACAAGAAGGAGGAGGAGGAGGAAGTGGCGGTGCGGGAGGAGGAGAGGTGGGAGTAGGAAACTAGGGTTTTGGCCGCCCCTAAGGCCCCCTTTGGCGGCCACTAGGTGGGCTTGGGCCCCACGGCTGCCCCTCCTTGGCTCCAAGGCAGCTCCCCTTGGCCCACAAGGCCTCCTCTCGGGACCTGCTGGCCAAAGGCCGAGGCCCAAAACTATAAGAACAAGCAAGCGCCAAATTTTCTATTTCTAAGTTCGAATTGAATGAAATCTTTCTAAATGAAAGCGGGTATTACAGGTGCCTTCGTGCGAGATTGGGCATGTGGTGGACTTATGCGGACCAATTAAGGACTGAACTCTGACTATTTAATTCAAGCCCCAACGTACTCCCACATGCGGTGTATGGGCGCTGTTTGGTTAAGTAAAGGGTTAATGCTATTGAGTTGGAAACAGGAGAGTAAGGACATGTGTATTGATCTTGTATGGCATAGATGCTTAGGTCTTCGGGCTGTGTCTTATGCCATGTGAGTTTTATATCAGTATGAGATGTTCTTAGGAGGGTGAGGGCGTATATGTGTTCTATCGCATATACGTACCTTAAAGGTGTCGATTGCAATCTAGTATGTGTAGCGAACACAACCTGTATTTCTTTTGATTGGGTCAGCATTCCCGACACAACATGTGTGCCCCGGTTAGGCAAATGCTATCAGTCGTTGTTTAAGCGAGATCAGTTCACACATGGGTTATCCAACTCAATAGTGTCAACTTGTTGAAAAATACCAAATCTTAGTTTACCTGGCCGGCATACCAAAGGTTGTGTGCTATTATTCCGGAGGCTTACGGGCTAACTAAGTCGTGTGGGTAAAGTTGTACACCCCTGCAGGGTATTAAAACTATTCGAATAGCGTGTCACGGTCATGAGGCGATAACTTGAGTTGATGTCACTTGTATAGAATTTTGTTTTCAACTACTATGTGGGTTCTGGTTCAGCATGAGGGAATTCATGCAATGCACTGTTTATATTTACATTCCATTTAATTTCTGTTTTAGTCCAATTTGATTTATTAAATTGCCTTATCCAAACCTAGCAAGGTTAGGTTAAGATGTATTGCTTTATGCAAAATTTAACCATTCAACCTTCCTGTTGACAACCTTATGCATGTACAAGATCTAATCCTTTGATTAGGTTCTATTAAACACTTTCTTTTAGTAGTTTGTATAAATCTTGCGAGTACCTTCCGTACTCAGGTGCTTTCACCAATTGTTGCAGGTGAGGATGGTTACTTGTATGAGTACCGTTAGCGAGAGCAGGCAGCGCTAACGAATGAAGCTATTTCTTTCCTCCACGCAATAGCCTGCGGGTGATGGGGCCATTGGTGGTTTTAGTCGTTTACTCTTTTGCTTCCGTTGTCAGATTTTGTTAGTGACCCGGAGTCACTTGATATTGTAGTACTAAGCGAAAATTGTAAACTTATGTTTAATTATGTAAATGTATGACTTGTATGTGTATGATGCAATGTTGTTTAAGGATATATGTGCAATGGTCACGATCACGGGAACCATTGTAAGACATATATCAGGAATCTGAATATTGGATTTGTTACTTGTTAAATTTATACTTCTAGCATGATCTTTAGTAAAGGCGATCTTGTTCCTTAATTAAGAATTGTGCTCTGATATAATTTTAATTAAGCACATTTCAATATTGCGGGTCCTCGAATCTTGGAGATTATCACGAGCGGTTCTTGAATAGAACCGTCTATGATAATTCGCAGGCAGTTCTATTAAAAAGCATGCGTGATGCGGAGATTATCACGACGGTTCTATTAAAAAGCATGCGTGATCTGGAGATTATCACGAGCGGTTTTGAATAGAACCGTGCGTGATAGTATCCTGAGCGGTTTGTATCACGAACAAATCGTGATAAGTAACTCATCACGAGCGGTTGGTGATACGAGCCGTGCGTGATATGTGATTCACAGCGGGAGTTGAAAATTTTGAATGCGTGCGGGAATTTTGAATGCGTCTTGCGATAGTGCGAGTCCTTATATATTAATAAGGACTCCCCAAATCAACGTAACCTTTGGGCTCCCTTCTCCCGCCACCGGCCTCGTCCCTCCGTTCGTCCCGCCGCCACCCGGTGCTCCCTCCGTGGGCCTCCTCCTCGCGCTCGTCCTCCCCGGTGGCGTGGCGTCTCCCATCGGCTCTCCTCCTGCGCCCCCCATCCCGTGCCGGCCCTCCTCCCTCGTGCGCTTTGTCCTTCCCCAGGCTTCTCCTAGATCGAGGTATACATGTGTGCTTGAATATAGTTTTGTGATTGAATGTGTGCTTGAATATAGTTTTGTGATTGAATGGATGAGGAACAATGTGGCTTGTTGATCGACAAATGCTTGATTTGCAGCCCTTGTAGTGACTAATCTAATCAACGTCGGGGATATCGGGGAGGGACAGACCAACGACTTCCTCCGCGACATTTAGGAGCTGCGGGCCAAGGCGGCGGAGGCAGCGAAGCCCAAGTTGGCGACGCGGCCGGGAGGAAGGAGGGCGGGGATGTGGATAAGGATGTGCCTTTTGAGGAGCTCGCGATGAGGACAAGATCATGGCCTTCTTGAAGGCGATGAGTGAGTGGAGCCGGAGGTGGGCGAGTCTTTGGAGGTGGAAGGTGGATGGCCAAGGGAATACATTTAGTATTTTTTTGCGTTGAAAAAACTATCACGAGCGGTTACGAACAAGAATAAATGCGATGATAGTCTGTGAAAATATACTATCACAGACGGTTCTACTTTCAAATCGTGTGTGATATTCGTATCACAGACGGTTTTTGAACCGTCTGTGATAATACCTGTTATCACAGACGAACTTTTTCAGACGGTTCGGAAAACCGTCTGTGTTGATGATTCTGAACCGTCTGTGATGAGGCTGTGTGTAGTAGTGTGTATTCCGGTTTGCAGCCCGGGAACAAAGGTTTCTGTGAGCCCTCCATCAAGCCCTTGAATTTAACATACTCTCTCTCATTATAGTTCCCTTCTGCATAGCAAAGCATCTGATCCAGATTGTCATCGTGCAACCTATCCGAATCGGAACCACAATTGACATCATCCGGCGGCATATCATTGACTTTTTCGGTGATGTCATTATTACTACCTTCCTGTATAATCTGCTCTTCATCGTGACTGGTTCAACGTGTATACTCCTTTTTGAAACCCCTCTGAATCAAGTGTGCTTCGATCTGCGCTCGGTTCTTAAATATCTTCAGATTCTCGTAGTTAATGCATGGACAGTACATATATTCCACCCCTTATTCAACATATCCTCCTCGGCAGCTCTTGTAAAAGCAGACACGCAATTAATGTACTCTTCACTCACACGGTTGTCAGCGTATATCCAGTTTCGGTCTATCTACACGATGCATATAACAATATTTAGTGTTAAATATTGAATTAATTAATTAGTATACTATATATGAAACTTTTGATATGTCATTTGAAATATGTATTTCTAATGAACTGAAAAAACAACAATGCATTACAATAGGAGTGTAGTAATATGTGTGTAACCAATTGCAACAACACCAATAAAATCCAAACTTCTGCCATGCACCCTAGAGTTAGGTTGTTCATCACAAACACATTATACACAGCCCACCCAACTTCTACTAATTAATTACTAACCATAGAGAGTCAAGAACAAATGGATATACAATCACACTTCCCAAATCCACGGTCTTCTTTCACCAAATCGCCTCAAAACCCCCTTCTCAAGCGACTGTGTGAAACAGTGGAATTTAAGACATATATGTGAGTCGGATGCGCAAATTATCATTGATGTTTTTAATACAACGATGCGTGGTGAGGGCGAGGAAGTCACGACGGTTCATGTTGAAACCGTCATGAATCACGAGACGGTTTTAACCTGGCTTATCGTGATATTACCTCTTCATAGACAATTTTTAGTGCAACGATGTCTGACGCGATCGCTAAACCAAAACCATATGTGATTGTATTTATCTTGTGGCTTTAGTTAACCATCTGTCATGAGGCGTCGATATTAGCCTTTTTCTAGTAGTGCTTGCAAGTAAATAGAGATGGAGGTGCATGAATCTCCAAGCACAAACAAAGATCAGAGATTCAACTGAAATTATAAAAATTAAAAGGAAATAGCGAGTGATGTATAGCAATTCGTTATTACGAGGATGTTCATATGCACTCCCTACGATTACGAACCGTCTCAAGGTGCCAAGTTCGTGTTGGACACCGTGTTGGACACAGACACGGCTCGGACACGTATTTCAGACGTGTCAAAAATTACAGTCGCAAAAAAATAAAATTACAGTCGCAGACGTATTTCGGACACGTATAGACACGTATCGGACACTTCGGTAGCTAGCCCATTACTATTCCCTCGCATCATTAACCCTAGCTCCATGCCTTGCCTCCATCCCAGACTCGCTCGCTCCCCGTAGCACCCCTCGACGCCGCCTAGCTCCATCTGCCGCAACACCGCGCCCAGCCCAGCCCTGCTACGTCGCTAGCCCTGGCGGCAATTGACAGCCGGTGGCGACCCCCTCCTCGAGCACCGCCCTTCTCCTTCTCCCGTTGCACACAGCGGCGCGACATCGCCCGACGCCACCTGCTTGGCGCTTCTCGATTCTCCACGGCGTCGCCGCCTGCAGTTACTTCTCGATTCTCTCCGACGACGCCACCCTGCTTGGCTGCTTCTCCCTGACACCATTTGGTTGGCTAGTTCTCGTGCTATCCCAATCGAAATCCCGACCACCCTTGTCTTGGTCGTCGGTGTCGGCGATGGGGTTCAAAAACCTCTGGGACATCCTCGACTCCTGCAAGAAGAAGCCCCCGCTCCACTACCTCCAGTCAATCCCAAAACCCTCACTCCCCTAGCACCCCTCCTTGATCCGCCTGCTAATCCCTTCTCGCTCCGTGGATCGCTCAGGAACAAGAAGCTCTGTGTTGACCTCTCCTGCTGGCTTGTCCAGCTCGATACCGCCCACCGCACCCCGGACTTCGCCAAGGAGAAGGTCTACCTCAAGAACCTCTTCCACCACATCCGTGCCCTTCTAGCCCTCAACTTGACCTCATCTTACGTCCACGGATGTCATGCGATTCCTTTTCTTTATTCAACTTGCACATTACTAGAATTATTGACCTTATTGTTTTCTCATAAATCCATCAGAAATGTACTAGCAACCAAGGGGATGGGATGGGATGTTAGAAAATTGAATTATTGCATGTTTCTACTCTTTATTTTCAGATGGCACAATACCTTTAGGCTTAAGTTAAGTTGGCTACTTATAGGCATTGGCTGGGATCCAATTAATTCTTAGGTCAGTGCTGCTTTGTCTGACCTCCAGACCTTCTCTAATATGATGAAGCCAATTCCATTTGTTCAAACTCACTTTCGTAGTTCACTCTAGGCTTCTCGAGACGAGGTGAATTCGCAACCATTGACTTCATTGCGTCAGAACATGGGTTCAGAATTCTCGCACATTATTAAAGAGGCCAAGCATCTTGGGATGGCCCTGGGCATCCCTTCCTTGGATGGGTACATTTTTCTCTGCTCCAATCGATCTCTATTTAATTGTTAGATCTGGGCATCCCTTCCTTGGACGGATACATTTTTCTCTGCTCCAATCGATCTCTATTTAATTGTTAGATCAGTTTGTCATCTCAACAAAAAAAAACATCAGTTTGTCTCCTATATGATACTTCCACAAAATGCTAATTATGTGTCCTAAGTTAAATAATACACACACACACACACACACACACACACACACACACACACACACACACACACATATATATATATATATATATATATATATATATATATATATATATATATATAAATAATACTTTCTACTCCAGTGTAGTTACTCCCATACGATATGCCACCTAAAAGAACTTGATATACTCCTTTATCACTTTGGGTATACTCATATACTAATTATAAGATACTCCAATATGAACCACACGAAAAAATTACAAGAGAGTCTATAATTTTTAACATGTTTTGTAAATACCTTCATATTATATATATATAGCCGTATCCCTGTGTCGTCATTTTTTAGAAAATGACGAATTCCATGTCCAACACCTGTATCCGTGTCCATACATCCTAGTGCACTCCTTTTATAATAAAATGATCTAGCATGTAAGGAGAGTTCACGTCTGTTCGATCAAGGTCGACCACATGCATATACTCACGCAATAATTGACTCCTGAAGAATTTAACGAAGACATGCATGGCTCATGTACATGCCACGTCGACCACATGCGTATACTCACGCAATAATTGACTCCTGAAGAATTTAACGAAGATATGCATGGCTCGTGTACATGCCGCAAGTATGTCGCTAGCTAGCTCGTCAATCAATTAATGGTACTAAACTAACTAAACCAAGATCTCCAAAGCTCTTTGTAGTGACCACACACAAATTGGATCAGTGTTCGATTTATAGGTCTCGTCGTAAACTTAATTGGTTACTTTCAATTACGTAAATCAATAGTTCAAACCACACTCAAAGAAAGGTAGGGTATTTCCTATTGATATAATAACTTTTGTACTAGAAACAATAGTATCTCCAATTATAGCTCCTCTAGGATGTAAAATATATCTCTTCTCACCGTCCCCATAGTGTATGAGACAAATATATACACTTCGATTAGGGTCATATTCTATGGTTATGATTCTATCAGATATGTTTTTTTGCTCTTCCCGAACTAAACATGAATCTTTCGATTCATTTGGCTCTCACGCTCCTTTCTTTCTTTTTATTGCTATGGCTATTTCCATATCTTTTTTTAATGTAATGAGCCTATCCTCTATCTTCTCTTTTCTGTTTATATTTCAATATACCGAAACCCATATTAAGAATATAAGACTAGATAAATATTAAGGAATTATATTTACTCACTTTAAATTGAGTATCCGTTTCCCTCCTTTTCCCGCTAGGATCGGAAATCTTGTATTTTCCATATCCATACGTCGAGTACTTAGGTTTCCAAAATAGTGTAATGGGAAAAGAAGTGCTTCGAATCATTGCTATTTGACTCGGACCTATTCTGAAAAAGTCGAGGTATTTCAAATTGTTTGTTGACACGGACATAGTAAAGGAAAACCTCTGAAAGAATTTCTATATTGACCTTAGACATTTTTCTCGAGCCGTATGAGGAGAAAACCTCCTATACGTTTCTAGGGAGGGCATTGTTTAGTTACATCTATCCCAATAAGCTGTCTATCGAATCGTTGCAATTGATGTTCGATCTCGAAGAGAAGGAATACTACCGGACACAGCTGATTTGCCGAGTGCAAAAAGATTTGCCGAGTGCCAAATAGCGGGCACTCGGTAAAGAGATATTTTGCCGAGTGCGACACTCGGCAAAGAACACCACTCGGCAAATCGGCTGCGGGTGCCATCCTTCGACAGCGTATAACACTCGGTACATGCAACCTTTGCGAGTGCGGGCACTCGGCAAGGAGGGCACTCGGCAAAGCGGCACGAGTAACGGTCCCCACGACGCGTCAAATTTTGCGGCGCGGCCGTTTGGCACTCGGCAAAATAAATCTTTGCAGTGTAAATGCAATGTGGCTTTCGGCAAAGACCCCTTTGCTTGAGTGTCGCGTCTCTAACACTCGGCAAACATTTTTTTGGCCTCCAAATTTTTGCAGCCCTACTACGATGCGGTACTCTATGTTAGGATTTGGTACATTTTGTGGCTTTTGTTATACTTAGTTAATTTATTTCATTTACTATAATTATTTGAGAAAATGCAAATTTGAGCTGCGTGCATCGAATAATGGAATTTAATGATTCAAAAATGATAGTCATGTTATTGAGTGTAGTGTGAGGCGTATCCGAGAGCGGACCGAAATTTGGACATCTTGTTGTGAAACATGGCCAGTGAACTTGCGGTAAGTGTTTTTAAATTCTATAAAAGCAAACAAAGTCAGAAAATTATGAAACTTGTGGAGATGTCATGATATCATATGTGGGCTGTGATAAAAATTTGAGAAGGTTTAGTGCATGTTGTCACGTCGATGCTTTCAAACCGGGACATCTCCACATGTGATACTTATATCGGTGGAGATGTCACGGTTTGAAAGCATCGTGCGTGACAACATGCACTAAACCTTCTCAAATTTTATCACAGCCTCCACATATGATATCATGACATCTCCAAAAGTTTCATAATTTTCGGACTTTGTTTGCTTTATAAATTTAAAACACTTCGCCACTGTTCACGATCATGTTTAAATCAACAAATGTCCGAAATTCGGTCGATCTGGATGCGACCTCACACTACACTCAATAACATGACTATCATTTTTTGAATCATTAAATTCCATTATTGATCGCGTCTTGATTCAAATTGCATTTTCCGAAATAATTATAGTAAATTAAATAAATTAACTAAAATATAACAAAAAGCCACAATATGCCAAATCTAACATAGAGTACATGTATATATGTAGGGCTGCATTTGAGGCAAAAAAAAAATATATATATGTTTATTAAGTGCTTTGAGGGCGCAGCTTCGGCAAAGGGGGTCTTTAAGTGCCACGCAACATTTACTCGGCAAAGATGAAAAATTTCTGGTTTGTAAAAAAATTTGGAGGCAAAAAAATTTAATTTTTTTAAAAAATCATCTTTCTTGAGTGCGGATCGCGGGCGCTCGGCAAAAAAAAAAAATTAAAAAAAATTAAAAATTGTTTGCAAGTGCGGATCGCGGGCACTCGACAAACCTTCGACCTGTTATTATTTGCTTTGCACGCACACACCGCACACGCGCACGCCGCCGCGCGCGCGCGCGCATGCGCGCCATGCGCGCGCGCGCGCCGCCGCGCCCGCGCGCCCGCCGCCGCGCGCCGCGCGCCGCCGCCGCGCCGCCCCGCCGCCGCGCGCGCCGCTGTGCCGCCCATCGCGCCATCGCGCCTGCCGCGCGCCGCGCTGCCGCCTCCCTGCCCGCGCCGCGCTGCCGCGCGCCGCCTACCCCCGCCTGTCTGCCGCCCGCGCGCGCGCCGCCCCTGTCTGCCGCGCCGCCGCGCGCCGCCTTTGCCGCCGCCCCTGCCGCGCGCCCCGCCGCCGCCGCCGCCGCCGCCTGCCACCCCCGCCGCCGCCCGCCGCCATGCGCCGCCGCCCGCCGCCGGAGGCGGCGTGATGTTCGACCAGCGGACGGGGCGGTGGAGCACACGGAGGAAAGCGGCCGGTTCACCGCAAACTCCACCCTCATTGGCGAGTTCATCCCGCCATCGAGGTGAGAAGGACATCTGCTACACCCATCGGAGGCTTCGGTACAATTAATATTGCGTTTTGCATCTTACGGATACAAACATGCATGTTCGCGTACACATGTGCACGATAGTTGCATGCGTGCTCACATTACATCAAGCGACTAGCAAAAGAGTGAACTTTCAAAGATTGATTTGGATGAGTCGAGGAAGAGAGATAGGTATTGATCCGTCACGAGCGCCTTGCGAACTCATGTTATAGGTTAATATCGTTTAAAATTCCTTGTTTGATAAAACTTTTGAGTTGTAGTCGTTTCCAATTTGATGACTGGCTTAATATATATATCAATCATGCGTAGCAATTTAGCATCTTTGTATGCACACTAACGTTATATATTCCTCCACATAAAACTATATATGTCGTGTATTTTATTCTTATGCATTTACGTGTATGGATACTAAAGTATGCATTCATATGCACTTGCATTTGTGCACGATACCGTATAAATATTGATAAAGGTTGCCTTGAAGTAATTGCTTCTCCTAATTGGCATAAGTTTATTGTGCATTGAAAGCAGAGATTGAGACGACACAATGCCTTCAAAGGTCCACATCATGCGGGATGCACGCAACATCGGATCAAAGGAAGTATAAACTTTGAAAGGACTTGTGATATGAACTGGTTTTCTTCTAATCTTTTTAGATCAATTATTATTTTTTCTGAATTTCCGTCCATAATAATTCATATATTTGTGTGTGTGTGTAGGCTAGTCATTATATGTGCAAGAATAATCGATGGATAATTAATCCCGATTACAGTGCGATTGTGGTTGTGGTTGTATATGTGGTTGTCGGCCATCGTGTCGTTGTTTTTGCGGTTTTGGAAACCTCACGTGCGAGGAGGTTACGCGATTTTTTAAATGAGCGATATTTTGTTCCATTTTGCGAGAAAGAGCCGTCGGGCCGAGTTGGAGTTCGGCGCCGCGGGTCTCCTGCACTGCGTCGCCTCGCCCTTTGCGACCGCCACGGCCCGCTTAGCTTTGACTCCACCGCCACACTAGGTATAACCCCTCTTTTAGTATCATGGTCATAGATCACGTAGATGCAATTGATGGTTACATTACTCGATACATATGTTAGAGGATGGATGGCCGTCATTGGATGTACAGTAGGAGAAGTCGAGTGATTACACCACGAATGGATGAACAAGACCGATGCTTTCTTGAGCAGTGCATTTGGCAAATTTGCTAAAGGACATTATCTAGTTTTGTGTCCTGCGGCAAATGTGGAAACAGGAGAAGGGTAAACAAGGTGCACATGGGTAAACATCTTTTGAAGAATGGATTCTGTGGACTACACCGGTGGGTCCACCATGGTGAAGCCCATTGTATGAGAGAGGAGGTGGTGAGACCACGCGTCGAGGCTTATGATCTTGATCTTGGGTAGCGGACATGTTAGATGACTTTCACGAGGGCGGTTCGATGAGGGCGTGAGAAGGAGGAGATGGAGGCGGCCGCCTGGCGTTCTACGACATGATGGACTCGACACGAAACCCCTTCACGATCGGTCAGCGGTGTCTCAAGTGGATGCCATTGGGCGCTTAATGGGGTTGAAGTCCGAGTTAAACTGAGTCGAAAGGCTTCGATAAGATGTTGGCCGTGATTGGAACCACCTTGGGAGGCCACGATACGCCAAAGAGCATGTGCGAGTCACGAAACTCCTTCGTGCACTTAAGATGCCGTATGGCGGATACATGCTTGTTCGAAGGTGCGTCCTATTTAGGAAAGAACAAAAGGATGCAAAATCTTGTCCAAAGTGTAAATCCTCCGGTACACGGAGGTAGACTCGATGATGGCGGAAGAGGCGACTTACGATCCGTGAAAATCCTACGGTACCTTCCGTTCCTCTGAGGATCAATGGATATACATGGCCAGGAATCATGCGAAGCAGATGACATGGCAAAAAATGGCAAGCGGTACAATCGACAAGATGGTACATCCATCAGATGGTGAAGCATGGACCGCTTTGATGACAAACATCGTGAAAGCGGATGAGGCTCGCAATATGCGTGTCGGCGGCAGCGGATGGGTTCAATCCTTATGGATGATGGCTGCCCCATACACATGTTGGCGTGTTCGTTATCCCCTCAATCTCCCCGCGTCTCCTTTCAGCGACATAACATATTTTTATCGTTGATAATTCCTGAACACGGGGAGTAATATGGGTGTGTTCATGGAGCCGTGTTTGATGAATTGGTCCGTACTTGGGGCGAAGGGTATGGACATCGGCCAGAGCTACAAAGACAAGCTTCAAAATGCACGTTTGGTACCACTACTCCTGCATGACTTCCCGTATGGGTTGTCTGCGCTGGTGTGTTCACGGGAAGTTCCCATGCCCGTATGCAAGGAAGGTGAGAGGTTCCATTGGTTGCACAAAGGGTGGCAAGTACTCATCGTTCGACGGACATCGTCAATTCCTCCCTCTTGACCATCCATTCGGACAAGACATCAAGAACTTTACGAAAGGTGTCGTGAGTGACGGACCACACCGCGCAGTTATGGTAGTGCAGAGGTTCATGCTCACATAGATGCTCGTGCCCAATCAAGAAGGTGGTTTTGTGGGATATGGTGAGCAACATATGTGGACTCATAAGTCGGGCTTGACGAGGCTCCTATTTGATGACCTTCTTACGCCACATAACATTGATGTAATGCACCTTGAAAGAATGTCGTAGAGGCACTTTGGGCAACACTCATGGACCTGAAAAGTCTAAGGACAACCCTAAGGCTAGAGTGGACACAGCAGCGTTATGTGATAGACCAAATCAAGAGATCACGACCTCTAGTCGCGGCAAGACATGGAGAAGGCCTAAGGCGATTTCGTCTTGAAAAAGGACCAAAGGAGGAATTACTTGAATGGATCGGGCGCTAATGTTCACTGATGGGTATCGGCGAATCGAAGAGGAGTGAACTTAGGCACTCTGCGAATCAGCGGGATGAAGAGTCATGACTACCACATATGGATTGGCGGCTTCTTAGGCGATGGTTCGAGCTATGTCCACGAGCATGTCGGCAAGTCTTTGGCGAGTTGAGCTATTTCTTCCTCGACTTTGTGCCAAGAGCTATCTCGGACCGTCATTGATGACTTGGAAAAGTGGCACCGTGTTGCTCGTAAGTTGGAGAAGATCTTTCCACGGCTTTTTCTTGGCGATCGGCATTTGATTGTGCACCTCCGTATGAGGCACGTATGGGGCTGTGCGAGCCGTTGGTGCTATCAATCCGAGAGATGTCGAAGACTCTTCGCAAAAATGTAGAAATAAAGCCAAAATTGAGGCTTCCATTGCGAGGCATACATTACGGAGGAGGTGTCAAACTTCACGAAATACTACGAGAACCTTCCTAGCGTTCATAATCCACCCCTCGTTACAATCTTGGCGAAAATGAATCGAACCTCGGCCTTTTCCAAGGGCAACTCGGAGCGCAAGTGCATCGACCACTAAGCAATTGAAAAATGAAGAGTGGCGCGATATCATGCTATATGTGTTGACCAACCTTGTCGAGTGCGGCCGTTCATTGGGTAAGTTCTCAACGAACTTGTTTCAATCTGCCGTCACTCCTTGTTTCTTCGTCCAACCCCTTGTTTCGTTAGTACGAGGAATTTCTTCGTCAATCGGCATGAATCAAGGGATCCTACCACGCGAAGCGATACCCTTCTTTCACGAGTGCGGGACGAGGCCCGATTTCATTTCTTGGTTCAAGCGAGAAGTCTTGTCAATTTAGCTCGTACTTAGTTCGACATTCCAAGTTGATCGTGCGTTCGAATAATATAACGATCTATCACGCTTGAGCTTGCGAGGCCCAAACCGATCGTCTATAAGTGGCGAGTTGAGACGGGTTGCAAGCGGTGTGTCGTTAGGGTCAAGTCATTCTAGGTTATGGCGTGAATGGATATCGTTTTCACGACGGCAAGCTCTGACGAGTCATTGTCGAAAAACCACAAACAACGGAGTTTCGCGACGCGATGGCCTCGACTATTATGGAAGAATTGAAGAAATCTCTGAACTTCCATTTTATGGTTCCAAACCTCTTAATCTGTCATATTCAAATCTTCTTTGGTTTCATCACGGAGTAACGAGGCGAACCCTAATCTTGGGCTAGTCGAGATTCGGCGGATTCCGTCTATCGAGAAAAGATGTCTACATTGTGGCTCAACGGGCCGTCGGGTTTATTATACGCCATCGCGTGCCAAGACAAAGAGCATCTCAATGGTTGGGCTATTGTGCACAGAGTATCGCCACACGATAAACTACTGTCCCAAGCGATGAAGATTACAACTTCAACCCAAACACATGTAACATCCCCATTTTGGCTTGTGTTTCAAATGTAATAAAATGAGGTAAATTAAAACTTTTCCTTCATCCTTTTACTCTTGAAACTTTTACGAAATTCTTGTAAAGGAATTTTGGGAAGTTCAAAATCAAAAGCCTCATTTATCAAGGCGACAACCTCCTTGGTCAAATCTTTTGTTAAACCCTTGGAAATAATTTTCCTTGGTTCTAAGATTGTAGTACGCCCTAAATTATTTCATGCTTTTAGAAATTGTTTGAATAATTTTGGGGCGAGTCAAACCAACATTTCAATTGGTCAAACCCTAGTTTATCACTACGGAATTTTTAACATAAAATATAATGCATAAAAACTTCGAAAGTTTTAGGGAGTTCAATCATCTAACTACTTAGCTTCAGTTAAAATTTCATCAAATTTGGAGTTCATTTGGCCCTCAATTAAATCCTCAAATTTTCAGCACAAAATTCAAATTAAGCGGGTCTAGTCTTTATTCACCGAGAGCTCGAACTGAGTCAGACTTCGGCGAGTTAGCTCGACCGTGCTGCGTCCCCCGACCGCACCCAACTGGCTCGCGCTACTGCGGCGTGACACATGGGCGATGTCGTCGCTGGTCATCTTCTTCCTCCGCTCGCCACGTCGTGTATGCGGCGGTGAAGTCGGCGGGAGAAGCGGCGCCTAGTCACCTCCCATTGCTCCTCATTGCATGCATTTATTGTGCTCGAGCTTGCCACGAAGTCTTCTTCTACACTCCGTCGCTCGGCCCCCATGACCATATTTGGACCTCCGTGCGAGAGAGCGTTGTGGACCGAGCTCCTCTACTACTAAGCATCCGCTCTCCTTCTTTTCCCTCCTTTCACCCTTCCATGACCCAGTTTACACCACTTTGCTTGCTTGAGCTCGAATCACTCAAATCACCTTCGCCATTGTTGGCGCGAGCTCCTCATCACCGGCCAAGCTCGGGGTCCCAGGCCCCTTTTCTAGCATCGCAGCGTTCCTTCGACCTCTGAGTACATTCCCCTAACTTGGTTTGGCTTGTGCTCGCGAGGCGGTGAATCAAAATGCAGGTCTGTTTATGAAAATCGCGCTTCGTCCTCCTCGCCGGTGAGGATGCCCCCTCCCAATTCATCGCTCTTGGACCTTGGCGAATCCTTGAGCTAACCGCCACTCTTTGGTCCTCTATTGCGGGATTGCTTGCCCGCGTTGTCTTCCTCGGCTCGGTGGCGGTCGTCGTCGGCTGGAACTCCCTCGACCTCCCTTGGACCTCCTGCAGGCCCGGTGAGTTCACAATGACCTCCTGTAGCTTAAGCGCTCGATAGTTTAGGTCGCGGCGAAGTCTTTCTCGATTTTCACTTTTCCGTGCTTGATCTCCGCCTCGTTCCGGCTCGCGTGCGATGGGTCGTGTCGGCGACATTTGTGCCCTCAAAATGTTCGCAATAGTATTGCGAACGTTTTTGCCCGTTGAACCGCGCGCGCGTGGTTGTGATCGCCGTCGGCGAGCGGTGACCAAAGCGGTGTCTGATGCTGTTGTCGCATTTTTGTCAAGTCGCTGGACCTCCTCGGGTTCATCGTGACCCTCCGGGACCTCTTCGATTTAATCCTAGCCCTTAATGACCTCTTCCTACTTAGATCCAACCGTAGATCCTTGTTCCGTATTAGCTAAGTCCTAGGACCTCTCGGTTGTGGTCTTAGCCGTTCATGACCTCTTCGGTGTTGATGCGGACCGCTAGATCTCCTAGTCTAAGTCCTTAGCGCGGGACCTCCCACCATATAGAATCACGGCCGTTAAAGACCTCCGTAGATTAAATCCCAGCCGCTAGGATCACCCTCCTCCTTGGGGTCCTCTTTTGCAAAAGACCTCCTTGAGGTCCTCTGTGCAAAAAGATCACCCCGGTCGTTTTTGTCAAAACCGCCCTCTCGGACCTCCTTGGGGTCCTCTTTGCAAAAAGTCCTTCCTTAGTTGTTTTCTAAAAACCACCTGAGCCACCCCACAAGGTCCTCTTTTGCAAAAGACCACCCTGGTCTTTTGTAAAAAACCTTCAAAACCATCCCGGGTCCTCTTTACAAAAGACCATCCCTTGGTCTCTTTGTAAAGAACCTCGAGACCTCCTCGTCTTTGGTCTTAACCATGAGGACCTCCCGCCTAGATCTTGACCGCTCGGGACCTCTCCTATGGAGATCGAGCCATCGGATCTCTCTCTGATAAAGCAACTTGTGTTGGAGGACCTCCAGAGGAAATCTAGGCCGTTAGGACCTCCTCGGTGAAATCCTAGCCGTCAAGACCTCTCATTGTTAAGCACAGTTTAGGTCCTCTCTCGCTCGAGATCTAGGCCGTTAAGACCTCCCTCGGGAGATCTTAACCGCCAGACCTTCCCTTAGTTGGATAGCCGTAGGACCTCCTCGTGGAGCTCGGGGCGCGAGATCGGTCGATGGCCACGACCTCCCTAGTGCTTGAGGAGCTCCTTGCGTGTCTTTGTGCATCCGGTGGTCGGGCCGTTGGATTCAATATCAGCGGTTAAGACCTCCCCTAAGCGCGATGAGGTCTTTGCGCCGGGTGCTCGTCGCGGGTTTTAGCATCGAGCTCGTGAGCGTGCGATCTTTGATCAACGACCCACGACCTCCCGATTTTGTTGGTTTTCCATATTTAGTCAGAGCTTTTAATTGCACATATTAATTGGTTTAAACTTCAAAATTTCATATCTTTTTCTCTGTAGCTCCAAATTTAACAAACTAAAGTTCTATAAATGCATCTGTTAAAGTACTTTAGCTTAATATAGGTTTTCACGATAGTCTTTAATCTGAAATTAATCATGTCTTAGATTTAAAACTTAGAAAAATCATAACTAAATCATTTTAACTCCAAATGACCTGAAATTTTATATGGGTTACCACTATACCAGTAGGTAGCTACCATAAAAGTTTCAGCTTCAAAATCTTTCTAGAAAATATTTTTGCTCTGATTACTAATTATGGCGAAATTAGGTTTTAGAGAATATCTTTTGCACCACAAATCCAAATTAAGTTTTCAGTTTCTATGTCTAGGTATGTTCGTATTTTACCTTGTGTATAAATTTAGTCACATTTGGATAATTTTTGCTTGCTCTTTTGTTTAAGTGTTGCTCGTCTTATTGGTTGTTTTAGCTCTTTCGCTTAGGATTCGATATTTGCGGTAATCCAGAAACGACCCTCATAACAAGTTGAGCAACGACAAGCGAATAGCGATTTGATCATTTCCCATTGATCCCATTACTTTTAAAGTCTAATATTTTGTTTAACTTCTATGTATGCATTGCTATTTTGTTGTTAAATTGATTAGTTAATCCTCTAGTTGCATAATCTGTAGGTAAATAATTATCCTCTACTACAGAGCCTAGGTTATTTCTTTGTGATTAGAGTTAGTTGGATGAGCTCTTGTCACTTAGTAGATTCGAATAAATATTGCTTAGCCATGCCTAGTATCGGTAGTATTGGCGATCATCGACTTAGTCGGTGATCTTGATCACCAACTACTTATACTACTCCATTATGTCCAACCCTTGTGTTTTATTGATTTACAAATCAAAAGCTGAAAACAAAACTATATCTTGACTTGGGCACAATGGTATGTTGATGTGATCGGTTGGGTGTGTGGAATGGTGCCTAAGTCCCTAAGGACCAGAGTTACTTGTGCCATTGATCCAAGCAATTGTGCGTGCTAACCACACGAGGGGATATGGAACCTCTCTTGACTAAGTACTTTGGGAGGTGTTAATTATGAGCTGGTCGGTGGGTGTGTTCTGTGTGTGTGTGTTTGTGGTGTTGGAGGGCATTAGCGGACCGGTTAGGCTGTTTAATGTGTCTTTCTCCGTGGGTTGCGGCTCTTAATTAGCATCGTCCATTGGAAGCGTCTTGTTAGACTTAGCCATGCACATACCAAAGGAAGTGTGCTAACCGTGGTGGTGGAAAGCGGTCTATCGTGTGGGTACATTGGTACACCTGCGGGTTAAAACTATTCGAATAGCCTCGTCCTAGGTTATGGACACGCTTGGTTATTTCCACAAGAACTAGACTACAACCTTTTAAAAACTTAAACTTGACATGGGTGGTATGAAGGGTACTTCATGCTATTGTTGTAGTGACTATGGGTTAGTCACTTCTAGGTTGGTGTTGTTCTCTATCTATGTTATTATTGTCTCTCTTTTATTTGAACAATAAAAGTTAATTGCAAACTTGCTTTGAATCTATTACCTTATTGTAAATGAAAACTTGCTTTATCTTTGAAAATATGTCAAAGCCTCATCCACTTAAATAAAGCTTGCATGTAGTTAATTATAGTTACATTTATCTCACCGTCGGTCTTGCAGTACAAAAACAAGTTTTGTACTCATCTGCTTTCTTAATATTAATTGTTGCAGAGGAAGAAGGTGAGCCCCAAGGGCCTCACTTTTGTGGTATGTGTGTTGTGCTGTTTGGGACGATTAGCTTGGCGGTCGGTTGGTTGCCTTGTGGGTAAAGGCACACCGATTGGCTTTTGTTCATCGCTATCTTATGGCCATTTGCTTCATTGTGTATTTACTTATCTTTATGAATTTTGGCGGTCGGCCTCTCTTTTGTAATAACTCTCTTATATTATCTATGTCTTTCGATTGTTACTTTTGCTTGGCTCTATGTGTATGAATGGAATTGATGCACGATTTTGTAGCGGTGTGTATCTTTGCATTTAGGAAGTATACATATCTAGAGCTTAGTTTATTTGATTTGTCTTGTTAGGACCAAGTGGATGGTTAAGCAGTACAAGCCGAATAAGCAGGGTCCTCACAAAGTTGGTATCGAGCCATTCGACAAATAATAACCAAGCTTGATCGTCCTTAGGATATTTTGAAAACCTTGTTTTCAAAGGATCGAATGATTTGTGAAAGCTTAAGTAAGTTCTCAGTTTTATTCCTTACCTATCTTAGCTTTCTTCTCGTCTTGCTCTAATTTGAGTTTTTAAAAAAGTATTTTCCCTTTCCTTCTCTCAAAGATAGTCATTATCGATTAATTGGGTTTTGGGACCAATGAGCTTGGCAAATTGAAATGTTAGCACGCCCTCTACAAGGTTTTGAAGCTTAGAGTTGAAGATTTCAATTAGGAGGCTTGGATGCGAAAATCGGACAGCGATCATTCAGTTTCGGACAGCAAGCTCGGAGGTTCTAACCAGGGTAGAAAATGAGAGGTTAATCAAGTAAAACTTGTGGGAATAAAAGGGTAAGATGTGATACTAGTTAGCTAAGTATCTAACGTTATTTTATCGCCTTAACCTTGTTCTTGAGTAGTGTTAGGCTGGTTGTAGTGAGCTGGAATTTTTATCTTCTCACACTATTACTCGTTCATTCAATACGGGTTAATGGCATTGAGAAGTTGAGCTTGGTTTGGAGTTTCCTTGCTGTTTTGGAACTTCTTTGGAAACATTTAAAGTTATTACTTGCTGTTTTTGGCTTTCGGTTAGGGTGATGTCTCATTCCCTAATCGTTAGCTTTCGCTTTCATCAACTTCTAATGTTAGTGCTTTGGTTTCTAACCTAAGTTTCTTAAGCGGGGATGGTGGAGGTACTCGTGGCGGCCGTGGTCGTGACTGGTTTGGATGAGAGCTTCGCCTCCTCAGACCATGGTGAGTCTTTCTCAGTTGGCGCAACGTTCGGAGGGCGGGAGGTCTGCTGGATGTTATGCGCGCAACACCTCCGCCCTTTCGGTGCCTCGGGATCGGGCGGGCGGACATCGATCCGTGGGGGCCTTCTTGAGTTTCTTCGCTTTTCGGCCCCGTTCTCGAGTCTGAGGACCCATTGGGCGCGAATGGTGGCTGCGTCGGGTTGGCGTAAGCTCGGCGTTGCTCGATGCTGGACCGGGGCGGGGCACTCTTTGCCTCCCATCGGCTTGAGGCGGCACTCTCACGGTGGGAGAACTTCTTGGCCATGCACCCGCGGCCACTGCTTGTCTCTTAGGATGAGTTCGGACGGCGTTAGTCGAGCTCACATCCTGCCGGCTTGATGGTGAAGAAGAAGGAGTTTCGCGCTCAAGCAAGGCGTAAGTCGGTGATGGAGTACATGCGAGTTCAACCACTTGGCTCGTTATGCTCCATCGAGGTGGCCAGATGAGGCCAAGCGAGAGAAGTTCATGGAGGTTTGTGCGAGGAGCAAGGCAGGCTCTCCATTGTGGACTTTCGACTTCGGGCCTTGGTGGACAAGGCCATTGTTCTTGAGCACAAAGCGGCTGGCGAGTCATAGCGCAAGTGGGAGGCCAGTGCGCGGCAGGCCTCTCGTCCTCGTGTCGGGCCTACTCGAGGGGCCCGTTACGGCGGCTTCCCTACCACGGCCGCGGCGCGGTTCCTCGCCCTCGCGGGCGTGCCCGATCCGTGCGCTGCGAACCAGCGAGTGGCCCCGCAATCCGGTGCCGGGTCACTGCACCGTGCAACGAGAAGGGCATTATGCCATGCTTGCCCTAACGGGGCCGGGCGGCCTCGTCCTAATGGAGGGCGGGCGGGGAGGTGGTTCTTCGAGGATCGAAGATCGTCCCGCTACCCAAGGCGTGGGTAGTGGCGCGTCAACCTCATCTCGCGGAGGAGGCACGGGAGGCACCGGCGTCGTGTTGGGTACCCTTCGGTTAACTCTTTCCACGCTCTGATTTTGTTTGATTGAGCGCATCTCATTCGTTTGTTTACGAGTCTTTTCTTCTTTGTGGGGTCTCCTTTTACTCCATTGTTGGTCCCGCTGCTCATTCGCTCTCCGGTTGGAGTTGAGAGCGAGTGCGAGTGTAAGGATGTCCTGTTGAGATAGAAGGGTAGGATTCTTGGCAAACCTTATCCTCCTTCGATCGGCGAGCTTAGATGTAATCCTAGGCATGGATTGGTTGTCTCGGCACATGGGACAAATTGATTGCGCTAGGAGGCTCATCTACCTCACGATCCTTACGGCGGCGAGTTAGCTTTTGCAGAAAACTGCGAGATCCGCATCTCTTGGCGCTCGAGCGAAGCGACTCTAGATATTAGTGAAGTCGGTGGTATGTGACTTTATTGATGTCTTCCCGATGACCTTCGGGGATGCCACGATTCGAGACCTCGAGTTTGTCATTGAGTTGGTTCCGTACAGCCCGATTTCAAAGAGGCCTTAGGATGGACCCGTTGAGTTGGTGGAGTTGAAGAAGCGGTGGGTGAGCTTCAAGAGAAGGGTTTCATCCGCCCTAGCTCATCTCCTTGGGGATGCTCGGCAATCTTTGTCGAAAAGGACAAGGCAGCTGCGCATGTCGTTGATTACCGTCCACTTAATGAAGTAGCGGTAAAGAACAAGTACCCTTTGCCCGTATCGATGACCTCTTCGATCAATTAAGCGGGCTCGAGTCTTCTCCAAGATTGATTTGAGTGGGATATCATCAAGTTCGGATTCGACACGAGGATATCCCAAAGGCGGCTTTCTCTACTCGTTATGGCATGCGAGTATACGCGTCATGTCATTCGACGACCAATGCTCGGCCTTGTTCATGAACCTCATGAATTCGGTGTTCATGGAGTATTTGGATAGGTTCGTTGTGGTCTTCATCGATGATATCCTATCTACTCCAAGGCGATGAGGAACACAGAGAGCATTTGAAGCTTGTCTTTGGGCAAGCCGCGAGCACAAGTTGTATCACGAAGTTCGGCAAGTGCGCGTTACGGTTGAAGGAAGTAGCCTTCTTAGGCCATATTCTTTCGGCGGGAGGCGTAGCGGTGGATCCTAGCAAGATCGGCGGTGCTTTCACGAGTCGACCTACCGGTCCACAGAAGTTCGGAGTTTTCTTGGTTTAGCGGGATATTATCGTCGCTTTATCGAGAACTTCTCCAAGATAGCTAAGCCGATGGCGGAGTTGCTCAAGAAGGACAAGAAGTTCTCGTGGTCGTGATTGCGAGGCGGTTTCAAGCACTTAAGCGATTGACCACGCTCTGTTCTTGTTCTCCCGATGTCGTCGAAGCTTGATATCTTTTGTGGCGCTTCTCGTCGAGGCCTCGGTTGTGTCCTTATGCAAGAAGGCAAGGTAGTGGCCTATGCATCAAGGCAATTGGGACCTCACGAACTTAATTATCCTACCCATGACTTGGAGTTGGCGGCTGTGATCCATGCACTTAAGATTTGGCGACATTACCTAATCGTGTCGTTGTGAAGTGTATTCGGATCACAAAAGCTTATTTGTTTACCCAACGGATCTGAACCTCGGGCAAAGGAGATGGTTGGAGTTGATCAGGACTATGACATGGGTATTCACTACCATCGGGCAAGGCCAATGTCGTTGCGGATGCGCTTAGTCATAGCGCATTGCAATGCATTGTTGCTCGAGCATCGGCCCCTCTTCTAGAGGAGTTTCAGCGTCTCAACACAGGTTTGGTTGAGCATGGTTCCTCATTGCCTTGGTTGTACAACCAACCTTGGTGGATCGGATCAGTGCGCTCGTGATCGGATGTTGGGGTAAAGCGAATCAAGGAAAATGTCAAGAATGGAGCGACCAAGTGCTTCTCCGTAGATGAGCTTGGTGTCTTGAGGTTCGAACAGCGCCTCGTGGTTCCAAAGGACATAGAGTTGCGGAATTTGATCCTCATGAAGCCCGATTCCCGTTATCCATTCATCCGGGGCCACGAGATGTACAGGGATCTTCGCGGAGATTTTGGTGGACCGAATGAAGAGGAGATCGCGAGGTTAGTTCTTGAGTGCGGCGTGTGTCGTCGTGTCAAGGCGAGCATCGGCGTCGGTGGATTGCTTCACCCTTGCCCATTCGGAGTGGAAGTGGGATTCGGTCGGGATGGATTTTATCACCGGCCTACCAGGTCACCGCGGGGCAATGATGCCATTTGGGTTATCATTGGCCGGTTGACAAAAGTGGCGCATTTTCTTCGATCAAGACCAAGATTCGTCACGGTCACCTTGCGGAGCTCTATATCGCCGGATCGTGAGCTTGCATAGGAAGTGCAGAAGGCGATCATTTACGATCGTGGTTCAATCTTCACTTCGATTCGGCATAGCTTGCAGAAGCTATGGGAACTCGTCTTTCTTCGGCCTGACATATCACCCCCAAGCGGATGGTGGGCCAGAGAGGTCAGCCAAGTTTTGGAGGACATCTGCGAGCTTGTGTTCTTTCCTATGGGAAGCCTTGGGAGAAGTGCTTGCCATTCGCGAGTTTTCTTACAACAACGGCTTCCAAGCGGTCTCGGCATGACACCATTTGAGGCCTTATACGGGAGAAAGTGTAGAACCCGTTGAAGCCCAGTGCGAGGCCGGTGAAAGACCTTTCTTTGGCGGACTCAATTAATGAGGCCGAGGTCAAGTCGGCTCATTCGTGATCGCTACGCCTGGCTCAATCCGAGCAAAGAGCTATGCGGATCGCCGTCGTCGTGAGTTGAGCTTTGAGCCCAATGACCGTTTATCTCAAGGTTTCTCCTGCGAAAGGTCACCAGCGTTTTGGTGTCAAGGAAAGTTAGCTCCTCGATATGGCCCCTGCTGTATTATCGAGAAGAAGGAGCTGTTGCCTACAAGTTGGAGTTACTGCTTGCACTTGCGGAGTACATGATGTGTTCCATGTGTCCCGACTAAAGAAGTGCCTCAGTGTTCCAGCAGAGAAGCTCCGTTGGAAACTCTTGATGTCGGGAAGATTTGACCTACCGCGGCGTCTGTTCGTATACTCGAGAAGTGAGCGAAGAACAAGGAATAAGACCATCAAGTTCCTCAAAGTTCGAGTGGTCAAACCATTCAGGATGAAGCTACATGGGAGCGAGAAGATCGCCTCAGTGCGAGACTACCCCTCTTTCTTTTAAGTGAACCAAATCTCGGGGCGAGATTTTTGTAAGAGGAGGTTTGTAACATCCCCATTTTGGCTTGTGTTTCAAATGTAATAAAATGAGGGTAAATTAAAACTTTTCCTTCATCCTTTTACTCTTGAAACTTTTCTGAAATTCTTGTAAAGGAATTTTGGGAAGTTCAAAATCAAAGCCTCATTTATCAAGGCGACAACCTCCTTGGTCAAATCTTTTGTTAAACCCTTGGAAATAATTTTCCTTGGTTCTAAGATTGCTTAGTAACGCCCTAAATTATTTCATGCTTTTTAGAAATTGTTTGAATAATTTTGAGCGAGTCAAACCAACATTTCAATTGGTCAAACCCTAGTTTATCACTTCGGAATTTTTAACATAAAATATAATGCATAAAAACTTCAAAAGTTTTAGGAGTTCAATCATCTAACTACTTAGCTTGATTAAAATTTCATCAAATTTGGAGTTCATTTGGCCCTCAATTAAATCCTCAAATTTTCAGCACAAAATTCAAATTAAGCGAGTCTAATCTTGTTCACCGATGAGCTCGAACTCGAGTCCGACTTCGGCGAGTTGGCTCGACCATGCTGCGTCCCAAGCCGCACCCCAACTGGCTCGCGCCACATGTGCGTGACACATGGGCCCGATGTCGTCGCTGGTCATCTTCTTCCTCAGCTCGCCCACGTGCGGTCGTGCGTGATGAAGTCGGCGAGGAGAGCGGCGCCTAGTCACCTCCCAAGCGCTCCTCGGCGGCATGCATTTATTGTGCTCGAGCTTGCCACGAAGTCTTCTTCTACTGCTCCGTCGCTCGGCCCCCATGACCATATTGGACCTCCGTGCGAGAAGCGTTGTGGACCAGGCTCCCTCTACTACTTAAGCATCCAGCTCTCCTTCTTTTCCCTCCTTTCACCCTTCATGACCCGGTTTACACCCTTTGCTTGCTTGAGCTCGAATCACTCAAATCACCTTCCGCCATTGTTGGCGCGAGCTCCTCATCACCGCGAAGCTCGGGGTCCCTGGCCCCTTTTCTAGCATCATAGCGTTCCTTCGACCTCTGATGCATTCCCCTAACTTGGTTTGGCTTGTGCTCGCGAGGGGCGGTGAATCAAAATGCAGGTCTGTTCGCCAAAATCGCGCTTTGTCCTCCTCTCGTAAGGATGCCCCCCCAATTCATCGCTCTTGGACCTTGGCGAATCCTTGAGAGCTAACGCGCCACTCTTTGGTCCTCTGTTGCCCGGTTGCTTGCCCGCGTTGTCTTCCTCGGTTCGGTGGCGGTCGTCGTCATTTGGAACTCCTCGACCTCCCTTGGACCTCCTGCAGGCCCGGTGAGTTCACAATGACCTCCTGTAGCTTAAGCGCTCGATAGTTTAGGTCGCGGCGAAGTCTTTCTCGATTTTCACTTTTCCGTACTTGATCTCGCCTCGTTCGGCTCGCCCGGCGATGGGTCGTGTCGGCGACATTTGTGCCCTCAAAATGTTCGCAATATTATGCGACGTTTTGCCGTTGGACCGCGTCGCGTGGTGCGTGGTCGCCGTCGGCAGGCCGGTGACCAAGCGGTGTCTGGTGCATTGTCGCATTTTGTCAAGTCACTGGACCTCCTCGGGTTCATCGTGACCCTCCGGGACCTCTTCGATTTAATCCTAGCCCTTAATGACCTCTTCTGCTTAGATCCAACCGTAGATCCTTGTTCAGTATTAGCTAAGTCCTAGGACCTCTCGGTTGTGGTCTTAGCGGTTCATGACCTCTTCGGTGTTGATGCGGACCGCTAGATCTCCTAGTCTAAGTCCTTAGCGCGGGACCTCCACCATATAGAATCACGGCCGTTAAAGACCTCAGTAGATTAAATCCCGGCCGCTAGGATCACCCTCCTCCTTGGGGTCCTCTTTGCAAAAGACCTCCTTGAG
This sequence comes from Ampelocalamus luodianensis, assembly GCA_036346255.1. Lineage (NCBI taxonomy): Eukaryota > Viridiplantae > Streptophyta > Magnoliopsida > Poales > Poaceae > Ampelocalamus > Ampelocalamus luodianensis. Next base: position 17,494,300 of record CM070627.1, on the reverse strand, counting down.
GTCCTCATGCAAAAGGTCACCGTCGTTTTGTCAAAGCAGCCCTCTCGGACCTCCTTGGGGTCCTCTTTGCAAAAATCCTTCCTTAGTCGTTTTCTAAAAACCACCTGAGCCACCCCCACCAAGGTCCTCTTTTGCAAAGACCACCTGGTCTTTTGTAAAGAAAACCTTCAAAACCATCCCGGGTCCTCTTTACAAAAGACCATCCCTTGGTCTCTTTGTAAAGAGAACCTCGAGACCTCCTCGTCTTGGTCTTAACCATGAGGACCTCCCGCCTAGATCTGGACCGCTCGGGACCTCTCCTATGGAGATCTGAGCCATCGGATCTCTCTCTGTTAAAGCAACGTGTTGGAGGACCTCCCAGAGAAATCTAGACCGTTAGGACCTCCTCGGTGAAATCCTAGCCGTCAAGACCTCTCTCTGTTAGCACCGTTTAGGTCCTCTCTCGCTCGGATCTAGGCCAGTTAAGACCTCCTCGGGAGATCTTAACCGCCAGTTCTTCCTTAGTTGGATAGCCGTAGGACCTCCTCGTGGGCTCGGGGCCGCGGATCCGGTCGATGGCCACGACCTCCCTAGTGCGCGAGAGCTCCTTCGCGTGTCTTTGTCATCCGGTGGTGGGCCGTTGGATTCAATATCAGCGGTTAAGACCTCCTAAGCGCGATGAGGTCTTTGCGCCGGGTGCTCGTCGGGGTTTTAGCATCGAGCTCGTGAGCGTGCGATCTTTGATCAACGACCCACGACCTCCCGGTTTGTTGGTTTTCCATATTTAGTCGAGCTTTTAATTGCACATATTAATTGGTTTAAACTTCAAAATTTCATATCTTTTTCTCTGTAGCTCCAAATTTAACAAACTAAAGTTCTATAAATGCATCTGTTAAAGTACTTTAGCTTAATATAGGTTTCTGATAGTCTTTAATCTGAAATTAATCATGTCTTAGATTTAAAACTTAGAAAAATCATAACTAAATCATTTTAACTCCAAATGACCTGAAATTTTATATGGGTTACCACTATACCAGTAGGTAGCTACCATAAAAGTTTCAGCTTCAAAATCTTTCTAGAAAATATTTTTGCTCTGATGCTAATTATGGTAGAAATTAGGTTTTAGAGAATATCTTTTGCACCACAAATCCAAATTAAGTTTTCCAGTTTCTATGTCTAGGTATGTTCGTATTTTACCTTGTGTATAAATTTCGTCACATTTGGATAATTTTGCTTGCTCTTTTGTTTAAGTGTTGCTCGTCTTATTGGTTGTTTTGCTCTTTCGCTTAGGATTCGATATTTGCGGTAATCCGAGAACGACCCTCATAACAAGTTGAGCAACGACAAGCGAGCAAGCGGTTTGATCATTTCCATTGATCCCATTACTTTTAAAGTCTAATATTTTGTTTAACTTCTATGTATGCATTGCTATTTTGTTGTTAAATTGATTAGTTAATCCTCTAGTTGCATAATCTGTAGGTAAATAATTATCCTCTACTACGAGCCTAGGTTATTTCTTTGTGATTAGAGTTCGTTGGATGAGCTCTTGTCACTTAGTAGATTTCGAATAAATATTGCTTAGCCATGCCTAGTATCGGTAGTATTGGGCGATCATCGACTTAGTCGGTGATCTTGATCACCTAACTACTTATACTACTCCATTATGTCCAACCCTTGTGTTTTATTGATTTACAAATCAAAAGCTGAAAACAAAACTATATCTTGACTTGGGCACAATGGTATGTTGATGTGATCGGTTGGGTGTGTGGAATGGTGCCTAAGTCCCTAAGGACCGAGTTACTTGTGCCATTGATCCAAGCAATTATTGCGTGCTAACCACGAGGGGATATGGAACCTCTCTTGACTAAGTACTTTGGGAGGTGTTAATTATGAAATTGGTCGGTGGGTGTGTTCTGTGTGTGTGTGTTTGTGGTGTTGGAGGGAGCATTAGCGGACGGTTAGGCTGTTTAATGTGTCTTTCTCCGTGGGTTGCGGCTCTTAATTAGCATCGTCCATTGGAAAGCGTCTTGTTAGACTTAGCCATGCACATACCAAAGGAAGTGTGCTAACAGTGGGTGGTGGAAAGCGGTCTATCGTGTGGGTACATTGGTACACCTGCGAGTTAAAACTATTCGAATAGCCTCGTCTAGGTTATGGACACGCTTGGTTATTTCCCACAAGAACTAGACTACAACCTTTTAAAACTTAAACTTGACATGGGTGGTATGAAGGGGTACTTCATGCTATTGTTGTGGTGACTATGGGTTAGTCACTTCTAGGTTGGTGTTGTTCTCTATCTATGTTATTATTGTCTCTCTTTTATTTGAACAATAAAAGTTAATTGCAAACTTGCTTTGAATCTATTACCTTATTGTAAATGAAAACTTGCTTTATCTTGAAAATATGTCCAAAGCCTCATCCACTTAAATAAAGCTTGCATGTAGTTAATTATAGTTACTGTTATCTCACACGTCAGTCTTGCAGTACAAAACAAGTTTTGTACTCATTTGCTTTGCTTAATATTAATTGTTGCGAGAGGAAGAAGGTGAGCCCCAAGGGCCTCACTTTTGTGGTGTGTTCTTGTTTGTTTGGGACGATTAGCTTGGCGGTCGGTTGGTTGCCTTGTGGGTAAAGGCACACCGATTGGCTTTGTTCATCGCCATCTTATGGCCATTTTGCTTCATTGTGTATTTACTTATCTTTATGAATTTTGGCAGTCGGCCTCTCTTTTTATATAACTCTCTTATATTATCTATGTCTTTCGGTTGTTACTTTTGCTTGGCTCTATGTGTATGAATGGAATTGATGCACGATTTTGTAGCGGGGTGTGTATCTTGCATTTAGGAAGTATACATATCTCGAGCTTAGTTTATTTGATTTGTCTTGTTAGGACCAAGTGGATGGTTAAGCAGTACAAGCCGAATAAGCAGGGTCCTCACAACACATATGATGGAGAGTTCTTTCAAGAAGAGGGGCTACAAGGGAGGTTTGAGATAGACTTAACCGAAGCGATATGAATGGAAGTAGACAATGATAGGGTTGATGACGAGGCGCTGGAGATGAGGTGCGAAATGTGAAGGACTTACAAATGCTTGGCGATTACGTTTAGGCAATGACAATGAAGACAACATTCCTCCTTCGGATAGTGTTGATGATTTGGACAATGTTGATAGTGATGGCGAGACCTATGATCCAACTAATCCCAATCATGAAGATTATTTCTAATACATGTAATACTATGTTTTTGTAATTATGTTTTGTTCATTTTGCATCTATTTCTAATACATGTATTACTATGTTTTTGTAATTATGTTATGTTCATTTTGCATCTATTTCTAATTCGTCTTGCTTATTCTTTTTAATTGCGGTGAGTGAACAAAGATGGCGGGGGCAGTAAGTGCGTGTCCTCGCTTTACGGAGACCACGCTGCGGAGAGGAGGCGGAGGGTCGGACGGGAGGAGGAGGAAGAGGACCGCCGGCGCGCGAGAGGGCCGTCTCCTCCCACGCCGCGTGAGTCTTTGGAGGAGGAGGTGGCGCCCGTGGATGAGTTGGGCGAGGCTGGTTCGGAGGCGGGCGAGGAGGAGGCGGGCGGGGCGGCGGCGAGGCGGTAGGCGGGTTCCGCTTCCTCCTCTGCCTCTTGGTGTCTACTTGCGAGGTCCCGCGAGCCTCCTCGAGTTCCGCATCCTCACCGCCTTGCGATGATTCGCCCGAAGGGCAAAAGTAAGTAACTTTAGATGTTGTCACCACTACTTCATATGATATGTTGAAAAAAGAGAAACTAATAATTTTCTTAATCACTTGTGCGGCCGGGTGGTTGTATCGGTGGTGGCGCACGCTCGCCAATGGCATCTGGGTCTTACGTGCGAGCAACACTACCCGGCATTGTCACGTCTGCCGGGAAGGCGGAGCCGCCTACTCGTTTGATCACTCGCCGTCGGCCCGATCGCGAGTACCCCAACAAGGCGGCACGGGTGAAGGCGGAGTTTTGGGTAAGTCTCCTCGCACAACATTGCTCAATACATCGCATTCATTAGACTTTTCTTGAAATAATGAATGGATACATCGCGTTTGTATGCGGACCTTTTGAGATCGATGAGGATTTGAGGCGGGGCGGACGGTGGCTACAAAGCACGTAAAAACTCATCACCGACATGCATCACGAGTGCGCATCGAACCATCGTAACCTACCATGGGTCGAAGCTTGGAGAAGGTCACCAAGAAAGACGCAAGAAACATGTGACCGGGACCGGTGCCTTGAGGTAGATGAAGAACATTAATATTGATTCGTTTTGAGATTAAATGCGTTTAATTTGATCTTCTTATATGTCAAATACTTGATGGCGTGTAGATGAATCCTGGTGGTGCCAATCATATCCCGAGTCTTTGGCGATGATCGTGGACAAGTGGTTCCGAGGAGTATCTCGGATGCAGTGATGCGGGACCGTCGTTTGATGATGCAAGGTCGGCACACCATCAAGGCGTAGCGACCTCTCCGCATACAAACAAGCATGGGTACACGAATTCATTTATCTATTGTGGCGCTCAATTCTTCACGATTTCTAATTATCTTGTTTGTCTTTCGCGATCGGCGTCACATAATGGCGGCCTTGCTCGGACTTCCGGGCATGGTGTATGGCCCACAAGGGCAAGCGGCGTCAGCGTCTCCTTCAACTGGAGGACCGCGAGGTGTACACGAACGGCGTCCACACCCGCATCGGTGAGTACGTCGGGTGGCAAGGTCGGTCCATGGGCGGACCATGATCCGAGCACCCGGGACTTTGATGGAGAGATCGTCATGAGGTGGGACAAGGCAAGAAGCATGGCGGTTACGGCTTGGCGGCGACCTCATCGACACGGCCTCTACTCCATCTCTCCCGGATCCGAGCACGAGCACGGCGAGCGACCATCGCCCGCGCGGACCATTGCCGCGGCACGGTCGACGCGCTCGAGGTTATTCTGTTTTACTCGTCGTACATTGATCTTTACACACTTTATTAGCTTTGCATTCTTGAAACATTGGAGTGAAATATTGCGGGCCATTGGAACAAGAAATGAGGCAACGTCGGAGGCTGGAGGCCGGCGAGAGGATGTCGGCCAGTGGCCGGCGGGCGGGTAGGCCCGAAGAGGTGGCGGACATTACGGAGTTCCTACAAGGTCTTGGGCAACATACGGGCTTATTGTGCCGGTGGGTGTTGGCTCAACCTCCGCCTCGCGTCCTGCGCCGCAGCTACTCCTGTGAGTATGAAAGTTATTTCCTTTCGCTTGTGCTTTGCTTGTATGACCTCTACCTTCCTAGATTAGGTATCTAATGTAATCTTGTCTCACATGCAATCTCTTCTCCTTTGTGCAGCCTCAATCGGCGGGTTCGAATAATCCACCTCATGCGCCTCAGAATGATGGAGCTTTTCCTTCACCACGATCGCGATGGCCACCTTGAGATGAATGGTAGTTGTATTTTCATTTGTTGTTCACTTGGTGATGGACTTGTGATATACTTATGATGCACTTGTCGTGTGATGAACTTGTGGATTTGTTTGGATGGACTTGAGCACTTATTGTTATATATGTGATGGATGTGATAAATATGTGATGGATGAGATATATATATGATAGATGTGATATATATGCGATGGATCGATATATGTTTGGATGGATTTGTTTGTCGTGATGGAATGTAAAAATAAATAAAAATGCGGTTTTGGGTCACTTTGCGAGTGCAACACACGGCAAAGGGTCCTTGAATGCCATGGTCATGGCACTCGGCAAAGCTGAAATCGCGCACACAAACCGGATTTTCCGGCTTTGCCGAGTGCCATGACCATGGCACTTTTCAACTAAAATCCACAAAAAAATTAAAACTTTACCGAGTGCGGGCCTGCGGCGCTCGGCAAAAATTTTCAAAAAATTTGTTAAAACGTTGCCGAGTGCCATCATTCGACTCTCGGCAAAGACATTTTCAAAAAAAGTAAAAATATTTGCGAGTCGCGGGTTGGCACTCGGCAAAGCGGCAACAACGGGGCGTAGTAATGCGTGGTCCTTTCTATGCTTGAGTCTTGACTCGGCGCTCGGTAAAGCCTTTGCCGAGTGCCCGACAAAATACACTCGGCAAAGGTCTTTGCCGATAAATTTTTTCCGGTGCCCTTTGCGAGTGTCGCGCTCGGCAAAGCCTTTGCAGTGCAAGGCCTTTGCCTAGTGCTCGAGGCACTCGGCAAAGTGCTGAGTCGATAGTGGAAGAGGTTTTGAAAAATAGGTTTTATGATCCGATAAAGAATCAAATTTGTTTAAATGTTCCAGCTATACTCTATTCCTTGAAAAGGGTCCTCAACCTACAAGAACTGTTTATAATATTTTAAGGAAGGCAAAATTCTTTAAAGAAAAGAAGGAACTCAAAACTATGCGAAGAATTCTTCTGCATACTGTAGATTTCGCTGCAGTCTTGCCCCTCATATATCCTCTATAATTTGAACGCGTTGCTCCACTCGCAACCTTCTCTCTCTTAATAAAAACAGCCATGAGCAGGGCAGCATGCAGGACAGTCTCGGACGATATACATGCAGCCGCTGTCATCTTTGTTCCTTCTTCCTCGCCTTTGTCTCACGAGATCGAGTCCACCCTACTCTCTCTCTCTCTCTCTCTCTCTCTCTCTGAGTTTTTCGTAAAGGAAAAATAAACTCCCTCCGAAAAAGGCTCATCCACACACTGGCCACAATAATTCGTAGAAGCGACCAAGCTGCACTTGTGCTCGCGGACAAGGCCACCCATCAAACGAATCGCCGAAATCTTTGCGAGCTTGTGGTCTACATGCTTCGTCCCTGCAGGCTCCCCTAATACTCCCCGGAGAGTACATACTTTTCCATCGTAACAAACACAACTCCACCGCACCAACTGGTTAGTACCTCAACAACAACGGCGCGCGTAACCTAACACATCTTATTTCCACTGCACTGCACTGCATCTGTGAGTTATCTGAGTAGGACCTGCACGTAGCGGTTGGTTCTTGGTAGTCGAGATGCTTGCCGTGTCGCCGGCTAGGTGCGCCGATGCGGAGGATCAGCGTGTTGGAGTCACCGGTGGCGCCGGCATGGAGGAAGTTGGGGGCGTAACGTCGGACATAGAGTTCGACTTCACCGTCGACGACATAGACTTCGGGGACTTCTTCCTCAGGCTAGAGGATGGCCATGCGCTGCCGGACCTCGTGGTCGACCCCGCCGAGATCTTCATCGACCTCGAGCCGGTCGCCACAGGCGGCGAGGGGGTGCGGGACCAGGAGGTGCCCAGTATCGAACTCTCGGCTGCTGTGGCGGACGTCGGTGCGGTGAATACGTGTGGTGATGTCATTGGCGAGGAGAATACGGCGTTTGCTGAGGCTGGAGAGGAGAAGCGAGAGTGCAATTATGTCGAGGAGGTGGTAGAAGGGAATGGGGACGTGGGCGGCGACGACGGCGGTGTGGTGGCAGAGGCAAAGTCACCGTCGTCAACGACGTCATCGTCGCAGGAGGCTGAGAGCCGGCACAAGTCGTCCAGCAAGCACTCCCAAGGAAAGAAGAAGGCAAAGGTGCATACAAATTAACCCTAGCTAGAAGCTTGCAGCATTAACAGCATCACACTTGAGTCTTGTGGCATTACATGTCGTCCTCAATCTGCAGGTGGACTGGACACCGGAGCTTCACCGGAGGTTCGTGCAGTCTGTGGAGCAGCTCGGCGTCGATAAGGCGGTACCGTCGAGGATACTGGAGATCATGGGGATCGACTCTCTCACCCGGCACAACATAGCCAGCCATTTGCAGGTGCGTACATGGTACTTAGTTCAGCCAATCCTATCTCCTTTCCCATGCACGCAGGCACTGTGTGTTTCTGTTCTGATGCCTGGCACTTCAACTGGTACTGTCGTTAATCAGTTCAGTACTTGTTGAAACGAAAATAGATGGTTAACTGGTGCCTTTGATTCTTGAGGACTTGGATGCTCGTAGGAACACTTTGTTCAAAGTTCTTTTGCAGTACAATATGATTAAAATTGAATATGTTGTAGGGATGTAAGTTGGGTTTTTAGCAGGGAAAACAATTTCACCGAAATTTTGGAAATTTCGGTGATTTTGCCCCTTTGAATTTTTATGTTTCGTTCATAAAAATTCAGAAATATTTAATTTGGACAAATTACATCCTAAATTTGATTTTGGATAAAATTCGATCAAATTTCGTCTAGTTTAAAAACCCACTGAAATTTTGAACTGAAATTTCAGTGATTTCAGCCCCCAACGATTTTTTTATTCAAAAACGAAATAAAGTTTCATGGTTTTTAGCATGTAAAACCTTTATGTCGGTAGATTGTTTGTGCTTTATGTTGTGATATGTATATCTAGACATAATGCAACTTTTGCTGTGACGCAAATAAAGTACAAAATGATATAAGTCCAATTCACCGGTGTAGACATTGTTTAAAAGTTTAAAACTAGAAAAGAAAATATACTCGACAAATATTGGCATTCATACATACTCTAGAATATGGCAATATATACCAAAACTGCATCTCCAAATTATTCATGAAGTTTCCTGTTATAGCACATCATCAGTTTCTTAGCATTCTTTTTAGACTAGGTTAATACAATTTCAATTCTCTAAAATAATGCAGATTCACTAGAAGCTAATTAATTAGCTGAAAGGAAAACGAGCGACATATACATTTTTTTTTCAAAAGTAATCCAAACTTGAATATGCAAATCTCTATAAATAACTGCCAAATAAGCAGTTATTTTGCTTGAAAAAAGGATCTGTGAGCATAATTTATGATAAGGTAAAAAAGAAACATAGTTGAATAAATTTGTCACGTTGAAACAATAGTCTAAATAACTTAAATCGTCATTTATTTTCAGATTTTGCTGGATCCCAACAAAATCAGATGGATACTGTTGCTTTCGATTTTAAAATTCTGACCTTGTTTACCTTCCAAATGTCAAAGTTGGATAGTTTGTCATCAGTGATCACCGCAAGGGATTGATAATATATGAATCTTGCTTGTGCTTCTATTTGTAGGTTAGCTCTTTTTATGAACTGTATGACATGTAGAAATAAACATTATCTTAAGTAAACTTCTATTTTATATTTTGTCTTGGGGCAATTGGCAATAAAAGTTCACTAGCCTTCAAGATTCTGCGACAGAACACATTTGTAACACCCTGACATAAAATCTGCTCTATGCCCAGCCCACCGTGGGGTAGGGCCCCGTATGCACAACACCTTATTTACACTTTCGTTATCGCTTCGTGTAAAAAGGTTAACTCAAAGGTGCTATATTTGGACCTAACATATATTATATCCTACTATAACTCACTTTAGACAAACAATACGGGACTAATCTCACTACTACAAGTCCACATATGGGCCCCACTAGTAATGGTCGGGGTATTACATTCACCCCCTTAAGGGCTGACGCCCTTGGCAGGACACTGTGTACACGGTAAATACCCTGAACTACCCATCAGTACACGTATGTGCGTCCAGTGTCGGCACATATACCATGCCATTTGTCCGCTCTGAGCCCACACGCGCCATACACCATATGCTCGCGCCCATGTCCCGTATGCGCCCTTGTAGCGAAGGTTGATGCTCTGATACCAAACATCCTGACCCAAAATTCGCTCAAAGCCCAGCTCTCCATGGGGCGAGCTCACACATGCGTAGCACTCCACTTGTATTTTCATCCTTGTTTCGTGTGAAAGGGTTAACCCGGAATGCTATGTTTAAACCCAACAAGCATTATGTGCTATTGTAACACACTTTAAACAAACAATGTGAGACTAATTCCACCACCCCAACTCCACATGGGCCGCATTACGAACAATATATTAATTCCTCAAAAATTATTTTTCACATACTTTCCACACAAAAAAAGTTGCAACAGAAGTTCATATAACAAGCAAAATATATATCCTCAGTCTCAAATTTGTTTCCATAATACCGTTGCATTTAGAACATCAACATATTATGTACACAAGCTCCCTGCAAATAAGTATCTGACAACACCCATATAATATACATCAGATTTGCTAATTTTCAGTTGTCTGAAATTTTCTTATCCATCAGTCACCTATAGTTGCATAGTACTAAACCTAAAATTACAGTACTAAGTGATGTACAATTTTAGCACAGCTCTACTGTAACTTTTAGTTCTGTTTTTTTTTAGTTCTGTTTGTTTGTTTGTTTTTTTTTTTTTGTATTTGTAGGGTTCACCTAGATTTACTTTTGTCTAGTTTAGATTTTTTTGTTTTTGTTTTGTATTTTTCTTGTAACGTTTTTATCACGCCGTTAGATAAAAATCTAAATGTGGGAACAAGTGATTGAAAAATAACAAATTTTCAAGCAACATAGACAGTCCCAATATACATATGTTTGAACCTGGTGTACAAAGAGCCAAAGTAGAGCCACTGTTACAGGGAGGAGAACTTGTGAAGAATTTCACGTTGTCCTCCCTCTCTCTTCCCAGTACGTGTATTGTGCTGCATCAGATCTGTGGCTGTAGGCTCACGGATTGAACTGTAAGTTTGTAAGCCCTATATGTTTGGACTTCAATTCTGTTTCAGTACTGGGGTCTCCTCTCCTATTCACGATAAAGATTAAAGAGGAAAAACACTTGGCCCACCCAGGTGTACATATTATGCTTTCCTTCACCCTAGTAAACAGCTTTAATTATGGTATTCGGACTTAGATTGGTGATGCTTGTTGGGCTAAAATGAAATCTGTCCATATGATCATCAAAATATGTGTAAACCTTTTAGTGGAACATATAATAACCCTTTTAGCTGGAGAGAATAGAAATGGCAAATTATATGTTTGTCGGACTGAGCCTGCTGAAAAATAAATCAGAGCCCGGGATATGAAAATTTTGAGTGGAAGATGTCTGTAGTTGAGAATTTCGCGAAATAAAATTTCTGTTTGACATTATATGCATGAACTGTGAAATTGTAGTAAAATTGCTGAACTTGGTCTGTAAGTTGGGGCAACACTTTGCAAGTAGTACTAGAGCTTTTAAGGCTCTAATTATTTTTTTTTTATATATGGAGCTACTCACTTTGACTTGCTAGCTCATGCTCTACACTAGAAGTACAAATGCAGTAATTCGATATGAAACGAAATCTAAATATAAAGTTCCCGCTCACGCATATGCCTCTCTTAACAAAAACAAAAACAGCAAAACATACACGTTGGGCGCCAATGTACTTGGCTCTTGCTGTCAGCAAAACGCACTAGTGATTAAAAAACTAAAAAGGAAAAGGCCTCACATGGCAGTTTCGGTCGAAGCACAGGCCTCACTTGATGCAGTTCCAGTTGTAGCAATGGCGTTGTTATAACTATTTATTTATGTGCTACCCATCTCTTCCTAATACAGATTACATACGTACTACTAGCATCGATTAATTCAGAGAAGTGCTAACCAACTGCGCGCGTGCTATGTATGTTGATGCAGAAGTACCGGTCTCACCGGAAGCACATGCTCGCAAGGGAGGCGGAGGCGGCGAGCTGGACCCAGCGGCGGCAGATGTACGCCGCCGGGGCCGGTGCCGCCGTGAAGAGGCCGGACTCGAACGTGTGGACCGTGCCGACCATCGGCTTCCCTCCTCCGCCGCCGCCTCCTCCGGCGCCTCCTATGCAACAAATCGGCCGGCCATTGCACGTCTGGGGCCACCCCACGATGGAATCGCCCCGGATGCCGATGTGGCCGCGCCACCTCGTCCCCCGCGCTCCGACGCCGCCGTGGGCGCCTCCGCCGCCGCCTCCGTCGGACCCGGCTTTCTGGCACCACCCTTACATGAGGGTACGTACAACAGTGATGTCGTTTCGCATGATGCCTAGAGAGCGAAATTTTCTGGCACTTGTTTCTTACCTTTTTTTTTGGTTTTGTCAGGGACCAGTGAATATGCCAACTCAAGGGACTCCTTGCATGACAATGCCAATGCCAGCTGCGGTGAGCAACTTTATATAATCACTTAATTTGGACATGTTCATGAGCTCAGTAGTATAACAGAGACGATATTTCGTAATTATGCTACACCTACTGATGAGATCAACAATGTCCACTTTTCAGAGATTTCCTGCTCCACTGGTGCCCGGAGTTGTGCCGTGTCCAATGTATAGACCACTTACACCGCGAGCACTGGCGAGCAAGAACCAGCAAGATGCACAACTCCAACTACAAGCACAACCAGTAAGTATATACACCTAACACTTCCATGTATCTCCGGCAAAATCAAGCTAGAATTAACAGTTATATATCCAAGTTCATCATGAACAGGACTAATTAAGTTTCTAGTTTTACTATTTTCTACATACTATGCATGCAGCAGTTTTAATTAATTCATTATATTTTGTTTGCATTTTTCAGTCAAGTGAGAGCATAGACGCGGCCATTGGCGATGTTTTATCGAAGCCGTGGCTGCCACTGCCTCTTGGCCTCAAGCCTCCTTCAATGGACAGTGTCATGAGCGAGCTACAAAGGCAAGGTGTGGCAAATGTTCCTCCAGCTTGCGGATAATCTTTGGAAGATGTATGACTCCAGGACTGCTGGTTCGTTCAGTCCAACCAAAAAATTTCGCCGACATGTCCTTTTTTTTTTGGGGCGGGGCAGGACCTTTATGGACTTCTCTCTCTCAACTTGTGCAGAGTACAAAAAATATCCTTATTTCGACTTCGGGACAAATTAACTTAGTACATGTACCATGAGTTTGTTGTTTGGCTATAAATAAAGTAGGAGGTGTCTAGAAAATATATTAGTACTAATTTGTTAGGGAGTACCCAAATTTTCAGCCTTATGATGCAAATCTGTTTTCGTCCAAAACAGAGCACAACTGAGCTCCTTCATTAACCATTGGTTGTTTATTTCCTGACCCATTAACAGCCCACATACCTACGAGTTGCTTATGGTTTTGTCTGACCCATTAACGACCCACTCACATTGGAAAGTTTATTGGCTTGTCTAACATATATAACAATCCATGTATTTATTCGATATTACTTGTTTTGATCGAACAAATCCACCAAAAATAAAAACACATTAGCCGACCACATCCTCATGCACCTGTGGGCTGAAGTCTGCAGCTATTACGTTATGTGCTTGTGGGTTACAAGAAATAAATATGTCCAATTTACACACATGTATTAAAGAATACATATATATTATATAAATTACATAATTTAAAATAAGTAAAAAATGTTGAGGGTTCATGTAAAATAATTTGAAAAATGATGACTTGTTACATTAATTAATCTAAAAGAACCCAACAAAAACAAATTTAGCATAAAAGACTAATCTATAGTGGACAAAAATTGTACTGTAAGTGAACCCAACAAATAAAAAATCAAGAGACAAAAGAGGACAGAGCAGTAGCATAAGTGAACCCAACAAAAACAAAGAGAAACTGTGTTGCCATGCATGCGGCAGTTTTGCAGGAAAAATGGTACAATGGATTCATTTTCAAGAATCATAAAGGAAGGAGAAAGACGAGTATTCCCAACCACAAAAAAACACTCAGGTACTGTTTGGCAATTGCCAATAAAGTAACTGTCGTTACGGGTAGGTTTAACTCGAACTTTCATGTTTGCGGTTGCTTCACTTCCAGTTCCAGTGGGGGTAACTCAAACGCTATTTGGTTTGTAGCCATAAAAAAACTTACCAAAATTTGGTAATGCCTTCAAAAGTTAGCTAGCATTTGGATCTACCAAAATTTGGCCTGCCCAAGGAAGTTTGGTAACAGGCAGTATAAACCTGGCAGCTTGCGGGTGCTCGCCAAAATTTTGGCAAGGTGCAGGGCATGCTTCAGTGACATGGCAGTTGAGGATTGGTTGCAATTAATGCTTTAATTCTTTGATTAACAAGTTTTAAATGATGATACTTCTAAACCGGGTATCCTATTAATAATCTGTTTAAACAACCGTATTTCTTATGACGAGATCAACAAATCAAGATGCATGTTGACTATATTTTGGCGCTGCAAATATTGGATACCATCTGGGGGCCTGCGTGTCATGGTCACAATCTAGAGAATTTTGGTTATCTATTTGGCTTGAAACCAAATGCAAGCCTAGCTATTTTGCCAAATATTTGGTAACTCCCATGGTTGCAATCCAAACAACCATATGTTACCAAAGTTTTGGTCATGCCTTGATTTTGGCAGTGCCAAATTTTGGTAGAATTTGCATATGTTCTGAACCAAACAGCCCCTAAAGCTCCAGCAAGCACCCCACGTTGTTCATCCTTTCAAACTGTTAGAAAATAAGGGTTGAATCTAGACAACATGAGATGACTGGAAATGAATATAACGTGGAAAACTCTTGCGAAAAAACCATTAGCACACGAAGACGAAAATTAATGTACAAGGAGAATTACAAGCACGACATGATCAATCTTCCCGAAAAATCATCTGAATGTATGCGGCTCAGGAGTACATATACAAAGGTAGAAATATGAGTAAAAAAAGAATACGAAACCAAGACGAAGTCAGTACGGCATCGATCAACTCCCGATTCCTGTGGTCAGTGCAGGCTGGTGCTGTGTCTGATCTGAAATTCATATCACACTTTAACAATCTCCGCCATGAGCTGAATTCCCTCCTATAGCCGAAATATCATTTATACCCCCCAATCAAATCATCATCAATAATCCTTGTGCCTCAAAAGTGCAAAGGACTAATCTCAATGAGTAAGATGGGACAAGTCTCTCAAAATCTTTGTTGAAGCCAAATTGAGCAAAACACCAGTGAGATCTAGACATACAACTTAACAATCTAGATGAACAAACATAGGTCTTCAAAAATACATAACCGTAGTAAATTATGAGTCTATGCAATTGACATTCTAATATAAACAGAAAACAAATGCTCAATCATGATATGTCATTAGCCAAAACATCACCCTAGGTGTTTGATAAATATAGTGATAAATTCATCTCATGGATTTTTGGCATGCTCCACGTGGAACACAAAACTCAGCAATCAATGCTCATTGAAGTGCAACTTGCACTATGTGATGCGCCCAAAACCACAAATCATTTTCCTAATGTTTATGACATATATTTCATTAATTATATCTTTAATTACTCAGAATATCATTGATTAATTGCCAAATGTATAAGATATGTGTTAGTTCTTGATATCCACAGGATCAGAAGGGAATCACACACTTGAAGGAGCTGAAACTGAAAGATATCATCAAGAGGAAGGAAACCCGACTTAGATCGCCTCAAACCAACCCTCCATAAGAGAATATGGGTTGATGCACATTATCTGACATTAGCTTGTACCCTACATGGATGGCTTCTCCATGTCAAATGGAGGGAGGTTTGTGAAGGGGTCGAGGTAGTATTCGGCCTCCCGGTGGCTCAACCCCTTCCTAGTGCCAAAGCCCTAAACCCTAAGCCCTAAAACCACTATATAGAGGAGTCATATTGCATCTACAAAGGAGAGACGATAAGGAGAACGCCAAGGGAGAGCCACCAAGTCTCGAACACCACCTCCACTATATTTTCCACCATTGTTCATCCATTTTCTATCCTCCCTTATAACCATTCATCCATTGGTGTATTGGAACGTCAACAACATCTTATTTAATATATCTTTTTTATTTTCAAACAGTTGTCATTATGTTCTTATTTATTTATCTACTGTTGTTGGTCATCATGTTGATGCATGAGTAGTCCCCCCAGGGCTAGGGGCAGTAGGTAGTCATATAGTGTTAGGGATGATCTAACATTAACTCATGCTTTTGTATTTATCTTCAATGCTAGTGTTTGTTTATCTTTCCTTGATACTGGGACTCCAAGAGCCTCGATGTTACATATGTCAGCACAAGGCAAGGCAGCGACAAGTGGTGCACGGAAAATCGACTGGTTGAGTCGGTGACAATTAAAGCGGCGGTGATCAGCTTTCGGAAGCACTTGAGGAGTTCGGCATAGCCATTAAGCCTAAGGCGTTGGTCCAGTGGTAAGCCGTGGTGATGCAGTAAATCCTTAATAGCGTGACATACACTGTGCGCACGTGAGCGAGCCAATTGTTCTCCTATATGATGTTCGTTCGAGGGAGATGTATTTAGGGTGTGTCGCCTACATTAATTCTTGATACTATTACAATTGTTTTAATTATATAGATAATAGATATCATACTGGAGATTGTGTAATGTTGCAGGTGAACTGAATACCCTAAGCCCTAACCTTATCCATACGTAAAACTGTAACACCTTGGCCCAACACTAAGCCCAGAATGTCACCTAAATCATTCTAATTACCAATTTAAACCTTAATTAACAATAATTCTAGCAATATATGCATGGAAGAAAAACCCACAATGGGTCTCAGATAACAACTAAATAATATAAATGCATAAAGGATTAACTTTTATAGCCTAGCCACACGAGCCAAAAACTCTCAGGTCACACATGCCTAAGAAACACTCGAGTCACACGCGCCCAAGAAACATCAGAACCATGCTTCTGGTACATAGGATGGTAATAAGTAATAATAATAATAAACTATTATTAAATCAACGAAAGTTCCAATTTGTAACATCCCAAAAATGCCTAAATATAAAAATACGGGGTTTTAAAAACTTTTTGATGTAAGTGTTGGCCCGATCTTCCGAAAGATACTGATACGTTGATTGTGGAGAACACGACGTTGATGATCCAAAGGCTCCGACCCGAACAGATCGAACCCCTCGCAATCACTACACCACTGCTCCGTTGGTTATCAACCGTGCCGAACGCGGTTGACCTCGCTAAGAAGGCTATCTCCTGCAAGTGAATCGAGAACACAAGCAAGAGAGTAGAAGATGCAATCTGAAATTTTATTGCGAATATGAATGAAGTTCACAAAGTTGGGGTTCCTCAAACCGAACGAGCGACAAAAATTGCTAAGCAGAAAATTCTAAAAGAAAAACCCAAATTGGACTAAAGGGCGACGACTCCTATATGAGGAGGCCGACCAGGAGGTGGAAAACCTAGGCGAGGTACTGTTCACGTGGCTGTGTTACTGTTCACATAAACAGTAACAGGCCCCGGGGGTGGCTATTCCACATATGGGCCATGTGAGCCAAGTCAGCCTATAGGACTCGGATACAAGCCTTGTAGGCTAAAGAAAAGGTGACGCAGCACCAAGTAAAGGGTGGCTGAAACTCTTTGAGTTGGAGGCCACAAATTTTTCATCTCCTTTGGCCATTGTTATTGCCTTCTTCTTCCTTGATGCATATCATCAACTCCTTGCTATCCCGCCCTAGATTCCTAAGCACAAGCAAATCATCTCCATTAGGCAGCATCATAGAGTTCTTAAGTGATACACTCAGCCCGAGAAACGAATTTACATGATAATTTGTTGACGAGCACGTGCCCGAGTAATTGGACCTTGAACATCATTCATGGTAGTACCAAGAGGAGTGTTCATATCAGTCGAAGTGATGTCCTCATCATCCTCCCCTTTTTGAATTGGAGTCGTCCTTGACTCAAGCTCATCCTTCGATCCGAAGAATGGTCGTAGATCTGCAATGTTAAAGGTGGGGCTAACCCCAAAATCTGCAGGCAAGTCTAACTTATATGCATTATCATTAATACGTTCAAGCACTTTAAAAGGACCATCTGCACGAGGCATGAGTTTAGACTTTCTCAATTCCAGGAATCGCTCTTTACACAAGTGTAACCACACAAGATCACCATGTTCAAAAGTAACATGCTTGTGTCCTTGACTATCAGCAACTTTATATTTAGCATTTATAAGCTCAATGTTCTCTTTAGTTGTCTCATGCATCTTAAGTGTCAAATCAGCACGTTGTTGAGCATCAAGATTTACCTTCTCCAAAGCTAGAAGAGGCAATAAATCGATAGGTGCACGAGGGATGAAACCATAAACAATCTCAAAAGGGCACTTCTTTGTGGTAGAATTCAGCGAGCGATTATAAGCAAATTCCACATGAGGCAAACATTATTACCACATTTTTAAGTTCTTTTAAGCACAACCTAAGCATAGTAGACAAGGTTCTATTGACTATCTTAGTTTATCCATCGGTTTGGGGATGACAAGTAGCGAAAAATAACAGCTTAGTCCCTAATTTAGCCCACAAAGTTCTCCAAAAATGACTAAGAAATTTAGCATCACGATCGAAAACTATCGTATTCGGAATACCATGCAATCGAACAATTTCCTTAAAGAACAAATTAGCAACATTTGTAGCATCATCACTTTTATGACATGGTATAAAATGATCCATCTTAGAGAATCTATCCACGATAACAAAAATACTATCCCTCCCCTTCTTTGTTCTAGGCAGACCTAAAACAAAGTTCATAGAAATATCTTCCCAAGGTGTGCTTAGAACAGGAAGAGGCATGTATAAACCATGAGGATTAAGTCGTGACTTAGCTTTTTGGCACGTGGTGCAGCGGGCAATGAAGCGTTCGACGTCTCGCCTCATCTTTGGCCAATAAAAGTGGTGGGTCAGAATGTCCTCGGTCTTCTTCATACCGAAGTGACCCATTAATCCTCCTCCATGCGCCTCCTGTAACAACAAAAGACGAACGGAGCTAGCTAGAATGCATAGCTTGTTAGCACGGTACACGAACCTGTCATGCACCACAAATTTATTCCAACTCTTTCCCTCTTGACAATTGAGCAACACATCTTTAAAATCAGTATCATGAACATATTGCTCCTTTATCAACCATAGGCTCAATGGTATTTTATTAAGATATACCTAGTTACATAATATCAATGGCATGTGGGCCTACTTAGTTAAGAGACTAACCTGGATTAGTCGGTAGGATGTTTAGTTGATAAAGTTTTGCTTAACAAATTGCAGCACCAATTGTGTTAATCAATGAACAAATAGAGTAATTAGAGGTTCACTAGAAGTAGTCAGTGAGCAATCATCCTTTAGAATGCAGAAGCAAATTTAGTTAGGAATTGTACAAGATAAAGTCATTAATAGAAGCCTGCAATAACAACTAAAGCTAAAATAATTAATCTTGTCAACAAGCGAGAGAAACCTTTAACAAGAGATCGTAGATGGTAAACTAGCTGAAGGATAAAACTAAAAGTGATCCACTTAGGTAGATAGAACCTGAGATTTTATATGGTCAGGTTTAGGCACATGCATACACATATGATCCAACACTAGTGAATCCTAGACTATTGTTGTAATTGTAATACCCCAAAAATTAAATCGGGAGAGAATAATTAAAATTGGGAGAATATTTCTTTTAGCAAAGCGATTGAACAGGAGAAAGAGGGGTTTTAATGTAATACTCGATTTATTCTACAAAAGCGTTCAAAGAAAATTAGACATAAAAAGGGGGTTTCTGCAGTTTTTCGGCAACTTGGGCCTCGGGCCTTGGCCCAGGAGGCCCATGAGGGGTCGGCCACCATGAGCACGGCGCCTGTAGCACACCTCTCCTCCATGGTGGTGCCCCCCTCTATTGGTGCCTCCTTCCTCGCCGTCGGTGCTCCTGCTGCCGATCAAGTGAAGAAAGGAGAGATCAACCGTGGGGAGAGTTCATCTTCTTGCTGCGATTCTACAAGGGTAACGTCGCGTGTTCTTCGTTGTTTGATGCGTAGTAGTTGCGGTTGATGTCGTTTGGTAGATTGATTTGCGTCGGTTTAATAGATCGCGTTCTGTCCAGATTATTGCGCGGTCAGTTTCGTGTGTTTAACGGCCGAATTAGGAGTTTTGGTCTCCTAGAGTTATGTAGATAATGTTCTTAGCTTTCAGTGGCGCTAAGAACGCCAAAATTCGATTAACGGTTAGAAAGTTATGAATTGTTTAGTGCCGCTGTCTAGTTAATCTATCAACATCCTGACAGTCTGTAGAAATCTGAGTTATTCTATTAGTTAAAGACGAAATCAGAGGATCTCAATATAACGAAAATTGTAGGTAATTTCCGTACCTTTTCATAGAGATAAAGAACGCAAGATTTGGACTTTCGTAGCAAAAGTTATCGTGGTTTTAGTGTACTGTCCAGAGAAGCCAGTGTGAAAATTGTTGCTCTGTAGTTTGGCTTGTTAGGGGTAGTAGATGGCCGAAACAGGAAGGCTCACCAACTAGGTTTAGTTGGGGAATTTGATAACCTTTCAATGAAGTCCAAGAACACCTATTTTGGATCCCTGTACGAAAAGATATGAATTTTAGAACATGACTGTCCACAGAGGACAAGCGACATCTAGAAATTAGGGCTGGGTTCGCGTTAAAGGAACTTTTGTGAGTCCGTGTTTACTTTTATGGTTTGAGTAGTCCTCTATTGCTGTCTTAGCATTTCTTAATTGAATGTTTAGGTGGGGGACTGGTTCCGGAGGCGGCACCCTCTTCGCGTCCTTCGTTCCCGCACGGTTGAGGCAAGTGCATCGTTTGACCCTTGTTTGTGATTGCTTGGACATGAATGCGGGTTTGATGCTTGTTAATGTCGTATGGCTGTTGATAAGTGTGCATAATCAAAGTGGTGAATGTTCAAAGTATGGATATGCTTTATTCATGAATGTTGTTATTGCCTTTATTCATGAATGTTGTTATCGCCTTAATTCATGAATGTCGTTGTGCCTTTATTCATGAATGTTGTTACCGCCATTGGTGCTTGATGTTGAAAAGAGATGGTGCATATGCATTTTGATATCATGTTGAGGCTTGGTCTTGTGATGACCAAGCATGCACATCTTTGAGGACCCCGTCATGAATGTGACGGGCTTGAGATCCACACTCGTGGAGTGTGGGCTTGAGGTCCCAATACTTGCGGAGTATTGGGCAATTGGTCCTTGTGCGTGCGGCGCCGACAGCATGGGTATCTGGCGACGGTTGCATACTTTGCATTACCGTAAAATGCATAAATAGGTAAAGAAAAGGAAGCCTTGAGCATTGCATTTGCATGTGGAATGATTTAGTGATGTGCTCCACGAATATGGATGCTGATGTTATGGATTGAATTATCGTCTTTTTATTTATGTACTTGCTGAGTCTGTGGACTCACTCTTGCTTTTTTGTTTTTTAGGTACCCAGTTCAAGCGCAGTATGCATGGGAGGAGTAGCGTTATGCTTTGCACGCACATCATGAACTTAAATTCTCGGATCATGCCTTATTAATTAAGCTCTTGATCAAAGATTTGACATGTTTATGTTTCGTATCGGATTATTTGTAATAATGATGAGTAGTCTAGTTGGAAGTTTGAGGATTTGTTCAGTCGATTAGTAAGTTCTTGAGTACTTATTGTTGATCATGAATATTGCAGTACTTCGTTATAACTCCCTTTTAACTGTTGAAACCCATGTGATGTTAGAAATACAAAGGAGACTCTGCCAAAACTTAGTAAATTATCTTAGTTTAGTTTTGTGTAAGGTTACTTTAGTAGCATTCTTGGCTCTTGTGGAGTTGGGGTGTTACAGTAATAATAAAGATAAGCTCAGGACTAGTATGTGGATTATTAGGGCTAATTGAAAACGTAAGGTTATTTAGAAAGTGTTGCTCGAATAAAAGTATATACATGTATATACATACAACCTTGTATGCCAAACAATGATGAATAGGCCATATCAGTTAGGGTCTAGTTAAAGTAAAGGTTTAGGTAAACTAGAGGTTAATTATGAATGTCATTGTAATATAAGCAATTAGAGGTTAATTAAAATCATTAGTAAGGAGTTGGCATTCAATCAAAAGCGCAACCTTAATTAGGACTCATATCAAAATAAGGTTGCTCCAACTACAGTGGGTCCTGGCCCTTTGTTATAACAATGTTAATAATAGCTTACACAATGTGGAGTTAAATAGGTAGATGGGTGTATGTTAAAAAAGGAATAGTGTTAAATTTTAGATAGAAGAACTATCATTGGGTCATTAATGTTAAAGTAATCAGTAGGCTATATCAGTTGGCATATAGTTGCCTATAGTTTGTGGTTATCAAGATAGTAGTAATAATAAGTGATAATGGTGGTAAGATATCAACAACATATGTAACCCACTAGGCACCGCGAGAGAAGCGGTGGTATGCTCGCATGTGGATGATAGAAGTTTAGCCACCAAACAAGCATCACTTAGGCTCTAGCTTTCATCCATTGTTATCCGCTCCTACTAGTAGGGCGATTCGTGATCCAAAAGTAGATCAGAGAATCCTACCTAACTGGTGATCTATCCCATCTAAGTAAACCGATGTGGGATATTCTTGTGGATATTCTCCCCCTCTCCGTTGGATTCCTAACTCCTTGCACCAGCGGACTTCCCTAGAGCCCGATCCCTCTTGCCCTCACATTGGATCAAACAGTTGCGTAACCCTAAGTCAAACTATGTTTGACTATCAACCCAAAGCCATGACACTAGACCAAATGAATGTAGTTTGGATCTATTTACTTTCGTCTGCAGTACGTCCTTCATCAATTCCCTTGGATATAATTCATCTGTAGTATTTCCTTCATCAGCTCCAGATGAGTATGTTTTGGTCTCATCTGAAGTAGTCCCTTCTTTCAAGATGCCAATAGGTATGTTTGCTTTCATTTGAAGTGTTTCATTTGGTTTGAATATCTTTGAATTTATTAGATTTTATTTGGTTACTTTGAGTCGTTCTTGGGTTCAATCGTATTCTACGTAGATAGAATCTGAAGCTATGATGGAACAGCAGTCTAAGTCAAAGCAGAAACAAGATTGTTAGAACATTGAATAAGACGATTATCAGCATATTGAGCGAGATGATTATCAGAACATTGAGCGAGGTTATCAGAATATTGAGCAAGGCGAGTCAATACTTTGATCATATTGCACTTAATTTTTGCAATTATATTGCTTTAAATTATGAAATTGCATTGCTATGTTTGGTACAACTATATTGGTCTAGCTCACAGTTAATGCCTTAATAAGAATTGTGTATAATCTTCCAAACCTTGAAATTGAAGACTATCCTTTGTCACCCTAGAATTAATGGTTTACATAATAGATAATAAATCTGTATCTAAGTGTCATTCTTAGCCTTGCTTAGATACATTGTCATTCGAGCAGTAAACTGCCCGACATCACTTAACTATTTGAAAATAAAATTGGGCAGTCGAGGCTAGAGCCCGGCTGATATGTTGGACTAAAGGTAATTTTAAAAACAAAGGAAAACCCCAAAATAGATTTCGACTCGGGTAGCTGAAAAGAATGGCTGGTGCCGGGGTGCACGAGAGAAAGTAGGTATGTGGATGTACCACTCGAGTTAATTAATGATCGAATCTTGTGATGACCTCTCGTGTAAAAACAGTACAACCACAAGTCGATAATGGGTATGACCTGGCTAACTAATTTGTCCACCACCTCGCAACTTCACCATTAGTGGGTATGTGGAGTGTGCTCAGGGTAAGAGAGTCATCGATTCACACTGCGCAAATGGGAGACCTCCTAGGGGCGAGATCTAAGGAGGTGATACTTAGCAGTGTGGTGGGACATTGTAAAGGCCTTATGATAATGAACTTAGTCGCACACCTATGTAAGTGTGTCAGGAATATTATGAGTTAATTGTCTCTTGTGGATAAAGTGTACAAACTCTGTAGAGTAAGAAAACCATTTGTGGGTGAATTGAAAAGGTGGGTTGGGGCTTGAGAATTGAAAGAGCCTGGTTGGGGACCAGTGATAATTACAAGAATGTGATCCAAGAAATGAAAATGAGCATTGAGTGGACGGAGCCACTCAATGGTATAGGAGATGGAATCTCCACTAGTACTTTACAACAAAACTCAGTTTATGAAAACACGTGTTAGTTAAAATGCTAAGTCTGAGGAATTTTTACTATATAATCTAATTCAAACTTGGCTTTGTGCAAAAAGCAGAACCATGAACCTCCCTTGATTAGCCTTGTATATATAATAATACATTGTGTGTTGGGTCACGAGTACGATTATGTACTCATGCTCGCTCTTTATACTCTTTTAGTTAGTAAGCATAAAACAAGGTTACATGGACAATTATGAGCATTAGACAAGACTGAAGATTAAGAAGGCCAAGAACTAGGTCGCGAGCCCCAGATCGATTGCTGTGGGTATATCGGGAGGCTTTCACGTGTTATGTTGATTATTCTACTTCCACTTCTGATTCTTTAAAAGGTGTCCGGCACAGTCACCATTCGAAAGACAAACGCCATAAGGTATATTTACGCTTTGTTTATTATTATGCAATAGCTTTATGTCATAATAGCTTTATGTTTTCATGATATGTGTTTGATATCCAACGATGTAACTGTGGGCACTAGCTGTGATCCAGTACTAGTCTTTGTGAACACGAGGATTTCAAGTTACAAATTTGGGGTTTGTGAGTTTGGTATCGAGCCATATCGACTCTAGGTCGTGACCTTAGTTAGCATGGCCGTTAGTTTCATTAGTGGAATTTTTCAAAATCTATTTGCACCTACAAAAGCTTTCTGAAAAATATAAGTATTACTGCCCATTCTCATCCCTCCTAAAGATTACTCTCTCTTACCTATGTGGATCTTCTTTTGATTTCGAAGGATGATTGGTTACCTCTTCTCTTACCGTAGCTTCAAAAACTTAAGTTTAGGAACGTGATGACTTACTAGGATAGGGCAATCTCACTCATTTTGAGTAACCCTTGTGCACAGAACTATGCACTTCCATGTGTGTGTTTCCACGAGTAGATGTTGTACTATCGTGAGATTTGATTGGAACCTATGTCGCCTATTTTGCCCATGGGCGTCGTATTTCACAGTCACAGGAAAAGGCTTGTTTCAAAAATTTGTGTGATTTTTTGAGCCTTCCTGGCTTTCTGTATGTTGAAATTTTAAACTTTAAGCGAAAAATAGGTTTAGTGACCTTATCCCCGCGATCTTCTCCCTATCTCATGCTATTCCCCTCATTCCTTACTGAAAGCACCAATAGATGGCAAGAACAACCTAACAAGCATACAAGATCAAGATGAAGCTCCATCAAAATTTGCCAACCCTAACCCAAACCATCAAGATAGGACCTGTAGGCGTCACCACACTTTATATCGTATACAACCAATCGACTAGCAAAAACTCGCTAGGACAAATCAAAGAAATGTTACGTCAAGGTGAAGTTTGAAGATCCTAGTATAGAGCCGCCCATCAACCCTCATCTAAAGGAGGACCGAATCCCCATAATAGGTCTAACACCACCGCCCCTTGGGACTCATTGACCTACCACATGTTTTGGGTATGGTAAGGTGGACCACTTTATGTCTCACCATCCCAATGAGTGCCATCTAAAATGGCTGCTCACCATGTAGGTTGAACTACATCGATGGATTCTCTGCCTAGCTGTAAGCATCGCAACCACCAAACCCCAAATTAATACAGCCTCTGACCAAGAGAACCAACCCTTATGATGAAAGACATGTAAGATGTCCTGGACAATGGATTGATACAAGCTATATCCTTGGGTCTAGACAATGCCGTAGGGGCCTTGCACGATAAATAGTTAATGAAAATGTATCAAGGATATCATATGAATATTTAGAATAAGTCAAATCTATGGCATATTGGTGGAGCAATAGAAATCCTAAAGATAAGTTCTTGGAAGGTATCACCAAAAAACTAGCATAAATTATTTAGATTAGATTAATATGAATAATTGAAGTTATACACATAATGTGATCAATAAATGGATTGTTAGCAATTCCTGGAGATTAGATGTCAGAAGAATTAACGTAATCAAAATGGTACTGGAGGAAAATTTTATTTGTACTAAAAGCATTGATTTAGCATCAGTAGAATAGATAACAGTGAATCATATGATAATTGATGGAATCAAACACGATTACGGGCAATTAGGATCAATTGATAGGTAGTTGATCTATAGGAATAGCTATAATTGTTTGAAGATGGATCACTAGGACTTATGTGGAATCTATGTGTGGATTAATCTAGATGTTATGATCAACAGGTGGAAAATGGTGGATCATAGTTACATGATCCCAAGGTACACTTGGTGGATAATAGCGATTGAGTTATTGGTGGTTGAAGAAACAACAAATATCAGTGGGCATTTTTAAGCGGGGGGTAGCTAAATATAGAAATTATTGAATTGTTATGATTACCTATAATTATAAATTTGATGGTATAACAACTTTTATTGAAGAAAATCAGGCAAACCAGGAGGATACACAAGCTTATTTTTTTGTGGTAACATCAATTATAAGATAAGTCTAGAGTTTAAATTAGGGCAATTAGCGGGCTAAAAGAAAATAATTGGATTCTAGTACGGAAAATAGGACATGATGGTTGGGATATAGCTATTATATCGGCATGTCCAAGGCTAGCTATTTCTTCGGATATGGACAATTACTGTCGATCCATCAAAAGAAAATTTATAGCTGTCATGAGGAAAACAGAGGACAACAACGTAGAGAAGACACATCAGGAAACGACAAAGCCACTAAGAGCGCGTCAGCATCCTCCGCACCATCTCTCTCCACGTTCTATCTTCTTTTTCGTTCTGTCGGAATCTCGGGGTCGAGATTCTCTTAAGGGGGTAGGGTTTGTAACATCCCAAAATGCCTAAATATAAAAATACGGGATTTTAAAAACTTTTTATGTTATCTGTTGCCATCCTAATTGCTTGCCTTTTTGGAAGTTATTTTAGCTGCGTTTTCTCTTTCTAGCCGGTGGTGTAAAAACAGAAACCCTAATAATTGAAACTCTAAAAAGATGTGGTTATAAAAAGTAAAACAAACTTAAAAATCATATGCTAGTAAATCTTCTAAAAAGATTCACTAGAATAAAAATCCAAAGTGGAAAAACTATAGAAACCCTAGAAACATAAACCCTAATATCTGAAATTGCAAAAGCAAAATAAACATGAAATATAGACCTTCTAAATGCTACATGAAGCGAAAAACCTAAAAACAAAAGCATGTTAAAAACCTAGTGTTTTAAATGTTCAATCGCTAATAAGAGATTTCTTAAAGCAAATATCAGATTTTAGCAAACCAAAAATCCTATTCTCTTTCCTTTATCCCAATTTTCCCTACCTTTTCTTTTCCTCCCTACTGTTCATCTGGCCCAACCCGATTGAGCTACCTTTGTTGCCACCAAGCTAGGCTTCTCTCAGTCAAGCTTAGGCTCAGCAGCATCCTCCCTCCCAACACAACGCCCTGCTCCCTTCCTCTTGGCGCCACGCCACAGGTACCACGGTTGTCACTAACGCCATCACCGCCGCAGTACTTGCACAAGGCGCTGGCACTTTAGCCATCGCTGTGCCATGCTGTCCTTGCACCAACCGTGTTGTCCTTGTCACTTGGCCACCTACACCCGTTGCTCGGTGGTTTTGTTCCCATGTCGGCCAGACGGCATACCGTCCCATTGGTCATGCCCCTCGCTGGCGCTTTAATTCCCCCCTCTCTTGCCTATAAAAAGCTACACCCGAGCTCGCCTCACCTTCTCAGCCTCTGCTTCCTTTTCCTCTTCTCCACCAAGAGCCAAGGTGAGGCACCGTGCGAGCTCTACCTCGGTCGCTCGCTCAGCTGCCAAGCACACTTCGCCGTTTCAATCGACCCGAAGCTCCCCTTCCCCCGCCGTGCACGTCACATCGTGTTTCGGGGCAAGAGGATCCAATCCCCTCATTCAATTTCATCATGCCACCACTAGAGCAATGCACACCACCATCTAGCCGGAAGCCACCATTTCCGCCAACGCACTTCCTCCGGCAAACCCTGCGATAATTCCTTGCAGCTGAATTACCCCTGGCCTCCTCCAAGCTTTCCCCACCTCCCACTAGAGCTCTCCACCATGCGGTCACCGCCCCCACGACGCCCTCATCGCGTCGCTGCCAGCTCACCTCTTGTCTCCTCTCCCCTAACTAACTGCGTGGGTGAGTTCCCCTCGACACCCTGGTGCTCGTGCTCTCCCTAGGTCCTCCCCTCTCCCTTTCCGCCGCTGCCGCCATGTTTCCCCTCCACAGCCGGTCGCTACCATGCACCTGAAGCCACTCTACCACCACCACGGGACCATCTTTCCATACCCAGCCCATTTTTGCCATTTTCGGCTGCCACCAGTGTCCCCCTCGTCGGCGACAAACCCTGCCTGAGTCGCCTCCAGCCATCCTGTGTTCTCCTCTGCTCTCTCCACTGTGTGCATCTCTATGTGGGGTCTCTATGGTAGGAGGGCCCTCCCTCTAGTGACTCTCTTTGTGTCTCCCTCTATATGTAGTTGTGTGAATGGCGGACAGTGGCCCCTCTATCTCTTTGTGGCTATCCCTTCCTCTCTGTGATTTTCTATTGGTGCATGACAGTAGGGGCCCACCTAGATTAGTTAGCTATTTAGAAATTGTTAGTAGACTACTTAGCTAATAGATGTTGGTTAGCAAATAGTATGCCCAAATAGTGATAGTTAGTAAATGAGGAGATTAGGGAAATTAGAAATTTTCGGTGTCTTGAGAGTTCAATTGACAAAGAGTCCCATATGGGTTAAGTAGTAGTTAATTAAGCACATGGATAGTTAAGTAGTTAGTTCATGATGGTAAACTTTAGTATGTCATTCAACTGTAGGCTCAATGGTATTTTATTAAGATATACCTAGTTACATAATATCAATGGCATGTGGGCCCACTTAGTTAAGAGACTAACCTGGATTAGTCGGTAGGATGTTTAGTTGATAAAGTTTTTCTTAACAAATTGCAGCACCAATTGTGTTAATCTATGGACAAATAGAGTAATTAGAGGTTCACTAGAAGTAGACAGTGAGCAATCATCCTTTAGAATGCAGAAGCAAATTTAGTATGGAATTGTACAAGATAAAGTCATTAATAGAAGCCTGCATTAGCAACTAAAGCTAAAATAATTAATCTTGTCAACAAGCGCTAGGGCAAAACCTTTAACAAGAGATCACTTTAGAAGTTAAACTAGCTGAAGGATAAAACTAAAAGTGATCCACTTAGGTAGATAGAACCTAAGCTGATATATGGTCAGGTTTAGGCACATGCATACACATATGATCCAACACTAGTGAATCCTAGACTATTGTTGTAATAATAAAGATAAACTCAAGACTAGTATGTGGATTATTAGGGCTAATTGAAAATGTAATGTTAATTAGAAAGTGCTACTAGGATAAAAGTATATATATGTATATACGTACAACCTTGTACGCCAAACAATGATGAATAGACCATATCAGTTAGGGTCTTGTTAAAGTAATGGTTTAGGTAAACTAGAGGTTAATTATGAATGGCATTGTAATATAAGCAATTAGATGTTAATTAAAATCATTAGTGAGTAGTTGGCATTCAATTAAAAGAGTAACCTTAATTAGGACTCATATCAAAATAAGGTTGCCCCAACTACAGTGGGCCTTGGCCCTTTGTTATAACAATGTTAATTACAGTTTACACGAATAGTTAATTAACATGTGGAGTTAAATAGGTAGATGGGTGTATGTTAAAAAGGAATAGTGTTAAATGTTAGATAGAAGAACTATCGTAAGGTCATTAATGTTAAAGTAATCAGTAGGCTATATCAGCTGGCATATAGTTGCCTACAGTTTGTGGTTATCAAGATAGTAGCAATAATGACAATGGTGGTAAGATGTCAACAACATATGTAACCAACTAGTCGGATAGAAGTAAAATAATGAAACATACAATTGTCAAATCGGTAAAGCAGTTAGGTAATAATCAAGTGTCATTAACGTATAGCCTTATGTTTAGGGGTACCCAAATGAACATATGGTTGTGTACTATAATCTAACAACATCATGTCCAGGGTTAATCTCCGCATAGTAACCATGTAGTAAAGCGAATGAACTCGCATGTGCTTGCATAGTGTAGTTAATCTAAGTAAACTAGGTCCCATGTGTCGGTGAGACTTATGTCTACCCATTGCAAACCCGCACTTATGCATAGGTTTCACCTGACTTTCATGAACTTCCTCAGTAAATAGGAAGTAATATTAAAAGAATGATTAGAGCAACTAGGCACCACGTGAGTAGCAGTGGTATGCCTTCATGTGGATGATAGAAGTTCAGCCACCAAACAAACATCACACAGGCTCTAGCTTTCATTTATCGTTATCTACTCCTAGTAGTAGGGCGATTCATGATCCGAAAGTAGATTAGAGAGTCCTACCTAACTGGGTGATCTATCCCATCTAAGTAAACTGATGAGGGATATTCTTATGGATATTCTCTCCCTCTCCGTTGGATTCCTAACTCCTTGCATCAGCAGACTTCCCGAGAGCCCGATCCCTCTCGCCCTCACACCGGATCAAACAATTGCCTAACCCTCAGTCTGACTATGTATGACTATCAACCCAAAGCCACGACCCTAGACCAAATGAATGTAGTTTGGATCTATTTACTTTCGTCTGTAGTATGTCCTTCATCAACTCCCTTGGATATAATTCGCCTGCAGTATTTCCTTCAACAACTCCTTTGGATATACTTCATTTACAGTATTTCCTTCATCAAGTCGAGATGTGTATGTTTTGGTCTCATCTAAAGTACTCCCTTCTTTTAAGATGCCAATAGGTATGTTTGCTTTCATTTGAAGTGTTTCATTTGGTTTGAATATCTTTGGATTTATCGGATTTTCATTTGGTTACTTTCAGTCATTCTTGGGTTCAATTGTATTCTGCGTAGGTAGAATCTGAAGCTATGATGGAACATCAGTTCGAGTTAAAGCAGAAACAAGACTGTAAGAATATTGAACAAGATGATTATCAGCATATTGGCGAGATGATTATCGAACATTGACGAGCAGGATCGAGATTATCAGAATATTGAGCAAGGCATGTCAATACTTTGATCATATTGCATCTAATTTTTGTAATTATATTGCTTTAAATTATGAAATTGTATTGCTATGTTTTATACAACTATATTGATCTAGCTCATAGTTAATGCGTTCATAATAATTGTGTATAAACTTCCAAACCTTGAAATTGAACACTATCCATTGTCACCTAGAATTAATGGTTTGCATACTAGATAATAAGTGCAGATCTAAGTGTCATATTGAGCCTTGCTTAGATACATTGTCATTCGAGCGATAAATTGCCCGACATCATAACCATTTGAAAATGAAATTGAGTAGGCGAGGCTAGAGCCGGTGATATGTTGGAATAAAGGTAATTTTAAAAACAAAGTAAAACCCAAAACGATTTCAACTCGGGTGGCTCGAAAGAATGGTGGTGCCAAGGTGCACTAGAGAAAGTAGGTATGTGGATGTACTGCCTGAGTCAATTAAGGATCGAATCTTGTGATGACCTATCGTGTAAAAATAGTACAACCACAAGTCTATAATGGGTACAACCTGACTAACTAATTTATCCGCCATCTCGCAACTTCACCATTGGCGGGTGTGTGGAGTGTGCTAAGGGTAAGGGAGTCATCGATTCACATGGCGCAAATGAGAGACCTCCCAAGGGCGATGCCCAAAAGGTGATACTTAGCTGCGTGGGGTTGCGTTGAGGTGGGATGTTGTGAAGGCCTTGTGATAATCAACTTAGTCGCTAAAGTGGAGCATCATGTGATTCTTGCTATGTTCAAAAGTAAAGGTTTTAGTCCTAAATGGCAACAATGGATATCTAATATCACGTGTTCGCTCTTCTGCGGTAATGATGAATGGTGTTCTGGCAAAGTTTTCATTGTAAGCGGATCCTCTTTCGCCTCTTGTTTGTTTTGTAGCTGATCTTCTCGATCGATCATTAACAAGGCTTTTAGCGAGGTTTACTTTCGACCTTTGGATTTGGGTGGCTCGCTTGATTTCCCAATTATACAATAAGCGGACGATACACTTCTCTTTTTGCCCGCAATTGCTTCTCAGTTTTTTTGCCTAAAAGGTCTGCTCAGGTCTTTTGCGGATTCCACTGGTCTTCATGTCAACTATCAGAAATCCTTCTTGGTCCCCATCAATGTTGATCTGGCTAAATTACTTCACTTGGCGAATACGTTTGGTTGTTCGGTTGGATCATTACCTTTCACTTATTTGGGGCTCCCACTGGGGTCTTCCAAACCTAAATTTGAGCATTATTTGCCTTTGCTTGATCGCATTAGTACACGTTTATCTGGTTTGTCTACCTTTTTGTCTTATGGAGGCCGGTTAGTTATGGTTAATTCGGTTTTCTCCTCACAAGCAGTGTATCACATGTCTTCTTTAAAGCTTCGGCCAAAGTCCTGAACTAAATTGATAGATACAGAAGACAAGCTTTGTGGCATGACTCAGACATTAATAAAAGAGGGGGGCTACCTTGTGGCCTGGAAAGATGTTTGCCGACCTAAGAACCAGGGAGGACTGGGTATTTTGAACCTCCGTTTGCAGAATAAAGTTTTGTTGATGAAGCACCTTCAGCAATTTCTCAATAAAGTGAATACTCCTTGGGTCACTTTAACTTGGCAAGCATACTACCAGAATGGATCGGCACCCTCCCCGAGCCGAGTGTGTGGATCTTTTTGGTGGAAGGACTTACTTCATTTACTTGATGAATTCAAAAGTTTCTCTCGCTGCTTGATTTTCAATGGTATGTAATATCCCAAAGTTATGTTACCAAAATTAAAACTTAATAAAGTTATTATTTTATTTGATTTTCTTGTAATTTAAAAAGAGTTTTCTATGTAAAAAGGAAAAAATATTATTTAATTTCTTGGTTTTAAAGTCAAAAAGAAAATTTATTGAATTTTCTAGGATTTTATTGGATTTAAAGTGAAAAATAAAATTTTATTTATTTTCTGGAATTTTAAAAGCTTTTCCTATTTATTTTAAAGAAAAAATAAATTATGTGCAAAAATAAAAAGCCAACTTTAAGTTGGAATTATTTCTATTAAGTTCAAAATAATTGTAGAAATTTTTGAGAATTGTTCTAGAATTTTTAGACTCTATTTGCTATGTTCTAAAAATATTTGATTTATTGCTAAATCTTTATTTCAAAGATAATAAAATAATAATTTAAAAAAAACAAACTTCTCGTTGGGTCACCCATCCTAATCCTTCTCCAAAGCTACCACAGTTAACTTTGCAAATTCTTCCCATACGTTGCCATCCTTCCTTTTTCTTTCTATTGTTTATACCTTCTCATTTATTTCTTTACTCCTTTCTTTTTCTCTCTTTCTTCCCCACATGAACGTTTTCTTCTTGCCTTCTATCGAGAACACATGCAATGCCATTACAGCCCTTGGAAGCTTCGAAAAACCACCCATTTCCTTATCTTTTCATCCCGATTTTTCCAGCATTCAAACCCCCACGTCACACCTTCCCCATTTTCGGCCAATTAACCCTTTCCATGACCACTCCAATCATGCCACTATCCGCCAACGGTCATGCACGTCGTTCTCCCTCCTTGGTCCCTCTCCGGCCCTATAAATAGAAGCCCCAGGTTCCCCTTCCCATCCCCATTCCACCCCGAAGACTCCTCCTCCTCCCTTCCTCCACGACGCAGTGAAGCTTTTCTCTCGTCGGCGGATCGTCGTTCGCCGTCTCTAGTGTCGCGGCGGTGGAGCTCTGCCACCTTCGTCACCTCCTCCAGCATCGCGACGTTGTGCTCTACACAGTGCACCCTCCCTCTTTGCCGGAACCTCGCCGGAGCGCCGCCTTCCTCCATGGCCGCCACCACCGTGCGCTCGCTGCTGCCACCATGGCCATCCCATCTGCTGCCCACCTACTACGGCTTCGTCTCGGGGTAAGCGACCCATTTTCCCCATAGCCGGCCACCCTATCCTTTTTCTTCTCTGGACGCTGCCATTTTTCTTTGCTTGCTATTTCGTTGGAGAAGACAATGAACAATAGCAATTATCTAGTCATGGGTTTCATCCTTTGTACATAAACATTTTATTCCTTCCAAAAATTCGTTCTCTCTTATAGAGACTCCAAATTCATTGATTCTTCCTCCTAAATTCATCTAAATTTATCTACTATTTTCAGTATTTATTTTGTAATTTTTAGATTTTATTCAATTTCGTTTAATTATTTGGTCCATTTTTCGCGTCACCACCTTTCTTGCCGCTCGTGCGCGTTCCACCCTAACCAAAGAGAGCGTTGCATTCCCTGTGATTCCCTCTTCTTTTATCCACAAACCTCACTTGTTGACTCCTCTCTGTTTGCCTGGAACGGCGATGTCAACCCGAAGGTCTTCTCCGTCGCGTTCCGCCTCCATCCGATGTCCCCCAGCCGAACCGTCTGCGGTGTTGGTGTGAGGACCCCGATTTATTCGGCTTGTACTGCTTAACCATCCACTTGGTCCTAGCAGTACAAATCAAATAAACCAAGCCTCGAGATATGTATACTTCCCAGAATTGCAGTATACACACCCCGTTACAAAATCATGCATCAATTCCATTCATTCACATAGAACCGAAACAAGCAACAACTGAAAGACATACATAATATAAAGAGTTATTACAAAAGAGAGGCCGACCGGCCAAAAGACATACAACTAGATAAGTACACAGCGGAAGCAAAAGAGCCATAAGATGGTGATAAATAAAAGCCAATCAATGTGCCTTTACCCACAAGGCAACCAACCGGACCGCCAAGCTAATCGTCCCAGAAACCGCACATCTCGCAAAAGTAAGGCCCTTGGGGCTCACCTTCTTCCTCTGCAACAAAACAATTAAGCATAGCATCTGAGTACAAAAATTATTTTTGTACTCGCAAGACTGACGTGTAAGATAACAGAACTATAATTAACTACATGCAAGCTTTATTTAAGTGGACGAGGCTCTGGACTTATTTTCAGCATAAAGCAAGTTTTCTTTGCAATAAGGTAATACATTTAAAAGCAAGTTTGCAATTAATTCTTATTGTTCAAATAAAAGAGAGACCAATATAACAATAGGTAGATGACAACATCCTGGAAGTGACTAACCCAATAGCCACCACAACAATAGCATGAAGTACCCCTTCATACCACCCATGTCAAGTTTAAGTTTTTAAAAGGTTGTAGTCTAGTTCTTGTGGGAAATAATCAAGCGTGTCCATAACCTAGGACGAGGCTATTCGAATAGTTTTAACCTGCGGGGTGTACCAATGTACCCACACGATAGACCGCCTTTCCACCACCACGGTTAACATACTTCCTTTGGTATGCGAGCACGGCTAAGTCTAACAAGACACTTTCCAATGGGCGATGCTAATTAAGAGCCGCAACCCACGGAGAAGGACACATTAAACACCCTAACCGGTGCGCTAATGCTCCTCCAACACACACACACACACACGGTTTCAACACACCCACCGACCAGCTCATAATTAACACCTCCCAAAGTACTTAGTCAAGAGAGGTTCCATATCCCCTCGTGTGGTTAGCACGCAACAATTGCTTGGATCAATGGCACAAGTAACTCGGTCCTTAGGGACTTAGGCACCATTCCATTCACACCCAACAGATCACACCAACATACCATTGTGCCCAAGTCAAGATATAGTTTTTGTTTTCAGTTTTTGATTTGTAAATCAATAAAACACAAGGATTGGACATAATGGAATAATATAAGTATTTGTGTGATCAAGACCATCGACTAAGTCGATGATCGCCCAATACTACCGATATCTAGGCATGGCTAAGCAATAAGTAGTCGTAATCTACTAAGTGACAAGAGCTCATCCAACGAACTCTAATCACAGCAAATAACCTAGGCTCAGGTAGTAGAGGATAATTATTTACCTACAGATTATGCAACTAAGGATTAACTAATCAATTTAACAACAAAATAGCAATACATACATACAAGTTAAACAAAGTATTAGACTTTAAAAGTAATGGGATCAAATGGGAAATGATCAAACTGCTTGCCTTGATCTTTGTTGCTCAATTTGTTGCTGAGGATCACTCTCAAGGTCAACACACTCGTGGCACCTAATCGAAAAGCGAAAAAGAACCGATAAGAACAAAGAAAACGAAAAAGACTCTAAAGCCAAAATGCTCCAAATGCTCTGAAAATTTGACAGCAGCAAGAGCACGAATTAACACAATTTTAGGAACAAGAACCAACTGATTTGGACTTTCTATGCAAACGATATGGACAAAACACTGCAGTTCGGCCGAAATTAAAATTAAATAGGTTCCTGTTCATAAATAATTTTCTAGAGGTTTTCTGGACTTGAAAATTTTATGATAGGTTGCTACTGACATTTTAAGGCTAACACAAGTGGTTTCATCTTAATTGGAGTTAAAATGATTTAGTTATGATTTTCTAAGTTACAAATCTAAGGCATGTTTAATTTCGGGATTAAAGACTCTTGTAAAACATATACTATGCTAAAGTACTTTAATGATGCAATTATAGAACTTTAGTTTGTTAAATTTGGAACTACAGAGAAAAAGATATGCATTTTTGAAGTTTAAAACAATTAATAAGTGCAAATAAAAGCTCTGGAATTAAATATGAAAACCAACGAAATCGGGAGGTCGTGGGCCGTTGATCAAAGATCGCACGGCTCACGAGCTCGATGCCAAAACCCACACGAGCACACAGGCGCAAAGACCTCATCGCGCTAGGGAGGTCTTAGCAGTTAGATCTAGACTTGACGGCCGGATCTAACGAGGAGGTCCTAGACGGCAAGATCTAGCGAGGAGGTCTAAGCCGTAGATCTTGAATCCAACGGCTACGACCGGTCTGCACGGCACACGGAGGAGGTCCTCGCGCTTAAAGGTGGTCGGGATCATTAGATCAAGATCGGCGGTCCCGACCTCCTTAGGAGGTCCTAGGGTTAAATCTACGGAGGAGGTCTTAGCGGTTAGATCTAGATCTAACGGTTTAGTCCCGAGGAGGAGGTCCTAAAGCTACAGATCTAAAGGAGGTCCTAGACGGTCACGATCTCCGGGGAGGTCTGAACGGCTAAGATGAATCGAGAGAGGTCCTAAGCGGCGGGGTTTTACGGGAGGAGATCGGGCGGCTCGATTTGACCTAAGGAGGTCTGAGCGGTCCCGATCGACACGAGGGAGGTCTGAGGCTCTCTTTATAAAAGACCGGGGTGGTCTTTTGCAAAGAGGACCTCGGGGAAGGTCTTTAGGGGTGGTTTTATACGGCTAAGATTTAACAGGGGTGGTCCTGGACGGCTAGGATCACCACCAAGGGGAGGTCCAGAGACTTAGGATTTTTCGGAAAAGATCCTAAGGCCCAGATCCAATCTTGGAGAGGTCGTGAACGGCTAAGATTAGCCCGAGGAGGTCCTAGAGTGGTTTTAAAGGCACAGGACCTCCGGACAACGACAAAAAGGTGGCGGCTAAGACAAATTAAAAGCATCTAATGATTGACAATAAATGAATCCAACAGGAGCACTTAAAGACTTCCGGACTTTAATTCTAAACCCATGGCCCACAGAACATGACGAAACGGAGGTTTTGGTGACAAAACGGCGTGTTCCACGACTTGCCGCGGCGACGTGGACCTCGTCGGCGAAACCAAGAACACGGATGAGTCCCAAATAGGAGGAGAACCTAAAGGTGCCAACAACTAGGGCTAGAGCGCACCCTACTGGCGGCTAGCGGAGATAACCGCCGGAGACCAAATGCGCCAAAATGAAAACCGAAGAGGTCTAAGAGGATCGGGTTTTGGGCCAAGTACTCACCAGGATTGAAGGAGAATCGGGAGTGGTCGCAGAGCTCCGGTGATGATGGAAGTCGCGGAGGTGAAGAAGATGAAGCTCCGCCACGAGCAGTGGCTCCCACTTTGTCAACCTCTGTGAAGGTTTAAACAAAGCAAATTAGGGAGATTTGGAGGTGACCAAGAGAACAAATGACAGCCAACAATCGCAATATTGAACCACTTTGAGCTCGGAGGTCGTGGAGAGCTCCAAAGTTCAACAATGTAGGCAAAGAGCTTTCGGGTGTTTTGAGCACAAGAGGAGGAAGAACTAGAAGTGCAAGAGAGATTCAAAAGAAGCTTTTGGGAGAAGCTAGGTTCCTCTTATAGCCATTGCAAAAGGAACCGGCCAGCTCATGCACCCTGCTCTAGGGCACCCTCGAAATGATGGGAGTAGGTTGTCAGAGAGACTTTTGAGCAAAAGGGGCTGCCAAACATTTAATGTTGGCAGCACATAGCCGTTTGTCAGCCCTAGAGTTGACAAGACACTACCTCTCTTGCCATGTACAAAAATTGATAATGACAAGCCCACCAACAATGAGAGAACTAGGGAGGACCTGATCAAAGAATTCAATGGCTAAATTAGCGCTGAGCTCCACTAGGGAGGTCGTGGGCTGTTGGATTGAAATCTAAGGGCTCAGATTTAGAACTATGTATTAGAGGTCCTAACACTTAGGGAGGTCCAGGCCACGGATCTCAAGATGGGCGGCCCACGATCACCCAAGTGCTAGGGGTGGTCGCGGAGGGCTGAGGAGGTCGCCCCAGGGTGGTCTTTGCAAAAGGTGCAAAGGAGGTCCTAGGGGAGGTCCTCGAGGGTCGTCTTTGCAAATAGAACCTGAGGAGGTCGTGCGGGTGGGAGGTCTTTGATCGTCGGATTGAAATCCAACGGTCCAGACCACACGTGGCCAATTGCCCGATCCCGACACGGCTAAGCGGCTCGGTGCGACCAAGACCTGGAAGTCTGAGTCCAAGTCTGACTCGGACGAGGGCTTAGGGTTTAACTACAAGTCAAACAAGTTTGACTGGCCCTTAAAACTATTCAAACAATTTCCAAAAATTGTAAAAATGTTTCAGAGGGGTCACAAATCAATCCTAGCACTTAGGAAAAATATTTCCAGAGCATGGTCACAAGATTTGACAAGAGGATTTTTGGAAAGGCAAAGTTTAAGGTCAAAATGACTTGTGGCTTGTATTTCCATAATTCTTATTACAAGAATTTCCCAAACATACTGGAATTACAAGATGTAAGAAAAAGTTTTAATTTCTACCCATTTTCTTACATTTGAAACACAAGTTAAAAATGGGGATGTTACAGTTGGGTTCGCCTCGACGTGTTCTACGTCGTGCTTCCATCACCATTGCCCGAAGACCACCAAATCATCGTCGGCCATATCAAGCTACGACGCTGAAACACGTACGTCGCGTTCCCCGCTTCCTTGGTGAGTTTTTCCCAAAAACCGTTCGCGTCATCATCTTCGCCTCATCACCGGGGTTCCATTTTGCCCATTCACCTGACGTCTCTCCTTTTCCTCACCTTTCCTCATCGGCACCACCTCTAGCTCCATGCGTGTTCACTGTAGCAGCCTATGTAGTGTTTTGTTCTTCTTCCTTCCTTAGTAATGGAGTCACTTACACGTGGGGTCCACATGTCATACATTGATTCTCCATTCCCTTTCCTTTCTCTTTCCTTCACTAGAAAATGGTTCCACAAGGCATTCACACAATCCTTTTGCTTTAGTTTGCATGTAAAAATCCGAAACAACCATTCTCGGGTGAATAGTGATTTTTTGGGTGAACAGTAAATTCAGAACTCTATCATTTTATGTGACATCAAAACTTCCAAAAATCCGTTCTCCCTCATACGAACTCCGATTCTGTCGATTCAACTTCCTAAATTCATATAAAGTTGATATCTTCCGTCCAGTATTTATTTTATAATTTATTTTGGATTTTATTTGAATGTTATTTGAATTCGGATCGTTTATGCGTATAGATTTCGACGACTTCGGACGACCGGATTTCGACACCGTTTGAGTGCATTGACTAATAAAGCAAGGCAAGTTACATCTTTGATCATATTTGGTCTCATTATTTCAAATTATTTAAATTATATTTTAAATTATTATCGCATGCGTATTTCTATTCAATGTAATTTAAATACTTGTTTTAAATTATAGTTATGCCTAAAATCCTTTGTACTGCCAATTTTGGACATTGATTCAAACATACCTTGACACCTTAGATTAAAATCTAATTTATGCAATAGTATGAACTAGAAAATTTTGGGAAAAATTATGCTTAGCCATGCTTAGACCAAAAATACTTGATTTGGAGAATTTCATTAAAATCAAATGTTGTTTAAATTGTACCCTTGGCATTGGTGTGTCATGGGAGTTTTATAAATGACTTTGAAAAATTAAATAAATCAAAATGGTTTGGACTTGGGCGAAATGGATGAATGGTGGGTGCAGGTTTATGCACGTGCTTAATTTGATTAGGATTAAGGCCCAAGGTTCTGTTGGTTGTCGCCCAAGTCAATTTAAGGACCGACCTTCGAGCGTTCCTTTGCTATGACCCTTCGTGCAACCACATGTCTTGTATGGGCAAGACCTGACTGATTAATTTGCAAAGTTCCATCATGGTCGTTTCTGTTGATGCGGTGGGTAGTCTTTCATGACCTTTGTTAGTCCCACCTGGCGCAAGAGGGGGCCTGAACCTTGCGGACGGGTAGTCCAAAGGGGGTGAAACCTTAGCGAGGGAGGACTGTGGTGGAATGGCGCATTGTAAAAGCCTTGTGATAACCTTTTAGTCGCATACCTTCGGAAGTGTGTGAGTGGACAATATAAATTGGTTATCTCTTGTGGGTAAAGTCGTACAACCTCTGAGTGTCAATCTATTCGAATAGCGTGTCCATGGTCATAGACATGCTTGGCAAAGCCACTCAAACTTAGACTTTAGTTTTGATTTCAAAATGTTTTTGTAAAAGTTTTGACATGGATGGGTGTCCATGAGAAAAGTTATGGGTTGAAGCCGGGTTGGTGCCCGTTTATGTTGGTGTTAGGTTGGTGCCTACACTATCTTTATTAATTCAAAATCAATTTTAGATATTATAAAACTTGAGCTTTTGAACTTAGTATTGTATTTAATGTCAAATGCTGTTTTTGCACAAATAACCCTATAATCCTTCCTTTGTTACATCCATTCATGCATTAACGCTGTTAACTGTTGGGTGTAACTTGCGAGCATGGTAGTTGTGCTCATACTTGCTTTATGCAAACAAATTTCAGAGAAAGACTTTGCTACCGGTGTGGATCTCGACGACTAGGCCGCTACCTCAGTCGATTGCATGTGGCAGATCAGCTGGACTCTACTACGTCTTCTTCATCTTCCGCTGTGTTCTTTATTGTTGGCTCGTAAACCTTTCTGGTAATCAACTCTGTTTATTAATAAAGTTATGCGAATTATGGATGTTATTATATCTGTTTACTGTGTGGACTAGGTACTGATCATGGGACTAGTTCAGAAATACACAGAGGATTTGGGGGTGTTACTCCCGGGTCCGACAAACTCTTGTCTCTTTTGGAAGGACGCTTGGAACTTTGGCTGTTTGTTTGTCACTTGGCCTCACCTTTTCTCTTTTGCCAAGAATCAAGATGTCTCAGTTATTCAGTTCCTGGCAGTGAACGATCTCCTTGAGCACTTCCATCTTCCTCTATCTCCTCTTGCACTACTTCAATTCCGTCTCTTTCCACGTTGCTTAGTGAGTTTGATTTATGTCTTGAGGATTCGGATTTGTGGTCTTTCCTTTGGGGGTCTTCAGTCTACACTCCCAAACAAGCTTATTTGCACTTGATGGGGCAGCAATCCACACCGTCTCCATTTGTCTGGCTTTGGAAGTCATACTGCATGGGAAAACAAAAGTTCTTTTTCTGGCTTCTCTTGAAGGATCGACTAAACACTAGGGATCTTCTTCATCGGAAAAAGCTTCATATTGAGAGTTTTGACTGTGTGCTGTGCACTGGATGAGTTGATGAATAAGTGAAGCATTTGTTCTTTGCTTGTCCTTTCAGTCAACGTTGTTGGAGTTGTATTGGCTTCTCTTGGGATTTGTCCCTCTCTTTGGCTGATCTTGTGCATGACGGACAAGTGAGATATCGTCTCAGATGTTTCAAAGAAATTGTCATTACTGCATGTTGGACTTTGTGGCTCCACCGAAACAATCTCATTTTCAAGGAAGGAGTTTTGTCTTTCTCAGCTTGGAAAAGGGCGTTTAGGGATGCGTTTGCTCTGGTTATCCATCGAGTCAAATCTTTTCTTCGTGAAGTTTTTGTGGTTTGGTTGAGAGATTTTGGTTAAAGTATTGTTGGGTGCTACTTGTATATTCTTTCTCCCTCTCATTGTGTTCTATTTCTCTTTTGATTAATATATTTATCTGATGAGGGTTCTTTCCTTCTGTTTTGATCAAAAGAATTTAGTCACATGCCTTTGTAAGTGTGTCGGGACGTTATGAGTTGATTGTCTCTTGTGGGGAAAGTGTACAAACTCTGTAGAGTAAGAAAACTATCTAGATAGCCATGCTCATGGTCAAGAGCGGTGCCAGGAACTTGCTTGAATTAGCTTTTATTTTTATGGAAACCATTTGTGGGTGAATGGACAAGGTGAGTTGGGGCCCTGAGAATTGAAAATGAGCATTGAGTGATAATTATGGGAATGTGACCCGAGAAATAAAAATAAGTATTGAATGGATGGAGCGACTCAATGGTATAGGAGAAGGAATATCCCATAATACTTTACAACAAAACTTAGTTTATGAAAACATGTGTTAGTTTAAATGCTAAGTCTCAGGAATTATTACTTTATAATCTAATTCAAACTTGGCTTTGTGTAACACCCCAACTCAGAACGAGCCTGGAATGCTATCAAAACTAATTACAACTAGAACAAGTTTACAAATTTTCGACAGAATCTCC
The DNA here is from genome assembly GCA_036346255.1 of Ampelocalamus luodianensis. Taxonomy (NCBI): domain Eukaryota; kingdom Viridiplantae; phylum Streptophyta; class Magnoliopsida; order Poales; family Poaceae; genus Ampelocalamus; species Ampelocalamus luodianensis. Next base: position 17,451,835 of record CM070627.1, on the reverse strand, counting down.
TTTGTATAATCAATAATAATAAGTTTCTAACAAGTAAACATAGCATTTATCAATAATTTCATAATCCAACTCATCCATGCATAAAAGATATTCATCTGAATGTAATCAAATAACATCATTCTCACAACCGTAATTATTCCATCAATCAAAATCATAAAACCACCATGAGTGTCTCTCAGCATCTATTTATTCTTGTGTGAAACTAAAGTAACAAATGTATTAATGATGTGAGGTAGTGTGTGCTTTCAATCATCTACTCCCGCCCATGCATGACGTCTTTACTGTAAGTACCTATATCAAAACAAAGCAAGGGTGAGCCATAGGACTCGCAAAGTATCAACAAGGTTACATGTTCATAAAGACAACATAGTATAAACATATTTGGTCAACATCATTCATGGCATTACAAATATCAAAGAAAATGCAATGATAATGCTATGCACTATTTGTTCTTTATCTCTTTCGCATTTTACCGTAATGCGGGTATTCATCCGTCAATGGATACCCATGCACGTGCCCTCTGCACAGGGACCAAGAGCCTATACATCAACTTGTATAGGGACCTTTGCCGTCATCAAAATGTCGGGGACCTCTCATGACGTATTGCCCACATTCATAAATGTGGGGACCTCAAGCTTGTCATTGCTCGACAGGACCTCAACTCAATCACTTGGTCACCACTGACCAGGTTTGATATGCTCAAAATATGCATGAATATAACATCTATTACTTCTCATTCAATGATTTCATTATAAACCTTAATCATGTAAACAGTAGCATTATCAAATAACCACAGTCATAATATGCAATCATCATCATCTCTAAGGACATCTCAACGTTACTTCCACATGACAACAATAACAATTCACAACTCAATCATGACATACAACAGAAATTTCATTTAACCGAATACTTGCCTCAACCGTCATTTAAACGCGTAGTGGGTGCTGCCTTTGGGATCTCGCTGCCACCTGGACAAGAATATAACCCCAAACTAAGACTAGCATAATGGACCAAAATCATACATAACATCACAATTGAAAATCGCTAACTTTTTAACATTTCAAACTTTTCTAATTTTCTTGCGATCGCCCACTGCAGACAGAAGAATTCAAAAATTCATAACTTCCTGCTCGGGAGTCCAAATAGGATGATCTTGGACTTTCTGGAAAGATAATTGAATTGCCTAAATAAACCTAGTTGGGGTGACCCTCTGATTCGGCCATCTTCTAGCCCTACCAATCCATTTAATCAGAGCAAACATTTCCCGTCGGGTTTCTGGACAGCGACAAAGAAACTATCATAACTTTCTCTACGTTCGTCCAAATTTAGTGATCTTTAGTTTTCCTGAAAGCTAAGAGGATTAGCCTCATTTTTCGTTATGGTGAGACCCTCTGTAAACTCCTCTAACCATGTGTTTAGGTCAGGTTAATTAGCCTCTGTCCAATCTGTCACCCACCAGAAACCTACTAACACTAGAAAAATCATAACTTTGGCTACCGAAGTCCAAACGACTTGATTCTTGTCGGCAATGAAAGGTAACTACGATATCTACAACTTTCTAGGAGACACCCAGACCCAAATCTGACCATAACCTAATAAAAAACAACGATCTTCACTGCTGCAGAGTACCGACGAACTGGCACCCGAAAATAAAACAACTAGAAAAAGACCTAAAACAAAGAACCACGGGTTACCCTTGCCGAACGACGAGAGCACGCAGCGGGGATGACGACCACCACGCTCCGCTGCGAATCCTTCTTCTCCTCTTCTTTCTTCTTTCTTTCTCTTCCCTTCTCTTCTCCTTTTTCTTCCCTTTTCTCCTCCTTCTTGGCCGGCCACCCAAGGGGATCTTCTTCCTCCTTCTTGGACAGCAACAATGGGGAAAAGGAGGGTGCAAGGAGGGTGGAAGGAGGTGGAGAGGTGGGAGGTGGGGAGAGGGGAGAGGGGCGCAAGGGATGGAGGGGGCTGAATTCGGCTAGGGTTTGGGGAGAGGAAAGGGTGCCCCCTCCCCTTGGCGGCCAAGCCTCATGGGCCTTGGCCCAGCCCAGTTGCCGTGAACCGACAATTTCCCCCTTAAAATCCTGGTTTAACAAGTTACTTAAGGTCTTTGCTCATGAATACTAAAACTACTCTCCACAACAACTGGCTTTTGCTTTGAATATTACATTCTACCTCCCTTAAAATGAATTCGACCCGAATTCTAAACGCCTAAGAGCACGGGAGAAACCGGAAGAAACTTAGCAACCGAGAATACACACTGGCGTGAATAATTCGGATACAGCTCGCGCATGCAGATTCCAATTCCCAAGTAGCTTCGTTCACTTGCTGCGTCAAAGTATCTTTACATACTTCAAGGTCTTATTCCTTAGTGCCTTCTCTGATCTTTCTAAAATTCTCACCGCTTGGACTCGAAGGACAGATCTTGTTCAATGGTTAAAGGTTCCAAAGAAATGTGATGTTCGGATCTTGCAAGTACTTCCTTAACATGGAGACATGAAACACGTTGTGTACACCCTCATGGATTCGGGAGGTCGGTCGGTATGCCAACTTCCCAATCCGGGCCAGGATCGAGAAAGGGCCAATGTACCTCGGGCTAAGCTTCCCTTTGGTACCAAATCTCACTACTCCTTTTGTGGGTGACACCTCGGAGTACTTGATCACCCACTTCAAATTCTAAGTCCCTCCTTCTTACATCCGCATAGCTTTTCATGCGCTCAGTGCTAATAAGTTCGCCTCACCAAGGCCACTCGTTCCACCGTCTTTTGTACCCAATCGGGCCTAGAATCGCCTTCTCACCCACTTCTTCCAGCGAGGGTGATCTACACTTACGTCCATACAAAACCTCAAACGGAGCAGCCTTTATGCTAGAGTGATAAGCGTTATTATAAGCAAATTCGCCAAAGGCAATCGATCTTCCCAACTACCCTTCCAAGATAAGACACGAGGCTCTCAACATATCCTCCAATGTCTCAATTATACGCTCTGTTTGTCCATCATGCGTGGATGGAAAGCGGTACTCAAACGGTTGCGTGCCCAAAGCATTCTGCAAACTCTCCCAAAACTTGGATACAAACTTAGCATCCTGCCGAAATGATTGTCTTTGGCACTCCATGCGGTCTCACAATCTCACGTACATAGATAGGGGCCAAATCACTAGCCGAGTTAAATCGAGCAGACAGAATAAAATGTGCGACTTGCTGAATCGGTCCACTATAACCCAAATTGCATCCTTACCTCGCGGCGCGAGGCAACATAACAACAAAATCCATAGAGATATCATCCCATGGCCATTGGGGTACCTCCAAAGGCTGCAATAATCCGCAGGCGTTTATGTTCACCTTCACTGTGACAAACACCACAAGAGGCTACATAATTAGCAATGTCCACCTTCATTCTTTTCCACCGAAATTCGCTTCAAATCACGGTACATCTTCGTCTCTCCCGGATGAGCAAGATATCTGAGTGCGATGTGCCTCCTTTAAGATGTCATCCTTAACTCCTGCTACGTGGCACACATAATCGTCCCTTGAATCGCAATGCTCCACACCCATCCAAACTGAAATTCCTTCCTTTCCCGAGTCCAAACGCTTCGACCCTCTGCAAAATGGGTCATTTCTTTGCGCTTCTTGTACTTGCTGTGGAATGGCTGACCCCAAAATCAGTGTGTGTCTCGGCATGGCGAGTCCACGCATAGCAATGATATCTCCATGCGGTCAAAATCCGCAATAAGACAATCCAAAGTAGCCGTGTCGCCTTGCGACTAAGAGCATCACCACCACGTTAGCTTTGCCGAGGATGATCTTGAATTGTGAGATCATAATCTTTGATCGACTCTAACCATCTTCGCTGTCTTAGATTCAAATCCTCTGTAAAAATGTACTTAAGACTCTTGTGATCGATAAAGATATCACAAGATTCGCCATAAAGATAATGCCTCCAAAGCTTCAAGGCGAACACTCTGCGACAATTCTAAATCATGAGTTGGATAATTCGCTCATGCTTCTTCACTGTCTAGACGCATAAGCGTAACCTTCCCGTCTGCATGAGCACACAACCCAAACCAACTCGAGATGCATCGAGTACACTCGTAAATCGCTTCGTGCTCGGGAATAGTAAGAACCGGGCGATCACCAACTTTTCCTTCAAAGTCAAAACTGCGCTCACAATCATCGTCCCACAAAACTTCACATCTTTACGAGTGAGCACGGACAACGGCTTTGCAATGATGGAGAAATCTTGCACAAAACGCTGTAATAGCTTTGCCATTCCGTAAAACTTCTCACTTCCTTGACATTGGTCGGTCTTGCCCATTCAACCATCGTGGAAATTTTCCTGGATCGATGATATACCTTTATCATTGATAATATGCCCCAAAAATCCCACTCGGACATCCGAACTCGCACTTTTGAACTTGGCATAGAACCTATTTTCTCTTAGTGTTTCCAACACCAACCTCAGATGACGCTCATGATCCACTTCAGTCTTTGAATAGATCAAAATATCATCAATAAAAACTACGACAAAATCATCCAGATACTCATGCAGTATCCTGTTCATAGTTTCCATAAAAGCAATGGGGGCATTTGTTAGTCCAAAAGACATAACTTTGAACTCAAAGTGCCCATACCTTGTGGAGAACGCCGTTTTCTCAATATCCTCCTCTCGGACTGGAATTTGGTTGTAACCTGACTGAAGATCTATCTTTGAAAACACCTTTGCCCCTCTCAACTGATCAAATAAGTCTTCAATGCGAGGCAAAGGATATTTATTCTTGATGGTCAGCTGGTTAAGAGCACGATAATCGATACACATACGCCAACTACCATCCTTCTTCTTGGTAAACAATACCGGAGCTCCCCACGGAGACACACTAGGTCGAATAAGATCTTTCGCTTTTAGATCATCCAACTGTTTCTTTAATTCCTCCTGGAATGGACGCGCCAGACGGGTCATGGAGACCGGTTGAGCTCCCGGTATCAAATCAATCCGAAACTCCACGGGACGAGGAGGGGGCATCCCTGGCAACTCTGCTGGAAAAACATCTAAGAACTCCCGAACCACCGGAACTAACTCTGAAGCCAAAGAAGAACTTGGCTTCCCAATTAGAGACAAAAGAAATCCACTCTTCGCAATTGACTCACGGAAGCAGACTAGCCAACACGCAAAGGGAGTAGGAAGGGCACCACCACGAAAAACCACCTCATGACCGGAAGGTGCAGCAGAGTTCTTGTCTTCCAAAAGCATGATATAAGCTGCTCAAAACTATGCAACAGTCCATACCCAAAATAACATCAAATGGCTCCATTTTCAGGACCATTAAATTAGCAATGAAATCTTCCCCATCCAATGAGATCACACAACCGGATGGATGTGGAGCTAGCAAGAATTCCACGGGAGAATTGACTACAATCGATCGAGATAAAGATCGCATACTCAAATTGGCCCGACTAGCAAACTCTAAAGATACAAAGAAAGTAGCTCTGAATCAAAAGAACATAAGCCTCCATCGAGTCCACTAAGGCGTACTGTCACCACATCGGGACGACCTGCGACTCTGCCGTCGGCATAGCATAGGAAATCTAGCTGCACTGCTGGTGCGGTAGGAACTCGACACCACGAGAAGGGGGCGCAGCTGCAGGAGGTCTTGAAACCTTGGGACAGAAACGGTCTTGAAGGCACTTTGGTGGCCAAAAGTACCCGGCGGCGGCATCCTCCGGGATCTTGAAAATAGGCGGGTGACCCCAAGGCCGAGTAGGTGTGGTGCTAACATCTGAATCGACCCTCGCGAAGACGCCGCTGCTCAGGTCCGGCGGTTCTCGTTCCCATTTGATAATACCGCGGGATTCCGCCGACAAACCAATGCCTTGTGGCCCTCCCGACCACAAAGTGGCGACAAGATCGACCAAGAACACTCGACGCCCGATGCTCATTGCTACACTTGAAACATTTCATACCCCGCTCAGGCGGCGCAACCTAGGCCCACTCACCGCCGACCGGAAGTAAAGATGACGTGGCCTTGTGGTTCTGGACTTGAAGGAATTTCACGCCCTTGAACTTCTTGGGCGGCCTTCGAGATGACCCACTTCCTCCTCCAAAATTCTTCTTCTCGCCGCCACTAGCTCCATCCTGAACCATGGTACCTCCACTGCACTGTAGATCCTCCCAAGCCGCATCTCTAGCTCCATGCCCTCGGCTTGTTCTACCAGGAGCTAAAATCACGCAATTCTAGCGCTCCCAAAACTGTGGAACTCTGCTGAGCCCTCTACGAAACCTCTTAGCCTTTTCGCCTCATCTGTTGCCACCGCTGGATAAAGCGGATCAGGTTGTTAAAACCGCTTCATACTCCGACACCGACATCTTACCACCTTGTAGCTCTGCAATGAGACTTCCATCCTCTCCACAAAAGATCTGGATAAAACCTCCTCAGCTGCTCCACAAACACTTCCCATGTAATGGCCATGAGCACCGCCCTAGGCTGTCAAGACTCCTCCCACCGATGTCCGCTTGCCCTTAGGTGAAATGCCACAAGCGCGCCTCAACTCAGACGACATCCCAAAGCACCAAAGTGCCTCTCCATGTGACGCCGGTTGGCGCATCCACCGGAGTGCCCAAACCATCAAAAGTGTCAAAGCGCGAGCGTTCCACCGATGCGCCCCATAGTAATCGCCGGGTACCATCGCGGGGCCACCATTGGGACGACAACCGAACAAATGGAGGAGCTCGATCCCGTGAGTCGATGCAACCTCTTCCTCGACCTCGCGAGACTAGCTTCACCAGCTACGGAGTTCGAACTGGCGGGGCGTTGCACGCCTCGCCGGCACCTGCCCGCCACGACCACGACCTCGCCTCTTGCCATCTAAGAACAACACAACGAAACTACCCACAATAAGCGTAAGATTAACTAGAACCAAAATTCAAGAATAAACATACAATGACAATAGCGTTGTGCAATGCAAAAGAAAACCCAATCCCACCTACTGTGCTTAGTGTGTCAAAATTAATATTTCGATGCCCGCGGACCTACAGCCCGCTCTGATACCAACTGTAACACCCCAACTCAGAACGAGCCTGGAATGCTACCAAAACTAATTACAACTAGAACAAGTTTACAAATTTTCCGACAGAATCTCCTTTGTATAATCAATAATAATAAGTTTCTAACAAGTAAACATAGCATTTATCAATAATTTCATAATCCAACTCATCCATGCATAAAAGATATTCATCTGAATGTAATCAAATAACATCATTCTCACAACCGTAATTATTCCATCAATCAAAATCATAAAACCACCATGAGTGTCTCTCAGCAGTCTATTTATTCTTGTGTGAAACTAAAGTAACAAATGTATTAATGATGTGAGGTAGTGTGTGCTTTCCAATCATCTACTCCCGCCCATGCATGACGTCTTTACCAGAAGTACCTATATCAAAACAAAGCAAGGGTGAGCCATAGGACTCAGCAAGTATCAACAAGGTTACATGTTCATAAAGACAACATAGTATAAACATATTTGGTCAACATCATTCATGGCATTACAAATATCAAAGAAAATGCAATGATAATGCTATGCACTATTTGTTCTTTATCTCTTTACGCATTTTACCGGTAATGCGGGGTATTCATCCGTCAATGGATACCCATGCCTGTGCCCTCCGCACGGGACCAAGAGCCTATACATCAACTTGTATAGGGACCTTTGCCATCATCAAAATGTCGGGGACCTCTCAGATGTGCCCACATTCATAAATGTGGGACCTCAAGCTTTGTCATTGCACGACAGGGGACCTCAACTCAATCACTTGGTCACCACCGACTGAGTTTCATATGCTCAAAATATGCATGAATATAACATCTATTACTTCTCATTCAACAGATTTCATTATAAACCTTAATCATGTAAACAGTAGCATTATCAAATAACCACAGTCATAATATGCAATCATCATCATCTCTAAGGACATCTCAACGTTACTTCTACATGACAACAATAACAATTCACAACTCAATCATGACATACAACAGAAATTTCATTTAACCGAATACTTGCCTCAACCGTGCAGCAGCGGACGCGTAGTGGGTGCTGCCTTTGGGATCTCGCTGCCACCTGGACAAGAATATAACCCCAAACTAAGACTAGCATAATGGACCAAAATCATACATAACATCACAATTGAAAATCGCTAACTTTTTAACATTTCAAACTTTTCTAATTTTCTTGCGATCGCCCACTGCAGACAGCAGAATTCAAAAATTCATAACTTCCTGCTCGGGAGTCCAAATAGGATGATCTTGGACTTTCTGGAAAGATAATTGAATTGCCTAAATAAACCTAGTTGGGGTGACCCTCTGATTCGGCCATCTTCTAGCCCTACCAATCCATTTAATCAGAGCAAACATTTCCCGTCGGGTTTCTGGACAGCGACAAAGAAACTATCATAACTTTCTCTACGTTCGTCCAAATTTAGTGATCTTTAGTTTTCCTGAAAGCTAAGAGGATTAGCCTCATTTTTCGTTATGGTGAGACCTCTGTAAACTCCTCTAACCATGTGTTTAGGTCAGGTTAATTAGCCTCTGTCCAATCTGTCACCCACCAGAAACCTACTAACACTAGAAAAATCATAACTTTGGCTACCGAAGTCCAAACGACTTGATTCTTGTCGGCAATGAAAGGTAACTACGATATCTACAACTTTCTAGGAGACACCCAGACCCAAATCTGACCATAACCTAATAAAAAACAACGATCTTCACTGCTGCAGAGTACCGACGAACTGGCACCCGAAAATAAAACAACTAGAAAAAGACCTAAAACAAAGAACCACGGGTTACCCTTGCCGAAACGACGAGAGCACGCAGCGGGGATGACGACCACCACGCTCCGCTGCGAATCCTTCTTCTCCTCTTCTTTCTTCTTTCTTTCTCTTCCCTTCTCTTCTCCTTTTTCTTCCCTTTTCTCCTCCTTCTTGGCCGCCACCCAAGGGATCTTCTTCCTCCTTCTTGGACAGCAACAATGGGGAAAAGGAGGGTGCAAGGAGGTGGAAGGGGAGGTGGAGAGGTGGGGAGGTGGGGAGAGGGGAGAGGCGGCGCAAGGGATGGAGGGGGCTGAATTGCTAGGGTTTGGGGAGAGGAAAGGTGCCCCCTCCCCTTGGCGGCCAAGCCTCATGGGCCTTGGCCCAGCCCAGCTGCCGTGGCCGACAATTTCCCCCTTAAAATCCTGGTTTAACAAGTTACTTAAGGTCTTTGCTCATGAATACTAAAACTACTCTCCACAACAACTGGCTTTTCGCTTTTCGGAATATTACACTTTGTGCAAATAAAATAACCATGAACCTCCCTTGATTAGCCTTACATATATAATAATTGCATTATGTGTTGGCTCGCGAGTACGGTTGTGTACTCTTGCTTGCTCTTTATACTCTTTTAGTCAGTAATCATAAAAGAAGGTTACATGGACAATTATGAGCATTAGACAAGACTAAAGATCAAGAAGGTCAAGAACTAGGTCGTGAGCCCCCAGTCGATTGCCTGTCGGTATATTGGGAGGCTTCCATGTGTTATGTTGATTATTCTTCTTCCGCTGCTGATTTTTTAAAAGGTGTTTGGTTTGGTTGGCCATTCTGAAAGACAAACATCATAAGGTATATTTATGCTTTGTTTATTATTATGCAATAGCTTTACGTTTTCGTGATATGTGTTTGATATCTAATGATGTAACTGTGGGCACTAGCTACTGATCCAAGGACTAGTGCTGTGAATACAGAGGATTCCAAGTTACAAATTTCGAGTCCGACACAATCAATGAACTAGATAATATCCAAGCTAGATAATAAGTTCTAAAGGGAATAATCATGTCTCTAGATTTAGTGTAAGCATCTAAAATAAATATTGTCTGTGTGATAATTGCATGTGATGTACATGTGCTACTCCATTTCATGCATGTCGCCTTTGACGGTCACCCAAAAACAACAACAAAGCAAGAGTGAATTCAAGACTCAGCAAGTACATAATAAAACAATAAATAAACATCTTATCATTCAATTAAATCATTATCATCATCATAATCATATCCAAATATTATTCTCAACATCCATGTAATCAGTTCTCATCATTATCTTTTCATGTATACAAATGCTCAATACAAACTTTATCGGTTGATACGATATAACACACTCGCTTTCTTGTTTTGAGAGGGCATGGCTAGCATTTCCTAACGCTAGCCGAAAAATAGATTATTTTTTATCTATAGAATGAACTATCATAGGCGATTTAGAGGAATAAACTGTCTGTGATACTTATCACAGACGGTTCCATAATAGAACTATCTGTGATATCCTTTTATAAGTAGAGCCCCGCTGGGGTTTGCGCCCTTATTCGTCACTCGTCCATTCCCCTCCCCAGCACCCTTACTCTCGCTCGTTCTCCTCCCCACCCGAGTACCCCGAAATGGGCGACACCGCCGCCCAGACATCGATACGCCGCCCAAATCCTCCTCCCGGCGGCCGCCCCAAGTCGCGCCGACACCACCCGAATCACCCTTCCCAATGCCTTCTACCCGAGCCGCACCACTCGGCCTCCTCCTCCCCCTTGTCACTCCTCCTCTCCCACCGTGGGCCGCCCCCTTGGTTTCAACTCGGTGTTTTTGAGTGCCATATCCACACCGTGAGTTTGCTATTTCTGATTTTTCGCTTTACAATGCTCAGTGTGTTGTGCTAGTGGAAGTTTCAAATTAAATTTGTTATACCTTAACACTGCCAGACTTTGCATTGTTTGGTTTGTGGGCTCGGTATATGCTCGATGAAGATTTGATGTCAAATTGGAATTGAATACAACAATTGGATATAAATTGGTCTTGAGCTTGTAGATTACTTGTTGTTTTCTATTATGCTATGCAGTTGCTTCATTCGGTTACTGCTAGCAGTCCACTGTGATTCATTTGGTTAAATGCTTTCAGTTTACTTTGATTCATTCGGTTACAGTATATTGTCATGTGCTTTATTTTTAGTCACTGTTATATAGTCTTGTCAATTGATATCTTGTGTAGTTGATTCAATTACTTGCTGTCAATGAACTATGAATTGTTGATTTTCTTTAAGTGACTAATTAGAAGCATAGTATTTTACTTAACGCTCAAGGCCTAATTTATTTTAGAGTAATTATTATATTTAATTTGTGATCAAATTTGACCCAAGTGGCGAGGAGGCCAAGATCTCATCTTGAGTAGCCCAACATGTGAGAGCAATAAACAATCAACTAAATCTAAGCATTATGCTGATTTTGTTTATTCTCAAGTTCTATCTTTTGAGCATTTTATCATGTTTAATTGACATGAGAAGATTACAGGATAATATTTATTTTATGTCCTTTATATGCTGTTGGAAATATACTTTAATTATCATAATTAATGCTAGAATTATTTTTGAAAATATTTGCTCAAACCGCTAATTTTACAACAATCGCTATAAATTAACTAAACTCACCAAATCAAGAGTATCAAATGTTCATCTCTCCTTTAGCTTTAGGTCAAGTTCTATGATTTCCACCTTTCATTTTTCATCTTGCCTTGCCACCTTTCATTCTCATTTTCCATTGCCATATCATTAACACAATATGTAGTACCAGTTTATGCAACATTCTATATATTAGCAAACATCAATTAATCAACCTTCTACATCCCTGAAAAAATATGAGGTGTTCTATTAAATAACTTTCCATCTCTTCCCCCATCTTTTGTCTTTTGCAGAAAAGTTTCCATAGATAGCATGTAAGTGAGATGGCGTCCGCACAGTCTTCACCATCGAATGCGTTTGGCACTCCGAACAAGATGGCGTCCGCATAGTCTTCGCCACCGAATGCGTGCAGTGCTCAAGAAGAAAGGGTTATCTAAGCGAGATGGCAAAGGAATATCAAAAAGGCCGGAGGGCCGAATGGCTATCACGGACGTCACTCTCGCTGGGGTCCCTCTGCACCCCAAGAAAGCAGTGATAGCATTCTGAACAACTCGTGGGATATTTGCAAGAGAACGGATCACCATCATCATACCAAGCTGGAAGTCTCTGACAGATGAAGAGAAACAATAGTTGTAGGATGAGATTTTAGGGTTGTTTGAGATACTAGCAGAAGTCCAGGGACTTGTGTGACAGCAGGCATTTCTCGTGATGGGAAAAGCATGGAAGACATTCAAGAGCACGCTTGTCACGGAGTACGTGAACAAGGATCGGACACCCTTCATGAAGTATCATTTTGTGTCACATGAGACGCCTTTGTGCGGATGAAGATAACGACCAATTTCAAAGCGGAAAGTGAGGTGTACAAGGCTATCGGACAAAAACACTCACCCCATAGCCTCGTCACATTTGGTACACGAGTCAAATCCTGCAATGGATGAGGAGGACGAGGAGGCAATCCAATGGGAGGCCTCCCGCCATTTGTTGGGATTACGACGAGCACACCCAAAGCGGTTAAGAGCGAGGTCATCAACCACGTCTTCGGGCACTATCTCTTTCACAAACCTGGCAGACGAGGAATGTCCCAACGTCTGGTAAGATATGTCGAACTACGTAGTTGTTAATAAGTCCATAACTTCTAAGGTCTAAAAATAACATGATGGCCTCTTGCGACAAACATTGACTACCAAATCTTCCAAAGGCTCCTTCAAGTAGTCACGTTGAGGATATACTATCCACGACCCTAGGTAACAAGGAGAACCCGGTCACACAAGAGACCTTGGGGTTTATGTACCTTGGAGGCGAGGATTCCCACGACTCAGAGGCGTATAGAAGTAGAAATAGATCCATTCTTTGAGTGCGAGAGCGGTTGAATGAGGAGATTCGTGCGAGAATATTGAGGACATAACATTATTGTAGGAACAAATGAATCAAGACCTCAACCATTCGCAAGCTGTAATACCCTGTTTTTGTTCGGGAAAGAAAGGTTTAATCGGGGAACTTCGGCTAGCGTAAAAACGTCGTTTTTCGGAGAGGATGAGGGTTTTTGGGCCTCCGGTAGCCTTTCCAGGCCTTGGCGGCCATGGGCCTAGGCCCATGCGCCCCTCTCCCCTCCCCCTTGGTGCAAACCCTAGCCCTCCCCTTTTATTCCTTGGCCGCCACCCTCCCTTCTTTTCCCTCTTGGCCGCCACCCCTCCTCCCCTCCTCTCCTCCCTTGCGCCTGCCTTGGGCCGCCCCATCTCCCTCGTGGCTGCTCCTCCTGCTGTGGTGCTGCCCCAACCGATCTCGGAGTTTCCCACGGTTGGTGTTCGCAAAGCCGAGGTGGGCTGTTGGGTGATTCGGCCAAAGGAGGGGAAAAGGAGGAAGAGCTTCTTCACCAAGGATCCTTCTACCTACTCCTGGTTGCAGCAAGGGTAATGATGCGATCCTCGTGGTTTGATAGTTGGTAGAAGAGATTTGGATACGTTTTGATTAGGCAGACTTGCTGAATTTAGAAACTGATTCTGTCCAGTACGTTGTAGAGGGTGTTTCGGTTATTTTTAGGCAGAATCTGAAGGTTCGGTCTCCTAGAGATATCTAGGTCTTGTTCTTACGTTTCAGTGGCCGCCGAGTTCACTCAATTCCGAGGTCCGAGTCAAAAGTTAGGATAGAATTAGTCTTGACTGTCCAGAATCCTGACGAGATTCTGCAGTCAACTTGTAAATTGTATAAGAAATTGTTAATCACAGTTTTTGAACTTGGTGTCTCCTAGAAAATTGAAGTATTCCCTGTCAGGTTTAGATGGCCACTGAGTTTACTTGATTCCGAGTTACGGATCAAAAGATATGTCTGTTTTAACAGCTGCTGCCAGAAACCTGACGTGATTAATCTGTCTGTATATTTTCTATTTTATGATAGAAGTTGGAAGAATCTGAAAGTTCACCCAACTAGGTTATTGTAGGTAATTCGATAACCTTTTCAGATTGGTAAAGAACGCTCAATTCGGAGTTGTAACATAGAAGTTATGATCAACTGAATATTTCTGCTGAAATTTGGTAGGCTGAATCTGTGCTGAATGTTCAAACAATTATTAGCCTATTAATTTGACCAAGTTGGTTTATCACGTCAACTAGAGTATTGTAGTTTAGTCAGTTAAGAAGCTACAGAAATTGGATTCACCTCGTTTCGACTTCCAGATCTTAAGTTATGCCAATTACTGTGCGCTGTCCAGAATTAAGTTATGACAGAATTGTTGATTTCAGTTTAAGTTTTGTATTAACGACTAGAGTCTTGGGAAGCGGTGTATAGCGTTGATTATTAGAAATGAGTATTTTCTGGTGTTCTTATTGAATGTATTTCATTGGTTAGGCGGCGGAGCTTGAATTTAGGAACATACCATCGCTGCCGACTAACGCGTCTCAACGCGGAAGGCAAGTACTTTGTTAATCGAATCGGTTGTGCATTGTGGTTATTGATATGATCGTCTGTGATAACTTTTGTGTAGTATGAAGTGAGATATTCATGTTTTGTATCTTGTGTTGAATTCATGATTAGAAATGATGGTAATGTTTAATTCAATAAGTTGTTTCATGCATTCATTATCATTTGCCGTCCACGGGAGTGGATGAGAAGACCATCAATTCGGGATGGTTGAGTAAGACCCATTAATTCCAAGATGGGCAATGTTGGACACCCGTATGAAACGTTCTTCATACGGAAATGGATCCCGCATTTTTGTTAAGATGCGGGCTTGAGTGAACACCGCGGTGTTCACCGACTATCTCTGCATATATGTGTGTGCAGTCCATTCCCTTGATTTTAAGCATTCATGTCATGTCTTCATATGCACTCATTTGTGTTATGACCAATGTTGATGTCGAGCATGTCTTATTCGTATTGATAAATGTTTTATTGATCATTGTACTTGCTGAGTCTTGGACTCACCCTTGCGTTGTTTTGTCTATTTCTAGGTGATTGTTGATGAGATTCTCTTGGGAGGAGTAGACACACACTACTTGTCTACATCACCAATTTCATGTTCAAGACATAATTCTAGTTCAATATTACATTCGTAAATGTTGAATTGTAATAATTAAACTTTAATTGGAGAAGGAAGGATACCTTCTCGCGATGATGTTGATTTATTCTGCATGTGAACCTTCTTTAATGTTTCTCGATTAAATAACTTAGAAGGTGAAGGAAGGATACCTTCACCATATCTTGATTATGTTAATGTTTGTCGGTTGGTTGATATATTTATTTCATATTCTTCGAAATGTGTAGATTGTTAGAATAACTAGGTGGCATCTTGGCTTCTGTTTGGCGTGTGTTACGATTGGTATCGAGCGGGCTTTAGGTCCGTGGTTAAAATAAAATTATTAAATTGACACACTGTGCACAGTAGGTTGGGTTGGGTAATTCATTGTTTCCGCAATCTCTGTTGATATGCTTTATTTGTTGTGAAATTGTTGTTTAGTTCTGTGCTTCCTTTGAACTGCTAAGTTAAGTGTTTAGTTTTGTTCGGTTGTGGTGTTCTTAGATGGCGAGAGGTAGAGGACGTGGGCGTCTGCCGGGCGTGGTCGTGATCGTGGGCGTGGTCGGTTGTTCGCAACCTCCGCAGAAGAGGCTGCTGGTGGTGCTACTGAGGAGGTTGCCTCGGCTGCTCACCCAGCCGCTGAAGCTCAAGCTACGCCGGCCGTGGATGCCCAGGCGGCGTCGGCTATTATTATTCAGAATCTTCATAGGGAGAACGAGCAACTCCGTCAACAGATGCGAGCGGCTCAACTGCTGCTTTGCATTGTTCCTCTTCTTCTTCTTTGTCTCCGTTGCGAGTCCGGTCGTTGCGGCGGTTCCACCCGAGACTAGGATAAGTCTCCGCGAGTGGATGTCGCCGACTTGACACTTTTGATGGGCGGTACCGATTCGAGCGGCAGATTGGCTCGGTACATGGGCGGCAGTTTGATGCATTGGAGATGAGCGCGATGCAAAGGGTTCGTTTGTGGCCTTTCAACCTGAAGGCCAAGTCGATATCGGTGGGAAGGGGTTACATGCTAGGACCCGATTCGAGACGATTTCATGGGAAGTTTTGTGGGGCAATTTAGAGCCAAGTACTATCCGGATTCGCCGTTGAGAAGATGGAGCGATCTCTGTTGGCGTTGACTCGGGGTAATAGGTCGATTTAGAGTATGAGGTGAATTCAACGACTGTGCGCTTTGTACCAGCGGTAGCCAATGATGATATGGAGAAGGCTAAGAGGTTCCGTCGGGGTCTCGTTGGAGTATCGCGGTCTGGGGCATCGTCTTGCGTGATTTCGATCTGATGGTTGAGCGAGCTAGAGGAATGGAGTTGGTGAGAATCTTCCTTCGCACGCAGCGGCTTGTGCACTGCTCTGTTGGTGGTTACGCGGTGGCGGCGGGGTTTTAGTGGTGGAGGCGGGTCTTCACGGCGACACGCATCAAGAGATTTCAAAAGTCGCCGGTCTCGTTATTTCGGCGATGGCGGCCTTCTTTCTCGGCGCCACGCCGTCGTCATTGCACCTCGGTTGCGTCCGTCCGGACAAGGTATGAAATGTTTGGATGTGGAGAGGTCACGGTCTTGAGTGTTCTTTGAGAGGGCGTGTCGTCGGTGTGGCCGGAAGGCCACAAAGCGTCGATTGCAAAGCAGAACCAGCGAGCATCATCAAGTGGGAAGCCGTTCGGTTCGTCTTCTTCGGTGCACCTCGGGGCTCGATCTGAACTCTAGCCGCACCTCCTGTGCCTCGATTTTTCGTCGAGATGGGTTCCTCCTGCAGTTTTACTCTGCGCCTCCTTCGGGTTCTCTGGAACCACCCTGCACTGCACCACCTTCGTATGCTTCTCTGCAGCGATTCTGCTCATCCTTCCAGAGTCTTTGGTGCGTCTTACGCTCCGGTACCCATGGGGGTCTCGCCATGCCTACTCCTCGATATTGTGGGCGTCGATGTGGTGGCGGTACTCTACTAGTTGATTCACATGAGGCTTTCGTATTATTTGATTCGGAGCTACTTATTCTTTTGTGTCCTTAGAGTTTGTTAGAAGGGCGAGTTTGAGTGTGCGATTTATATCCGAGTGCTGTGGTGAGTCGGTTCTCGGGGTCTTATTTCTAGCTCTCACAGTGTCTGGTCTGTACTATCACTATTGAAGATGAGAATTTCACTGCCAACCTTATGGTGATTCAGCTATCACCTTTTGATGTTATTTTGGGTATGGGTGGTTATTCAATTATCGTGCCAAGATTTGTTGCTTTTGGAAGACGGTGACTTTGCGAGTGCTCCATCGGGTGAAGAACGGTTTTTCGGGTAGCGCGCTTGATTCCTTGTTCGTGTTGACTAGTTTGTTTCCCGGTCGTCGAGCCTCAACCATTGGGATGCTTTGGTCCCTTAGCGAAGTCTCAATCTCCACCGTATTGAAGATATTACGGTAGTGAATGAGTTTCCGATGTTTTTCCTGTAGAGCTTCTGGAATGCCTCACGAGCGTAACGTGGAGTTCGGATAGATCTTGTTCAGAACCCGACCTATTTCTATATCTCCATATCGTTTGGCGCGTCCTTTTCGGAGGAGTTGAAAAAGCAATTGGATGATTTGCTATCAAAGGTTTGATTCGGCGTAGTGTTTCGCCGTGGGGAGCTCCTGTTCTTTTCACTAAGAAGAAGGATGGTAGTTGGCGTATGTGTGTGGATTACCGGGCTCTTAACCAAGCAACTGTGAAGAATAAATATCCTTTGCCCCGTATTGAGGATCTCTTTGATCAGTTGAAGGGAGCTAAAATATTCTCCAAAATTGACCTTCAGTCAGGTTATAATCAGATTAGAGTTCGAGAGCAAGATATTGAGAAGACAGCCTTCTCTACAAGGTATGGTCATTATGAGTATAAGGTTATGTCTTTTGGGCTAACCAATGCTCCTGCAGTTTTCATGGAAGCCATGAATAGTATGTTGCACCCTTACCTTGATGATTTCGTCGTAGTATTCATTGATGACATCTTGATTTATTCCAAGACGAAAGAAGATCATGCTCAGCATCTGAGGTTGGTACTTGAGACCACGAGTGAACCAATTTTATGCCAAAGCGAAGAAGTGTGAATTTTGGATTTACGAAGTTGGGTTTTAGGGCCATGTAATCAATCAAGAGGGCATTTCGGTTGATTCAAGTAAGATCTCAACGAGTGGTGGAATGGAAAAGACCAACTAATGTAAAAGAAGTGAGGAGTTTTAGGTTTAGCCGGTTATTATCGGCGTTTAGTGGAGGTTTCTCTACCCTTGCTAGACCATTGTCACGATTGACACGAAAGGGGTCAAGTTTCGATGGTGGCGACGTGTGAACGAAGTTTCTGTACTTTGAAGGATAGATTGGTGACCGCTCAAGATACTCACTCTTCTGAACCAGGAAGCGGTTCACTATTTATTCAGATGCTTCTAGAGTTGGGCTTGGTTGTGTACTTATGCGGGATGGCAAGGTGATTGCCTATGCATCGCGGCGATTGAAGAAACATGAGCAGAATTATCCTACTCACGATTTAGAGTGGTCCGATGGTTCTTGCTTTGAAGATTTGGCGTCATTATTTGTATGGCGAATCTTGTGACATTTTCACCGATCACAAGAGTCTCAAATACATCTTTACCCGAAAGATTTAAACACGAGGCGAGGAGATGGTTAGAGTTGATAAAGACTATGATCTCACCATTCGGTATCACCCGGCAAGGCAAATGTTGTAGCCGATGCCACGAGTCGCAAGGCGACCCCTACTCTCGATTGTCTCATTGCTGATTTGGAGCGTATGGATATCTCCTTTTGTTTTGCGGGCACCGCCCCAACTGAGACCGTTTGCTTCTTGAGTCAACCATTCGGATCGAGTGCGGAAGCACAACAGCTTGATCAAATGTTTGTGTGCAAGAAGCGCCTAGATGAAGGCAAACAAGGCCACTTCGGCATAGATGAGTCGGTGCATTGCGATTTAAAGGTCGCCTTTGTGTGCCACAGGGCACAAGTTAAAGACGAGATTCTAAAGGAAGCACACAGTATCGTATCTGATACATCCAGTGAGACCAAAATGTACAAAGATTTGAAGAAGAGTTTACGGTGGAAGAGAATGAAAGTCGATATTGCGCAGATGTGGCCTCGTGTGGGATCTCGCCCGTGGTTAAGGTGAACATAAGCGGCCGGCAGGATTGTTGCAACCTTTAGAGGTTCGGTGTGGCCATGGGATGACATCTCCATGGATTTTGTGGTTGGTTTACCTCGCACTCTGGCGAGGAAGGATGCTATATGGGTTATAGTGGATCGGTTCGATGAAGTGCGCACATTTCATTCCTATTCGAACCACCAATTCTGCGGCGATTTGGCTCCACTCTATGTGCGAGAGATAGTACGTTTGCAGGGTGCCAAAGACTATTGTTTCCGCCGAGATGCCAAATTTGTTTCCAAGTTTTGGGAGAGCTTGCGAGTGCTTTGGGCACGCAACTCGTCTTAATCTTGCATTCCACCCTCGGAGCATGATGGTCGATCTGAGCGTACAATCAAACTTTAGAAGATATGCTCGGTGTTGTGTTTTATCACGGAAGGGGTTGGGAAGATCACTGGCTTTGGCGAGTTCGCCTATAACAATAGCTATCACACCAGATTCGAGCTGCACCATTTGAGGTTCTCTATGGCGAAGGTGCGGATCTCCTTTGTCTTTGGGATGCGTTGGAGAACGAGTGTTTTGGGTCTGGCCTGGTTCGCAAGCGTGGCTAGAGTAGCAGAGTCGGAAAAATCGCTAATCGCTCGAGAGCCAAATGAAGAGTTATGCTGATGTGAGAAGGCGAGAGTTGGAATTCGAAGTGGGAAGCGAAGTTCTTACAAGGTTTCACCTACTAGAGGTGTAGTGCGGTTTGGTACCAAAGGAAAGCTTAGTCAGAGGTACATTGGACCGTTCCCAATCGTGGCACGAATTGGGAAATTGGCTTATCGCTTGGATCTTGCAGAGTCCATGCGTGGAGTTCATAATGTGTTTCATGTGTCTATGTTGAGGAAATACTTGAGAGGCCCGGATCATGCCGTTCCATTGGAGCCATTGAGTATTGAGCGGGACCTTACTTTTGAGTCGACCGAAAAAGATTCTAGAGAATCGAGCGGGTTACGAGGAATAAAACCTCAAGTTTATCAAAATCCTTTGGTCCCATCGGATCGAGAAGGAGGCCACTTGGGAATTGGAGTCTCGTATCGTGAGCTTTATCTGAACCTATTTGTTCTTTGATGCGTGTTAATGTTTGTTTCAAATTCCTTAGTCTTACGCCCTTGTGTTCGTTTCGTGAGCGAATCGAGTCGAATCTGCTAAGGCGTAGAATGTAATACCCTGTTTTTGTTCGGAAAGAAAGGTTTAATCGGGAACTTCGGCTAGCGTAAGCGTCGTTTTCGGAGAGGATGAGGGTTTTGGGCCTCCGTAGCCTTTCCAGCCTTGGCCGGCCATGGGCCTAGGCCCATGCGCCCCTCTCCTCCCCTGGTGCAAACCTAGCCCTCCCCTTTTATTCCTTGGCCGGCCACCCTCCCTTCTTTTCCTCTTGGCCGCCACCCCTCCTCCCTCCTCTCCTCCCTTGCGCCCTGCCTTGGAGCCGCCCCATCTCCCCTTGTGGCTGCTCCTCCTGCTGTGGTGCTGCCCCAACCGATCTCGGAGTTTCCCACGGTTGGTGTTCGCAAAGCTTCGAGGTGGGCTGTTGGGTGATTCGCCAAAGGAGGGGAAAAGGAGGAAGAGCTTCTTCACCAAGGATCCTTCTACCTACTCCTGGTTGCAGCAAGGGTAACGATGCGATCCTCGTGGTTTGATAGTTGGTAGAAGAGATTTGGATACGTTTTGATTAGGCAGACTTGCTGAATTTAGAAACTGATTCTGTCCAGTACGTTGTAGAGGGTGTTTCGGTTATTTTTAAGCAGAATCTGAAGGTTCGGTCTCCTAGAGATATCTAGGTCTTGTTCTTACGTTTCAGTGGCCGCCGAGTTCACTCAATTCCGAGGTCCGAGTCAAAAGTTAGGATAGAATTAGTCTTGACTGTCCAGAATCCTGACGAGATTCTGCAGTCAACTTGTAAATTGTATAAGAAATTTTTAATCACAGTTTTTGAACTTGGTGTCTCCTAGAAAATTGAAGTATTCCCTGTCAGGTTTAGATGGCCACTGAGTTTACTTGATTCCGAGTTACGGATCAGAAGATATGTCTGTTTTAACAGCTGCTGCCAGAAACCTGATGTGATTAATCTGTCTGTATATTTTCTATTTTATGATAGAGAAGTTGGAAGAATCTGAAAGTTCACCCAACTAGGTTATTGTAGGTAATTCGATAACCTTTTCAGATTGGTAAAGAACGCTCAATTCGGAGTTGTAACATAGAAGTTATGATCAACTGAATATTTCTGCTGAAATTTGGTAGGCTGAATCTGTGCTGAATGTTCAAACAATTATTAGCCTATTAATTTGACCAAGTTGGTTTATCACGTCAACTAGAGTATTGTAGTTTAGTCAGTTAAGAAGCTACAGAAATTGGATTCACCTCGTTTCGACTTCCAGATCTTAAGTTATGCCAATTCTGTGCCGCTGTCCAGAATTAAGTTATGACAGAATTGTTGATTTCAGTTTAAGTTTTGTATTAACGACTAGAGTCTTGAGAAGCGGTGTATAGCGTTGATTATTAGAAATGGGTATTTTTCTGGTGTTCTTATTGAATGTATTTCATTGGTTAGGCGGCGGAGCTTCATTTAGGAACGCCATCGCTGCGACTAACGCGTCTCAACGCGGAAGGCAAATACTTTGTTAATCGAATGGTTGTGCATTGTGGTTATTGATATGATCGTCTTGTGATAACTTTTGTGTAGTATGAAGTGAGATATTCATGTTTTGTATCTTGTGTTGAATTCATGATTAGAAATGATGGTAATGTTTAATTCAATAAGTTGTTTCATGCATTCATTATCATTTGCCGTCCACGGAGTGGATGAGGAAGACCATCAATTCGGGATGGTTGAGTAAGACCCATTAATTCCAAGATGGGCAATGTTGGACACTCGTATGAAACGTTCTTCATATGGAAATGGATCCCGCATTTTTGTTAAGATGCGGGCTTGAGTGAACACCGACGGTGTTCACCGACTATCCCCATATATATGTGTGTGCGATCCATTCCCTTGATTTTAAGCATTCATGTCATGTCTTCATATGCACTCATTTGTGTTATGACCAATGTTGATGTCGAGCATGTCTTATTCGTATTGATAAATGTTTTATTGATCATTGTACTTGCTGAGTCTTGGACTCACCCTTGCGTTGTTTTGTCTATTTCTAGGTGATTGTTGATGAGATTCTCTTGGGAGGGAGTAGACACACACTACTTGTCTACATCACCAATTTCATGTTCAAGACATAATTCTAGTTCAATATTACATTCGTAAATGCTGAATTGTAATAATTAAACTTTAATTGGAGAAGGAAGGATACCTTCTCCGCGATGATGTTGATTTATTCTGCATGTGAACCTTCTTTAATGTTTCTCAGTATTAAATAACTTAGAAGGTGAAGGAAGGATACCTTCACCATATCTTGATTATGTTAATGCTGTCAGTTGGTTGATATATTTATTTCATATTCTTCCGAAATGTGTAGATTGTTAGAATAACTAGGTGGCATCTTGGCTTCTGTTTGGCCAGGGTGTTACACAAGCTGCCCTCGTTATTTTGGGAGCCAATCCCCTCAACATCGGAGTAGCTGCGCATCCACACCACTTTCTGAACATAGCGACGTCCAATTATCTATCGATGACTTCCAGGTAATGTACATATCTGGAATGCTCCAAAGATAGATCTGTAGGATGCTTAGCTAATTGTGTATCGTTTTGTAGGAGCCCACACCCTACAAACTACAAGTGAGGCTGGATGGGTCTATTTCTATTGAGGCTGGGCGGGGATGGCGTTTCTATGCCAGGAAGGGATAGTGCTGCATGGTGCCCAGCTGGTGTAGGGTTATGCCAAGGTCCAGGTGGATATGTTACACGACACTTGCATGGTCGTCCTGCTGGAGAAGCCCCCGAACGAAGACATCATAACACTAGGGAATGACGTCCACACATTTGTCCAATGGCCTAAGAGGGACATTGCCTTAGACCTTGTAGTGTCGGCATCTACCCCGCATGAACAGCTGCCTCTCCACATGACCATCTATAGCCTGCGGCCTCTTCGAACCTCCCTTCGATGTCCCCACGTGCACCTAATCCACACGACCATCTACAGCCTAAGGCCTCTCCGACCATCCCTTCGATGTCCCTATGTGCACCTGATCCACATGACCATCTACAGCCTAAGGCCTCTTCGACCCTCCCTTTGATGTCCCCATGTGCACTTGATCCTCATTGGCAGGCCACCATAACAGTTCCCATGAAGAACACACTGAGCATATGCGAAGAGCGTGCCAATTCGTCTCCCGTGAAGAACATATACACACGTGTTAGCCAGACCAAATTGAAGAAAAGCAAGGCACCTCAAAAGTGCAAGACATACGAGTAAGGAAAGCTGTTGGTCTCGGATACACTCTTAGCCAACATTGGAATGAGTGCCATGTCTTTACATGCGTCGTACATGGGACAGACCAACGCGACGAGGACGAAATGCCCTTAGGGTTTCACTATCAAGTACACGACGGAGCATTTTCTCCACGAGCCTGGCTTCTTCGTGGTAGGCTTCGATGACTTGTTCGATCTCTACAACCTCGATGCCCTCGATGCTTGACTTTTGAGATGCTGGACACTGTAAGTGTGTACAATTACAGTCTACATTCATATAATACTGATAAATGCCATAACTCCTTGCTTATGTATAGACACATGTTCTAAGAAGCCAAATGAAGAAAAGAATCGGTCGGTTTTCTCGACCCACACTTGGTCTCTGAGTAATACATCAACGACGATGCATCGTATGTCGAGGATTACGTAACAACAAGACTGCATGCTCACAGTGACAAGGACTACATACTTCTACCCTACAAGTAGGTGTAAGTGCTTCACTCATTGCTATACTCATTGATTTGTACTTCATATGCAACACGAACTTAGTTTTAAGGACTATGGTGGCATACATGTGTAGGTAGCACTGGATTCTAATTATCATTGTACCAAAGTGGAACAAGGTAATATACCTTGATTCCCTAAACAAGAGCAAGCACGACTTCACACTAGGGCAACAATTAATTCACAAGTAAACTCATTTCATCCATAAATAACTCTATGTACCCTTCATAGGCAATGGCTGAGGCTAACTTTTTTGAATCATATAGGTCGTTCACCGTGTACATTGCCAAAGGAGGGAGACATGTGGAAGGGAACACCACACTAAAACATGTGACGCAATTTCTGGTATCCGCTAGTACACAATAATCCTATATCACACTTCGTAAATCTATTTTCGCGATGCCACCAAGAGACTATAGGGCAACGTATGTGGATTCTATGTTTGCCGCCATATGCAAGAAATCATGGGTGGTAGCTACATGACAACCAAGGATCCAGAGGTTTGTAAATCTTAATAATTATTTCCTACTTATCAATTAATATATATATAAGTGCTTATGACTTTACTCTTCCTAGCGATAGGGCATCAACATCGGTTCAAGTACAGTCAAAATGAATGAACTCTCCAAAATTTGAGGATGGCTTGCCACCTTCTTAATGTTGGAGGTTATTGACACAAAAAGAGAGTTTTCACGCGGACTGAATAAAAATTTTAGTGGCAAACAATGTTTTCTTACTGTATCTGTAAATATGTTGTAAAAATATTATGACAATTCATCTATAATGAATCTGTAAATTTATTTATCTGTGATATATATGTGTATATGTGATCAATATATGTGTATCTATGATTGATATATGTGTATCTATGATCGATATATGTGTATTGTTTTAAGAGGGCATGGTTAGCATTTCGTGAGGCTAGCTAAAATGTTGGTGATATGCCGTAGAGGCAATCATAGAGATGATTGTATCACTTCTATGTTTATGAATTATTGAATAATGTTATTCTGTTCCTTGAATGAATCATTGGTTATAAATATTAATAAGTATGTGACTTATTGGTGAAGCTCTTTGATGTCGTTCTAAATTATATCCCTAGTCGGATGTCACTGGTCAGAACACCAATGACTCTACAACCAGCACATGTATTGATTGATGACCATGTTTCACCGGTCATGGATATAGGGATATCGAATCGATAATGTGAACACATGTTAGAGAACATGGGGTTGGGTAGACCCACCTTGAGATACTATTAAGATTGTTATGATTTTGTGTGTCATTAGTTGGTCTCAAGCAATAATGATGTACAATACTTAGACCTGAGATCAGCATGGTTCCCTACATGTGTGATAGCACTATTAGGGGTTGCCAAACGGTACTCGTAACTAGGTAGTTATAAAGGTAGCTTTCGGGTATACTATGAAACATGCAGAGGGATGTGACTGGTCGGATATGGGATTTGCCCCTCCTAACATAACAGGAGAGATATCTCTGGGCCCCTCGAAGTGGTCGGATAAAGAAAGTGCATGGCCATGCCACTGGTGGTCGAAGAGTTTGACCACATAAGGTTATCCGACACTCAATCAAGAAAGCATTGAACAATCCATGGATGACATTATATCTCACTTGGAGTTCAACCAGATATTGTGAGGCGAAGGGAGAATACATGAGTAGGTTGCTTAGTTCGATCAGTTACAAAATGGTCGTATGGAGATACGAGTTGGTCGTAGATTGGTTGAACGTAATCACAGAGTGGTCAAAACCTGGTTGTAAGGAGTTACAAACTGGTCGTGACCAAATATGAACTGGTCATATAGAGATACGAGATGGTCGTTAGTGATATGGACCTGGTCGTAGATTATATTGCATTAAGGTTCATCCGATATAATTTATGTGTATTCATAAATCGTTATGTCCTGCTAGGAACCGCTAACTACTCGTGGTCGGAGAGGGTTTCTGAGTCACAACCGATTACACATGAACCAACAAGGACACGCACTTAACGGGTTGGAACAAAACATGTTCGGATAGAATCTATCATGGGCACTATATAAGGAGATGCTTGAGGCTGTTGGGTAAGCCACACAACAAACGAGTTGACGTGAGTTGCTCCATCAAAACCCTAGCCGCCATCTTCCCGAGAGAGCCCTATCGTGCAACTTGGTGCTAGCACACTAACATTCGGTGTTCCTTCCCTGGACATGTGGATACCGTAGAGGCGCTACTGCAGTTGCTTTGTTGCGCTTGAGGATGATCCGTGATCTTCACAAGGAACTGCAGAGGATGCTAGAGGAGAAGATCGACTCGCAAGAACACTGGACGATCTACTATGACCACGTCACCGACACTCTCTATGTTGGATCGGTGCATTCCAACTCTTCTTCCACTACACCGTAAATGCCCGTGGTAATAATCTATGATCTCTTGCTTGCATGGCTTCCTGGTTTACGTGATAGAAATTTTTTTGAATTGCCAGCTATCGTAGCCCACCCATATCCCTTCACGAAAAACAAAAAAAAATTATATATACAGAGGGAACTTTCACAGACAGTTTTTTGGTATAAACCGTTTGTGAAGGCATACTATCACAGATGGCTACCACCAACAACCTTCTATGATATGTCGGATATCACAGACGGTTATATGTACCGGCAAATGCGTGATTGGATACATATCATAGATGGCTAGTAAAAGAATCGTCTATGATATGCTACATATCACGAGGCGATTGTTGGTGGTAGTCGTCGTGATAGTATAGCTTCACGACGGTTTATACCACAAAACCATATGTGTTGTGACTTATCATAAATGGCTCACAAGCCGCTGTGATAACAGCTTGTTATCACGCATACGAGAAATTCATATGGTTGAAACCGTCTGTGATGACCCTTTGTGTAGTGTTAGTCAAGTATGAGTTTAACATTTCAAAATAATATCAATGACCCATTGCAAGGCTAAGCTAGGGTGTCTAACCTGCAATACCCCATAGTAGGATTCAGGAGAAAACCTAAAGATTTAAAGGAAGCGAGTAGCGGGAATCGATTCGGAGAAGGATCTTCTCGAAAATAATTAAATAAGCGGGAGGAGAAGGGGTTTATCGTGAAACCCAAGTAACCTGGGCCTGGGCTTTGGCCCATAAGGCCACTTGGTGGCCGGCCAAGGGGGGAGGCACCCTTCCCACCCCCCCAAACCCTAGCCGCCCATACCCCTCTCCCTTGCGCCCCCTCCCACTCCCTAGGTAGCTGCCCTCCCCTTGTGCGCCTCCCTAGTCAGAGCACCTCCTCCTGCGTCTCCCATTTGTCCGGCCAAGGCTCGTCCTCCTCCTTGGTCGTCCAAGGAAGGAGATGTGAAGGATCGCGCGTGGTGGTGGCCAAGGAAGGAGAAGAAGGAGGAAGAAGAGAGGAAGGGTGAAGGTTCGTGGGCGACATCCTGGTCTTGATGATTCGTCAAGGGTAACTCCGGTTTGCCCGAATAGATGCATCTTTTATTGTTGTAGCGATATCGGTAATTAGGCACATTCGGGATAGTTCATGTTAGATCGTCGTTTTGTTATATATGCGGCGCGTAATCGATCTGGACATCTTCGAGAGTTTTGTAGAGGACGTCGTTAGCTTTCGATGAAGTACTAGATTGTAATATTTGGACCTCTGTATTTGTTTTAAAGAGCAAATATTGTCTTTTCTGACTATTGAACTATTCTTGCTACTTGTAAACGTTGTCATTAGCAATATTGTTCCTCTTCGTGATAGTTCTACTTTCTTGTTGGCAAACTTGACCTATTTATTCGCTGGTGTTTTTATGATGGAAGGTATCAATTACCAACTTCATTGAAGTACATTTCAACTTTACGCACTTCTTTTGGAGTAGATGGAATGTTAAAGTTTAGTGCATCTTCTTTGAGAAATGAAGATAAATTGATAACTTATGAGTTATAAAGTTGGGTCTATAATGTGGTACGTGTCGATCTTAACCAAGATCCTTGGAAGTGAAGTTGATAAATTTGGTGTTGTTGTGGAGTAATTACATGATGAACTTGTTTAATGGTATGACCATTTATACTGGGAATCCAGAATTTATTAAAAAGTGTGGTATATTGATGATTTGGCCTGATCATTAAGATTGTGGAATTCGGTAGATTTATTGGATAATTTGGAGTAGTGTGTCTCAATGGATTAGTCTACTCATTAGTGATGGTTATGTTAGGGATGTGTTTGAACGATGCCTTAGAGGATATCAATCTAGAAATTTTTATAAATTGGCTACTTGATGATCTTACATAATTGCTAGATTGAAACATGTATATCATATTAGATGAATGTTGAGGTAGTATCTTGTGAAACCCTATTTTACCAGAGATGATGGTATTAAATGTTTAATTTTATTTTGCCTAAAACTCTGAGTATAAAGTGGAACGTTGGCTCAGTGTTTATAGATGGTTGAGTGACTACAAACAGAAGTAGGACCCTATTTGCATACGTGATAAATACAATTGTCAATTGTTAGTGATAGTTGGAATGAGTGAGAGTAACACTAATGGTCGAGTGGATGAATGAATAAGTGGTTTCTGATAGAGTGTCTAGCAAAAATTATCATTTGATAGTATGATCTGGTTAGAAGAGGTTTGTTCCAACCTTGTGGTTTGTGTTTCTTTTGGGTAGGTTTATGATGGGATAAGAGGCTATGATGAGTCTCGCTAAGAGTGTATTATTTCATTGTTATGGTGATGGTCAGTAAGGGATTATGATCATAATATTGAATGTATAAAGGAATTGGATCGCTCGCCTGATATTTATTAAATGAAAATGTTTCTAGTTTCACGTTTGTGATCTTCGAGACCCCATGTTGATGTGGTAACTGAAATTGTTTTGAGCAAAGTGAAGTGTTGAGAGGTTTTATTAGTTCCTAAGTGGTTTATGTGTTGTGGTCTTCAAATCTCTTTTTGTTGGAGTTGGTACGGTGATGCTGTAACCAACGGAAGTCATTTTCTTTGTTAAAGGAAAGAGTGAAGTAGAAGTATTTGAGATTGAAGTTAAGTTCTGTAACTTGCAGGTTATTGAAGTTTGTCTAAAATTGTTGTTCTTGCCCATAAGAGTTTTTCCGAATTTCCAAAGCAATGTTTTATTCTCGTTTGAGGTTTGATATTCTCTGCTTGTGGGACGTGTGCCTCAACTATGATCTCATCTTTTGTTTTCAAGATCATTGTTATTTGATTGTTTCTCTTGATCTTGTAACTCTGTAAGAGGTAACGTTTTCCTTTGTGCTAAAATTTACTTCTATTTGCCTCTTCTTCTAAGAAAGGGTTAACCGAATCAGATTGCAAAGTCTCTTCTGATGTGAATTGGCAAATGGATAGTGGTGGTCTAGTAGATGGTTTGGTGAACCTTTAGGTGTTAGGTTGTCTGAGGGCATTAAGTAATAAATTGATTTATTAGAATAATCCTTGGAGAGGATTTGATTTAAAAGAATGTTTTTCTCTGGAGCTAACAGGTTTTGTTGTCGCAACTAGTAGGACCTATAGCGAGATGTGGTCCAAGATTTTGTGTTCATCTTGACAGAACATTAGAATTAGCAAGTATGGAAATCTTGATCAGTTTATTAGAGTATCGCATTTGGGTACTCGGTAAGATTGTGTAGAGGAAGTATGATGGTGTAGTTCAATGAGAGTAGTAGTATAAAGAAATCTAATAGTCGTGTTAATTAATGAGATAGCAGGGATTGTTGAGTTATTGTCAAGTATGACTCGACCTCAGTGAGTAACCCTATGGGAGTTAGATTATCTCTAAGGATAACTTGATCAAAAATATAATTATTTATTGACATTAGTGAATGAGTATGTTTGAATCTTGGTCAATCAGTTAGGGTATTGTGACATTATGGGTTCATTGTGGTCGAGTAATGCGCATTTGATTGGTGTGGGTTAGAGAAGGTCTAAGATTGATGAAACGAATCGCCTGCAGCGGTTACTTGACTAGTGAGGAATGTTGATATTAAGGACTAAGGTTATTGTTGAGTGTGTGAAATTTTAGTCATCAAACACAGGGTTACCTATCAAATTTACTGAGTTCATTGTATGAGTTTTAGAGATTGAATTTGGGATTGGATTTTTATGCTAGCATCTTGGTTTCTCATGATTAGGTTCCAAGAGTTATGGTGATCTTTGTGAGAATCCTTTAGATGCAGATAAATGAATGTGTATGCGTTGAATTATAAGTTAATTATCCTTAAAAGATTGAGGTAATGTGATTGTGGCTGAAATCTATATTGAGGTATGTTGGGAATTATTTGTCAAAGTAATTCTTTTGGTGGAGAAGTTGATCAAAGTATGTTATTGTGGATTGGAAGAGTCTCGCTACATAGGTGTGGATTTTGTGTTGGCCAAGATAGCTTTGGGGTTGCAAATTAAAAGAAATGAATTAGTGTGTTATGCGATGGTTTGGGACTTCATGATTTAAGAGGAAGTTGAATTCTTAAAAGAAAGTTTGAGAAAAAGGTGGTATTCTCGGATAATGAAATGTACTCTTGGTTTTTAATTGGGCTTTGTTTTGGGCATTCGAGTGATCTCACCTTTGGCTTATGTGGTGTTCCTTAGCAATCTGCCTACTTGGAAAGTGGAATAGTTTTTTTTTTGTTGAATCTTTTGGTTTTAGATTTAGCCCTTTTGGTGGGAAGTTGGTAATGTGTGTTTGCAATGAGAATCCTGTATCTGCAGTCAATTTTTGTTGTGCATCCCTGGTTAAAGGAAGTGCTCATTGTTAAAGTGAGGAGATCGATTGATACAAGGAACAAGATTTTTGTGTGTTATGTGCATGTTGTGTGGTTGGGTACCAAAGGGGATGTTGGCCAAGGTACATTGGTTATTTCCGAAAGTTGCGGGGATTTGGGACATAGCGTATCTCTAGGACTGTCTTGAGTCCTGGCGTAGGGCATAGATCAATTTGTATGACCTAGTGTTGAGGGAGTACTGGAGAGATCTAGAGTGTGGAGTTTCGTTAGAGCCGTTGACCCATGAGTAAGACCGTGCCTTCGAGTCATGTCTGTTGAGTGACTCTTGAAAGGTTGAGACGAGTAATAAGGCGTAACATGTCAGTTACGTCAAGGTGCGAAGGTCGCAGCAGACCGAGAGAGAGGCCATCTAGGAATTAGAGTCTCGCATGCGCGAGCAATATCCAGAATTATTCACAACAGTTACGCAGTAATGTTAGTAAGTTTTTAGCTGCGATTATTCTTTGGCGTTAAGCGCGATTAGAATTTGGGGTCGAATTCAGTTTAAGGGGGGGTAGAGTGTAATACCCCATAGTAGGATTCGGGAGAAAACCTAAAGATTTAAAGGAAATGAGTAACTAGGAATCGATTCAGGAGAAGGATCTTCTGAAAAATAATTAAATAAGCGGGAGGAGAAGGGGTTTATCATGAAACCCAGGCAACCTGGGCCTGGGCTTTGGCCCATAAGGCCACTTGGTGGCCAGCCAAGGGGGGAGGCACCCTTTCCCTCCCCAAACCCTAGCCACCCATACCCCTCCCCCTCTCCCTTGCACCCCCTCCCACCCCTAGGCGCCGCCTCCCCTTGTGCGCCTCCTGGTCCGAGCACCTCCCTCCTGCGTCTCCCCATTGTCCAGCAAGGCTCGTCCTCCTCCCGCTGGTCGTCCAAGGAAGGAGACGTGAAGGATCGCGCGCGTGGTGGCCAGCCAAGGAAGGAGAAGAAGGAAGAAGAAGAGAGGGAAGGGTGAAGGTTCGTGGGCAGCATCCTGGTCTTCAGCGATTCGTCAAGGGTAACTCGAGTTTGCCCCCGAATAGATGCATCTTTTATTGTTGTAGCAGCATCGGTAATTAGGCCTGTTCAGAATAGTTCATGTTAGATCGTCGTTTTGTTATAGAGGCATGCAGAATTAGATCTGGACGTTTCCGAGAGTTTTGTAGAGGACGTCATTAGCTTTCGATGAAGTACTAGATCGCAATATTTGGACCTCTGTAGCAAAAGTTATGAATTAATTGGTGAGACTGTTCTGCAAATCTGTCGGTAATCTGACGGGTTTTAGTAATCTGACTTCGATCTGTTAAAGGGAACATTTGAGGAGCTCGAGATCACGAAAGTTGTAGATAATTGTCGTATCTTTCAGGGAAGGTCAAGAACATGAAGTTTGGACAAACGAGCTGAAAGTTATGATAGTTTTAGTGTACTGTCCAGTGAACGTGACGTGAAAACGATGTTTTGTTAATTGGCATGATAGGGGTATTAGATGGCCGAATCAGGAAGGCCCACCAACTAGGTTTAGTTAGGAAATTTTATAACCTTTCAAGGAAGTCCAATAACACCCCATTTGGACTCCTGTACTAAAAGATACGAATTTTTGAACACGGCTGTTTAAAGAGGGGTCCGTTCAGCATTTTGGAAATTGGGGTCGGGATCGCGTTACAAGCTATTGCTAGTTCGTGCTTGCTTATATGGTTTGTTTGGTCCAATACTGTTGTCGTAGTAAGATTTTAAATGAATTTTAGGTGGGGGAGTGGTCCCGGAGGCAGCACCCTCTTCGCATCCTCCATTCTCACGCGGTTAAGGCAAGTACATGTTTGTTAGTATTATGATTAATTGTGATGTCTATGGATGCTAGAATGTTATATATGTTGTTGACCATGATTATTAGTGTTGTGAAAATGTGAATGATGCATGGTTGCTTGAGTGTTTGCATGTCTATGAATATGTATGATAGAAGTATGAATGAGTTAAATTCATAAATGATGTTGTAGAGGAGGTATGTTTATGATGATTCATGACTTGTGTATATGCATCATGTTGATAAAATGAAGGCTTGGTCACGCGGTGACCAAGCATTTATTGAATCCCGTCATACATATGACGGGCTTGAGGTCCCCACACTTGTGGAGTGTGGGCTTGAGGTCTCCTTTACTCCTGGTGTATTGGGCAACTGGTCCCTATGCTTGCGAGCACAGGCATGGTATGCGGCGACGGTCGCATATCTTGCATTACCGGTGAAATACGACAAAGAGTGAAAGAGAAAAGTTGTATTGCATATTTGCATACATACCTCATGAGATATGTTTTTGTATAAAGCTTTGGAATGGAATGCTAATGATGTAAATGTGAGTTTAATGTTTTATTATTGGTACTTGCTGAGTCTTTGGACTCACCCTTGTTTTTGTTGTGTTTTTAGGTACCATTTGCAAGAACGACACGCATGGGGAGGGAGTAGATTCGAATTGGACACACACACTACCATCCACCTTTAAAGAAGACGTCATATCACTGCTTGGGCCAATGGGCCTTGTAATCGAACTCAACTTGGCCCATATGTCGGGCCCATTTAGAGGCGCGATTCTGTTCACGTGAACAGTAACCCGCGAGTTTAGTCCCTCCCCGCTAGTTCCTTTAGATTTGTGGCTCCTCGTTCCCTATTTAAGGAGGCCGCACTCCCTCTAGTTTTCTTGGATTTTGTTTAGTTAAAAGTTAGCTTCATAGCAACTTTGTGTATTGGCTTGTGTCGACTAGACCAACCATAATACCGCTTCAGAATCCCAACTCAATTAAATATTTTAATCATATTTGCAATTTCAGATTGCTTATTATCTTATTCTTGCGTGCTTCTTCGGTGTATGCAGGAATAGACCTTCGTGGTCAGGTCAACCGGGTATTCGTGCACGGTTGATAACGACTTGTCAATCAGTTCAGCGATTGCGTGGTTTCAAGCCTTGCGTGTTCGTAGCCAGGATCGTGAGAGTTGAGCGACACCTCTGGACTTATCGTTCTCATCGAAAGATCGCCAACAATAGGACCTTCGGGTTCATCAAACTGGTAGTTAACCAAGCTAGGGTGACAAATAATCATGGCAATGCAATTCACACGGTGGGTATAAATCAAATGGCTTGCATAGCTAATCCCAAAATAATAAAATATTTGATAATTGAATTAGCATGCAATAATTTGAATCAAAGTAGTTTTGTAAAATTGGGTGCAATATGATCAAAGCACGACATGCCTTGCTATATCAATGCTGCTATTATTTTATATTCGGTCTTCGACTTTCTTGACCTTTTAGCTCATTTGGACGATTTGGGGACGTTAATGTCTAACAAGAGAGAAATCATAAATACAAAAAAAATTCAAATATAAATAAAATAAACTAGAAATTTAAATTGAATGGTACTGGAAGTTAGGGCTTGATTTTAGATGAATTTAGAAACCTGAACGGGTTCAATCGGAGTTCGTACGAGGAAAAAAGAGCTATCGGAAGTTTGATCGAGAAAAAATAAATAAATTATCAGAGGAGAGATAGTGCGAGTCACTCACAAGTGGTACTGAGGTAATATTCTCGAAATCTTTATTTTTAGGAATTTTGGAAAATACTAAGAGGATGGCATGTCAGACCGACTAGATGAAAAGAAATTTCAAGAATTAAAATAATTCCAGAAAAGGAGGAGTGGCTAACATGTGGGCCACTGGTCCACGAGCTAGGTCTATGGGTTCCTAGTGGATTGGGTTTACGACACTAGTACATTGACAAGTGGGGTCCACATGTAAGTGGGTTAGCTCATGGTGGACTAAGTCCACGCAGATTTGGATCTAGGGTTTGGGTTAGGTGTACCACGCCGGCGATGATGAGGTTGACATGTCACGCAGGGGAGGTGAGGTGGCACGAGCTGGCGGTGACATGGCGACAACATGGCATTATGGATACGGAGCTGGTAAGGCTGTTGATGCGGTGGACAGTGTTGATGCAGCGCACGTGTGGCGTTGACGTGTCGACTACAGAGAATGCAGCGATGATGTGGCAGCAAGATGGCGACGATATGGCACTGACGAGGCGGTCACTCTCGGACCCCGACATTGTCGTCGTCGGTAGCGGCCATGGTGGAGGACAAGGAGGGTGCATCACGGAGAGGAGGTGTCGAACCCAAATATGCAAATTTGGATCCTCTGTGTATAGTGCACTAGTCTAAGTTCACACTAGTTCACATAGTGGCAACATTGATGAATTATCATTCCATATGCAAGATGACTAATAAATAGGCAAATAACAATAATTATCAAAGTAACGACCTTAAGGTCAAAACTTACAATTAATGCCTCAGAAGGTGGGTAACTCAAATAAGCTGCAGTAGAAGTTAATGCAATAACTGTAACACCCCAGCCCAACATGAGCCTCAAATGCCACTAAACTAAAAGAATAACAAGAAAAACTAAGTCTTTCTTTACTAAATTTTGACAGAA
Source organism: Ampelocalamus luodianensis (assembly GCA_036346255.1). Classification (NCBI taxonomy): domain Eukaryota; kingdom Viridiplantae; phylum Streptophyta; class Magnoliopsida; order Poales; family Poaceae; genus Ampelocalamus; species Ampelocalamus luodianensis. Next base: position 17,416,635 of record CM070627.1, on the reverse strand, counting down.
CCTCCTTTGTATAGATGGCTATACCGGAGGTTCAGAAAGCTTATCAAATTCCCCACCTAAACCTAGATGATGAGCTTTCCAGATTTGGTCGTCTTCTATCCTTACCAAACTGATTAACAGAACAGCTAATTCTCGTCAGGACTTCTGGATAGCGGCACTAAATCTAACATAAATTTTAGCCCAGACATCTAAAAATTATGATCTTTAACTTTCTGGAAACCTTAGACAATATCCTACATCTTTTGTTACAGTGAGATCTTCTAAATATTCCATTTACTAATCGCTACAGACCGATTACCATTAACTGTCAAGATTATGATAGAACTGCAGAATAGCGGTGCTACGAATTTCATAACTCCTAAATCGCTTGTCCAAACAACGTGATCTAATACTCTACGGAAATCTAGCGACGTCACCCACAACTCTCTAGGAGGTGTCGGGACAGATTCATGCAGCTTAACCTCATAAAAATGTCGCCAAACTCGATTGCCCTAAATGATCTAATACCGATATCGCCTAATTACTCAATTAAACAACTAATCGAAAGGGGAACGGGATATACCCTTGTAGAACCGCTACTGGATGCGCACACCAGCCCACGATCCCTCCTCTTATCTTCTCCCTCCTTCTCCTTCCTCTTCTTGGCCAACCAAAACACTCGGGTGATTCGCTTTCCTCCACTTGGCTGCAAAGAACAAGGGGAGCTCTTGGCGGCAGCAGGGGCTTCACCAATGGAGGGAGACACTGTTGGAGGGGAGGGGGTGCCAGGACCAGAGGGGATGGCGACCAAGGCGTGGGAGAGAGAGGGGTGGCGACCAAGGCAAGGGAGAGGGGGAAAGGGGGCGGCTAGGGTTTTGGGGGAGGGTCGTGCCTCCCTCCCTATGGCCAGCCACCATAGTCCTCTCGGGCCAAGGCCTAGGCCCAGGTTGTCTCCCTTTCGCAAAAACCCCTCTCTATCTGTTGTTCATTCTACTTTCTATTTGGTCCTTCTCATAATTCAATTATTCTCTCTCAAATTAACTTGGAGTATTACAATAACACCAGTGGAGCCCATCCATATGCCCACAGGCAATCGAGTGGGGTAGTGTGACCTAGTTCTCCACGATCCTTGAAGTAGACTTTCTTGACCGACGATGGACTATTGTAGCCTTCTCAACTGAACAATGTTGTTTAGAGCAAGAATGAGTACAAAGAGTACTCAGCAAGTAGCACTACAAAATGCAATTATAGACGATGGCTTATTCCAAAAGATATGGCATCTCTGGTTCTTTTGTGTAAAGGCTACAGTTGCACTTGAATATTAATAATAGATTAAAAGCGTATTTTAAAGCAAATAACAATAATAATTTTAACAAGTATTTTCATAAAGCTTCCGTAACATATTCAGTTTCTTTCACACAACTGCATAAGTTTCCCCACAGAGTTGCCCCTTCCCATTTGTTTTATGAAAATTTATCCCCCGTGTGAAATCCCCGAGCATGTCCATGAATGAGGACGCGACTATTCGAACATATTGATTAACACTCTACAGAGACTGTACACTTTACCCACAAGATATAGTTAACTCATCATATCTGCCATGAATCACCATACGGAAGTATGCAATTGAGCAATCATAACAAAACCTTTCTAAACTTCATCTTGATAATTGATTGTCCTGATATTTTTTACCGTCGTACCAGCCCTTCCACAATGCTTTGGTACGACGCACACCGTTGGACCTGAAGACAGCGAACCACTCATAAATGTGACCCTACCACAGTGGTACACACCTCCACCCATTACTAACCTACTACCTTAGTAGTCAATGTCAAGACTCCGTAACTTACTAAGTTATGCTCATCCCATACCACGCATGTGGTTATACAATAAGACCCAGTTCAATGGTGCACAAGATTAAGTCCTTAATTGACCAAAGCGAGACTGCCAAATTCTAACTACTAAATATCATTCACATTTTCCAATCCCAAGTCCATCATTTTACCTTTCATTTTTTCTAGTCACATATCCACCATATCACATAGTTCCAACCACTCGCCTTAGTCTAAAATGCAATAATTTGAATCAAGGTAATTTTGGAAATCTGGGTTCAACATGGACAAAGGTACAACTTGCCTTGATATAGCAATGATGTTCTTATTTTATCTTCGATCTTCTAATTGCTTGACAATCAGCTCATTCGGACGATTCCGGGACTTCAACGTCTAACAAGAAAGAAAGCGTAAAACAAACAAAATTTTAAAACATAATTCAAATAAACTCCAAATTGAAATTGAATGGTATTGGAATGTAGATATTGAATTTAGATGAATTTACAAACTTGAATGGGTTCAATCGGAGTTCATATGAGAAAGAACGAGCTCTCAGAACTTTGATCACAAAGGAAAATGCTGAAAAAGAAAAGGGAGAGAGAAACTGATAGGTGGGGTCCACAAAAATATTCTTAGAATATTCTATTTCAGGAATATTGGAAAAAGGCTGAGTGTGGGACATATGGGACATACTGAAATTTATGAATTTCTAGAATTAAAAGAATTCCAGAAAAGGGACAAAAAGGATGTCATGTGGGCCACTGGTCTACGGACTAGGTCCACAGAGAGATGCTAGTCCACGGTGGACCAATCTCATGGATGAGGCTTGACCAAGGTTTGATTGGCATGTGGGACCATTGTGACAGCGAGAGAAAGTTGGATCTATGGCTTGGATTGGTTGGATGACACGTATGGTCCACACATTTGAGAGACAAAGAGAGAGAGAGAGAGAGAGAGAGAGAGAGAGAGAGCAAAGGGAGAAAACAGAGGATGGTGTTGGCGGTGCTGGTGCACTACGACAGCGACGAATGGTGATGAGTGGATGGCCAGAAAGTAGCAAAATGGAACCCTGACAGCTTTGTGATTATTCGAACCGTGGCGACATGGCTGTAGAAGCACAGTGGTGGCAGCAATGGCGGCAGCGGACAACCGGTTCGGGTGTGAAGCGGTCTTGGTAATTTGGTGGTGCACGGAGAGAAAGGAGGTGAGCACTAGCTTGGCGAGGAGACAAGGATCACACCGAAACAACTTGGGTGGCCAGTTGTCGATGGAAGTGGCGGCGCAATGGCAATGGCTGGCGCTGGAGAAGACAAGTGGCAGCGAGGCACTTCGGTGACGGAGAGAGGGAAAGGTGGGAGAGGTTTCGAAGAGGAAACTAAAAAACGTGTCATGACGCACATGGGAAGGCTAAGAAACTCACTGGCAGTGAGATCGAAATGGGTGGTGTGGCCGGTTTTGGTGACGAATACAGCAGTCCAATGGAGCTCTAGGGAAGATGGTGGAAGCACCTTGTAGAACGTGGGAGCGTGAACTCGATGGTGGAGGAGGCGTGGGAGAAGAGGCTTTGAGGGCAATGAAATCTGGCTAGAACAACCTTCGGCTCAATTCGATGAGATGAAGTCGAGACCAAGGTTGGCAGCAAGGGCAAATGGGAGAGGTGGCTGAGGCAGACAAAAGGATGCAGTTAATCGCTCTTATATAGGGCTAGAGGTGGGAGAGTTTGATTTGAGGCCGACTGCGATGCGCACAGGAGCTGGACACCAAGTCAGCTACAGATTGGAGACGAAGACGCGCATGGCGGTGTGGTGTTGACAAGGTGGGCCGCTGATCAGTGAAAGGACGAGAAGGGAGGAAAACGGGGTTGGTCCAGGGAGGAAGTTGGGCCGAAGAAAGAGAAGGACGAGTGGGCTGAAGGAAGTCAACCCACAAAGGAAAAAGGAAAAAGAAATAAATTTTGGAATTTAGAAAAAGATTGAAACTCCAAATGAGGCAAAATAAATAGCAAATAAATTCTGAAAAATCCAAGAAATTACAGGAAAATTCCTTGGAGCAAAAGGAAACTAACTAACACTAGTTTTGATTTAATTGAAGTTTATATTAATCAGATTAAATTGTTTTAATTTCAGAAAGTCTCATTTAAGCTTTATTAATTCAAATAAAACGGATGAAATTTTCTAGGGACTTAAACTACTCAAAAGATTTTTGAAAAGCCAAATTTTGGGATGTTACAGGAGGTGAAGGCGATCTTGGTGATACGAGTGCGGAGTCAAGAGATCGTCGGAGCTGGTCCGCGGTGTGGGCTCAGCTTCGGTGCCGACAGGGTTCTAGCAAGTGTTTTGCAAAGATGAGGTGCACACGGGGTATAATATGGCACAGGTTGGTGTTGGTGGAGAAGATGAAGGCGAAGGCTCACCGGTGGTGGGGGAATCGAATGGTGAAGTTTGGTGGCCGGGCAAGATCAAGATGGAGCCGATCTCCACGCATGGTAGAAGAAACTTGAAATCAAAGTAGAACGCATGGTGACACGAAAGGATTCATGAGGAACTCCCCGACGCGACGAGGAACATGGCAGCATCGTTTCGGTGAGTAGAGCATGGCCAGACACAAGGAAGATGAAGACGGTGTCGGCAAACGGCACCATATCATGTGATGGTAGCTAGGGCAACAGAGGCGATGCGACAAGGCAGAGCGGATACGCACGGGGTGGTGCTATTTATGGCCTCAGAGACGTGGGTGACATAGACAACAAGGGCAGCGCGAGGCGGAGTCCGAGTTGGCTATGCATAGTTGTGTGGAAGATGCGAGGTGGGTCGGCGTGGGGTTGACAAAGGGCCTGTGGATGGAGGTGGTGCGTTGGGCTACATGACACACAAAGTGCTAGGGTTTCATGGGAAGGTCGGACTAGCAAAGTTAGAGTTGGGGGAGTTGGGTCGAATGGAGGAGATGGGCTAGGTGGAAAAATACAACATGGTGGGAGAGAAAAGAAATTAAGAAATTGATTTTCAAATTTAGGAAAAACCTAGAAATTCAAATAAGCCAAAATAAATACCAAACGAATTCGAAAATTCCAAGCAAAGTGAGGAAAATGCCTAGGAACACAAGAAACCCAACTTGTTTTAATCATAATAAATTGTTTTAATTTTGAAAATTCACAATTAGGCTTAATTAATTTAGGGAAAATTGGTGAAACTTTTTGGGGACCTAAACTACACAAAAGATTTTTAAAGCTCGAAAATTTGGGATATCACATTTTCTACATGTGTAATAGTTTATTTTGATGTTGCCAAACGTTTCTCCATAACTCGGTAGCCCTAAAGGTAGCTTCCGGATTTACTGTCAAACATACGGAGGAATATGAGTGATCAAGATGGAGTTTGTCCTTTTACTTTAACAAGAGAGATATCTCTAGGCCACTCGATGTGGTTGGATTAGGGAAATGCATGGCTATGCCGAATGTGGTTGAAGTGTCAACTATAATTAAGCAATCCACTACAAGATCGAGTGCAGGATCAAGCTATCATAGGATGGCACGCATCTCGCCTTGAGTTCGATTTGGTATCATATGGCAAAGGGATCCACACATGAGCACCATATATGTTCGTCTAATATGATCTTTATGTGTATCGAAGGTTCTCTATGTCTTGCTAGGGACAGCTACCGATTTATGGATCGAAAAGGATTTTTTAGTCCGTGGTTGAGTATACTTAAACCTATAGGGTTACACACTTAATGGGTTAAGAAAACCTTTCGGATATGATCCATTTGGTTGGGTTCCACTAAGGAGGCTCTTTATAAATGGAGAGGTAGGGTTTTCTAGAGGATATCGCAACACCCATCAAAACCCTCACCATGAAATCCCCGAAGGCTGTACCGTGCGCGTTAGTGCTAGCACACCGGCGCACATCGTTCCACTCCTAGACATGTGGATACTGTAGAGGTGCTACTACAGTTGCTACTGTGATGATCAAGAGCGATCTATGATGTACGTGAGCACCACAAGGTGTTGTTGGAGGAGATAGTTGGCGGTCAAGGACATTGGACAATCAAATGCTTCCACTACATCGATGATCGCAACGTTGGACCAAAGCTACTCTAACCATTTTTAACTTGCGCTAGTGTAACCTACATATCCCTTCACCAGCTAAATCGTGCATGCTAGTTGCATCCATGAGAGCTGTTGCCGATGTTGCTGGTGCCGATTTTGGGAGAGATAGAGTGGGGAACAAAATTTTACTACTACTAGTATTTGCTTGCAAGGTCAGCACATCCATGTCCCTAGGAAACCACGTGTGGTGATAGAAAAGGAGGAAGTTTGTATCAGTTTCAAAAGTGGAGAGGGCTAAGGACCAGTTTGGTATGGCTTCAACTCCCAGCTTCGTAGTTGGAATGGATGGAGCAGTACCAAACAAGGTTGCTCCACAAAATTTTTTGAATTGGAGCAACCAGGAGCAGAGCAGCCCGTAGTGCAATTTTTGGGAGTGGATGGAACATAGTTCCAAGTGGGGAGGTACTGGACATCAAATCAAAATACCCATAGAAGTTGAGGAAAATTACCTGCAATATGCCATTGGACTACACCCCTTCACACCCAGTACCCCTTCCTAGATCCCGTCTCCTCGCACGTGGTTATCTCGATCCCCAAATCTATCCCACATAAAACCTTAGAGAGGAGAGAGAGGTAGCGCGCCACAACAACAGCTCCCTCCTCGCGCGATTTCTTACTCCCGATGGCAATTTCTTCGCCCACAACCTCTTCTCCGTCCCAAGCGCCCCCGGCATCCTCGCCCTCTCCCGGTTGACTCGGCCCCTCCTCGGTGGCAATTTCTTCCTCCTTGATGGACGCACTTTCACCACCGCTATTGCCGCCTCCTCGGGTTCTCTTATTGCTTTCAACCTGCTTTGACTCTATCGAGACCGCTCAACACCGATGAAACAAACGCCTTGCATTTTGTGAACTTCTTGCTTCAACTAAAACTTGATGAACGGCCTTTGGTAGCAAAGGACCGCTAGCAACTCGATTGCTTTTCACGGTGATCACTGATTTCTCGCTGAAGACACTTCGGAGTTGAGGGAATCCTATCACGATCGTAACTCAAGTTGATAAACTATCTCTTCTTCCGAGCTTGAATCTCGAACTAACTAACACACCTCGATGTAAAATTCTTAACACACTTCAACAGTATCTTGAAGATAGACATGATCGCGAGGGTGATAAGCCGCATAGCTTTTTTGTCGGTACCAAGCTACTTACAATCCATTTAGGATTAAAGACTCTTGGTCTTCCACTTCATGATTAATGCAAAGTCTACATACTTTGTGACTGATTTGCTCTAGTCGAGCGATGACTTACACGACCAACCACTTCAAACTTCAGATGGTAACAACTCGAATGGTGACGGTTGGTGTTGTAGGAAACTTATGCTCAACAATTACTTGCTCTAAGTAGTACTTTGAGTTAAAGCACAAACTCATTAATTCTTCCAATCTACCCACCGGTTTCTTCCCGGTAGTTGGCGATGAACACTAGAGTAGTAGTCAATCTCTTCGTAATTCTCACAAACTCGGTTCACTTCTAGCGATCCGGGTGAACTTCTCCTTTACAACGGGAAAGGGCTTGGCTATCCTAAAATGAATGTCTCATCGATCTTCAATCGACATCGTCCCTATTCATCGATGATTTTGGCGAAAACTACAGCTTATTTCTCAAAAACTCAAACAGTTGATTCTAAGGTCCCAAAAATTAACTCTGGATAGATCAAATTTTTGCACTTCCTTGTGCTACCATTTTATAATAACAGCTCACATTAGTGCTTGCCAAACTAACGAACTTGATTTAACACTATCTTTATCTGAGGAAATCCTTCAATCTACTCTATCATTTCTAGAAACTCATTTAACAACTTTTGTCATAATTGACCTTTGACGTAATTCCTTCCAAATTGGCAGATCCTCGGTACCAAGTCAAAGACAAACTTGACTTCTAATATTGTTGCATGCTATATAAATCACTTGCAATGACAATCGCATACTCCTTATAGATACCAACATTATCCCATGGTACGGTCTTCTACCATTTACTATTGCCTTATTGCATATGCAAAATGATGATTTGGAATTTAACATCATATTCCTTGATTATGGCTCTATGGTCTTCAATCAACATGACTCAATGCTTGATTACTCGACTTGTAAAGGCATATGTTTAGAGAGGTACCCAATGATTTAATATCCAACAATCCTTTTTCCTCATAACTTGCATACAAAGATGTCCATCTTTTTGCTCTTAAACAAAGGAAATGTTACAATGATTCTCTGACTTTACTGCTACTAACAGAGGCATGACACTACACGATCTAGCATCACCAATCTAGGATTTTTTGGCAACATTATTGTTCAAACATCTCTTCTTTGGTCGCTTCCTTGGACACAGGGCTCCTACCATCTTGTACTACCCGCTCTGAGTGTTACGATCTTGACTAAAATGGCTTCTCGCATTCTTGCATCTGTAGTGAGTAATTGGTCCCACTGAGGACACTAGCGAACATAGTGACCTTCTTTATGACAACTGTAACATACACGTGGCGGATATCAAGACTTTTTCACGAGACTATGGCGTAATGACTATTCTTCTTGAAGGTTGAAGATTATCGCTTGCAGGCATCTCTTGGCATAATAGTATTGCTTACCACACTCAAAACACTCTACGATGATACTGGTTTGCTTCTCTTTGAGGTTGGTTGCCAAAGTCAACATTCTCGCTTCTTCAATCCTCACCGACATATCTTGTACAAACAATAGTTTGCCTCCTTTGGCTAATGCCCTGATAGTAGCTTAGAAATTTTCTCGCTGGCATTGTATTGCAGAAGTCAACACTGAATACATGGAGCACTAGCCCAGACAATGATCATTTCCTTCACAAAAGAAACATGTGATCTTGCTTATTGGACATTCTCCAACGGAATGGTTCCCTTCGCAACTCGAACAATTGATATTGTGTTCGTCGGCAGTATGGCCTATTTCTCTACAATGGGTACATGCACAATCTTCTAACTTATTTGGTTGGCAGTACTTCAACTGACAGTGGTCAGATTGGATGTAGGACATCGGAATAGCAGGTTTCTCCTGATTACTCTTGTTTGATGTCGCATACTGTTGGCAAAAAGCGGTTGTGAACTCGGCCCAAGTGATGGTCTGCTCATCCTGATGGGCAGCGTAGAAGTTTTCCCACCTATCTAATGCAACTTATTCCAGTTGATAAGCAGCATAGAAAACTTTCTTTTATTGTTGCATTGTACAATAGTTATCTTCTCTTCTATGGTGTGAATCTAGGATTCTATATCCTTGAGCGCGGTTGATCCTTCATAGATAGGCGGTTTGGTCTTTATGAACTTTGCAAACTTGGACTAAGGGCGTGCCATTGGGATGGCAATGAGTTGTACATCATTGGAAACGTTACTCTCATCTAATGGTTGCATCGTCGCTTGCATGAGCTGATTCTGGGTGGCAGGAAACTGGTTTAGGCTTTGATGCATCACTACTGGCACTGGAGATAGCTGTTGGTTAACATCTATTATGGTACTGACACTGGTGACAGTACGACTGCTTGCCCGATTACTCTAATTCAACAAATTGACTAAGGTAGCGTAGTCTAATTCAGTTGTGTCATTATGTTGTTCATGTTTTGCATCATCATTTTCAAGAATTGAGTCTGAGCTACCAAGAATTGTCTCATGACTGGATCTGGTACTCTTGGTACTGATAACTATTCACTAGAATTGACAAGATTTGAGCTGGCCCAGACTATCTCAAGATGATTGATAAGGTTGGCTCTCATGGGCTCTCTATCTGCTAAGCGCACCAATGCTTAATAGATAAGAGGAAAAAAGCACAATGTAAGGGAAGATAATCTACTTAGGGAAGCAGATTTAACCCAAAGGACATCAAGGAACACACAAATAACCGGAAAGCTATTAAGAAGCATAAAACTCACAACCAAACTACACATAGGAGAAAGAAAATGAAATGTAATCGTCTAGTCGATTAAAACTCCAACTTAACTAGGTGACTTGGCTCAACACACAAAAGGAGCCTACACTGACCTATCCTGTATGGCTGGTCTGAAAGACACACTGACTGGTCATGATCTTTATCAAACGTAGATTGCTTGCGATCCATGCAAAGAATCTTGGGGAAAGACAGGGTGACGTACAACTTCTTCTTGGTCTTCAAGTTTTGCAATGAACTTATCTTAAACACTTGGGGAGATGTCGATGTGTCATTGTTGGTTGCATGGTCTTCAAAGAGTTGCTCGAAAGACTCTTGGGCATCCACCAAGACATTTGGCACAGATAACGTCAAACTATAGAAGTTACGAGGAGACAGAGTCCAATTCATTACTCAAAACGGTGAGGAAGAAAACAAAGGAGAAAGGAATAGAATGGAAGAGTATAGAAGGTGGACAAGATGGGAATAACACACATTACGATTTTCCATTTGTAAAATAAGCTTTGAAGTTTTCCTTAACATGACCATTCTAACTTAGGTCACGACCTACAGTCGATATGGCTCTGATACCACCTCTGTCGGGACCCAAATATGCAAATCTTGACCCTTTGTGTATACTGCACTAGTCCAGGATCACGCTAGTGCACACAGTGGCAACATCGATGAAATATCATTCCATATGCAAAGATGACTAATAAATAGGCAAATAACAATAATTATCAGAGTAATGACCTTAAGGTCGAAGCTTACAATAAATACTTCAGAAGACGAGTAACTCAAATAAGCTGCAGCAGAAGGTAACGGAATAACTTCAGTGAAGCCCATCCATATGCCCACAGGCAATCGAGTGGGGTAGCACGACCTAGTTCTCCACGATCCTTGAAGTAGACCTTGTTGACCGAGGATGGTCGTTGTAGCATTCTCAACCGAACAACACTGCTTATAGAAAGAATATGATATATAGAACTAGCACCATAGCACCATGCAATTATAGATGATGGCTTATTCCAAAAGATATAGCATCCATGGTTCTTTTGAGTAAAGGCAATAGTTGCAGTTCAATATGAATAATAGATTGAAAGTGTAATTTAAAACAAATAACAATAATAATTTTAACAAGTATTTTCACAAAGCTTCCATAACCTATTCAGTTTCTTTCACACCGCTGTATAGGTTTCCCCGCATAGCTGTCCCTTCCCATTTGTTTTATGAAAACCTACCCCACATGTGAAATCCCCGAGCATGTCTATGACTGAGGATGTGGCTATTTGAATAGATTGATTAACACTCTGTAGAGGTTGTATACTTTACCCACAAGATACAATTAACTCATCATGTCTGCCATGACTCGCCAAACAGAAATATGCAATTGAGCAATCATAACAAAATATTTTCAAAACTTCATCTTGACAATTGACCCTCCCGATGTGTTTTACCATCGTACCAACCCTAGCACAATGCTTTGGTACGACGTACACCGTTGGACTTAAAGACGATGAACCGCTCATAAATGTGACCTTGCCATAGTGGTACACACCTCAATCCATTACTAGCCTACTACCTGAGTAGTCAATGTCGAGACTCCGTAACTTACAAATTAAGGCCGTCCCATACCAGGCATGTGGGATGTACAAAAAGGTCTAGTTCAATAGCGTACAAGATTAATGTAATACTCCGGATTAAACTTTGAGAATGAAAATTGATCTTTAGGGAGAGGAATCAATGGGATTAGTGAATTGTCTCTGGAAAGGGGGGGTTATCTGTTAATTTCGGCCAACTTGGGCCTGGGCTAGAGGCCCATTTGGACCCCCCTAGTGGCCGGCCAGGGGGACTCCACCCTTTTCTCCCTTTGCCAAACCCTAGCTTTTCTCCCTTTTGGCCGCCTCCCTTCTTGGCCGCCACCCTTTGGCCTCCCCTCCTATGCGCCCTACCTCCTCCCCTCCTGGTGTTCTCTCATGGTGGTGCCCCTCAAGACATCTTCCCCGCTGCGGTGTTGATCTTCCTCCATTGCCGGTCTTTGCAAGAATCGGGGACGACGATCGTGGGCTGTGGAACAAGGAGAGGAAATCACCACCAACTTCTTCTTCGAGGCACGCTCAGCATCATCTCCCACGTCGTCAAGGGTAACGATGTGTTCTTGGGTCTTCTAGAAGTCTTTCGTTAAGTGGGCGAGTAGTTTTGTTAATTTCCAGTCTGTCCGCGTTTCGTTCAATTCTGTCCAGTATGTTAGAGGGGTTGTTTCGGTTGTTTTTAGGCAGAATCTGAAGGTTTGGTCTCCTAGAGATATCTAGGCCTCGTTCTTAAGTTTCAGTGGCCACCAAGTTCACTTGATTCCGAGGTCCGAGTCAAAAGTGATGGATGTTTTAGTACCTGTTGCCAGAAATCGACGAGAATAAACTGTCTGATTTTTCCTAAATTATGAAAGGGAAATTGGTTGAAACTGAAAGTTCACCCAACTAGGTTATTGTAGAGGATTCGATGGCCTTTTCAGATTGGTAAAGAACGTTCAATTTGGAGCTACCTAATAAACGTTATGATCTTTTTAATTCTGCTGTTCGTTCTGTGGACAGATTCTGGACAGAAAGTTCAGACGATTATTAACCTATTAAATTGGCCAAATTGGTTTATCTCGTCAACTAGAGTATTGTAGATTAGTCAGTTAAGAAGCTACAGAAATTGGGTTTACCACTTTTGACTTCCTGACACTGAGATACGTTAATTCTCGTGCTGCTGTCCAGGGACAGTTTTAAAGCTGAAAACATTGATTCTAGTTTAAGCTTTGTTTTATTGACTAGAGTCGTCGTGAAGCAATGTATAACGCCGTTAGTAGAAATGGGTATTGTTGGTGTTCTTATTGAATTTATTTCATTGGTTAGGCGGCGGAGCTTCGAGTTTAGGAACGCCATCGCTTCCAACTAACGCGTCTCAACGCGGAAGGCAAGTACATTGTTGATCTAAATGTTTGTGCATTGTGGTTATTGATATGAGCGTGCTGTGATAACTCTTGTGTAGTATGAAGTGAAATATCCATGTTTTGTCTCTATGTTGAATTCATGAATAGAAATGATGGTAATGTTGTATTCAATAAGTTGTTTCATGCATTCATTATCTTTTGCCGCCCACGGAGTGGATGAGGAAGACCATCAATTCCGTGATGGTTGAGTAAGACCCATTAATTCCAATATGGGCAATGTTGGACACCGTATGAAACGTTCTTTATACGGAAGTGGATCCCGCATTTTTGTTAAGATGCGGGCTTGAGTGAACACCGACGGTGTTCACCGACTATACCGCATATGTGTATGTGCAGTCCATTCCCTTGATTTTTAAGCATTCATTTCATGTCATCATAAGTACTCATTTGTGTTATGATCAATGTCGAGGCCGAGTAGGTCTTATTCGTATTGATAAATGTGTTTTTAATCTTTGTACTTGCTGAGTCATGGACTCACCCTTGCTTTGTTTATCTATTTCTAGGTGATCGCTGATGAGGTTCTCTTGGGAGGGAGTAGACATGCACTACTCGAATAATGCACTTCACCTTAGTTCCATTGCAAGAATTATTAAAGACTCTATTATGTTAACTTTCAGATTGTAATAAATAAATCTAGTCATGGATGGCATTCTTTTATGATCTTTGAGGATTGATCGATGTTATTGAGAAGATTTATGTTGTATGGCTTATGTTAAATTGGTGGTTAGCATCTTGACTTCTGAATAGCCAAGGTGTTAACTTAGTTGGTTAATTAGGATTTATGATTAAGTCTTATAACTGATTTTATTATTGTTTCATGATTTATTGTGAAAACCTCCGTATCGTCGTATACCAAAGAGGTTATGTCGAAATTTTGTGGTTTAGCTTAGGATAGTAGCATTCCGTGCTCATCTTGAGTTGGGGTGTTACAATTAAATCCTTAATTGACCAAGCATGTGGTTGACCAAGACGAGGCGCCAAATTCTAACTACTAAATATCATTCACATTTTCCAATCACAAGTCCATCATTTTACCATTCATTTTTTCCATCACATATCCACCATATCACACAATTCCATCCACTCGCCTCGGTCTAAATCTTCTCCCACCTGCTTGTTAAGTGCAACACATGTCATCAACGAGTAATAGTATATCGCATACGCTTTACACAAGTTCCATATTCACTTAGTCAAGTTTATATTTGCAACTCAAATGATATCAATGACTTATTGCATGGCCAAGCGACTATTCATATCTAACCACTCACATTGGTGCTACGATAATGCCGACTAGTAATTAACCAAGCCAGGGTGACAAAAGATCAGGGCAATACAGTAGGCAAGGTGAATATAATCAAATGGGTGTATAACTAATCCCAAAACATTTAAATAGATACTTAAAGTAAAATGCAATAATTTGAATCAAAGTAATTTTGGAAATCTGGGTTCAATATGGTCAAAGGTACAACTTATCTTGCTATAGCAATGATGTTCTTATTTTATCGTCGATCTTCTACTTCTTTGACCTCCAGCTCCTTAGGAAGATTCTAGGACTTCAACATCTAATGGGAATGAAAGCGCAAAACAAACAAAATTCAAAAACACAATTCAAATAAACTCTAAATTAAAATTGAATGGTACTAGAAGGTAGATATTAAATTTAGATGAATTTACAAACTTGAATGGGTTCAATCGGAGTTTGTATGAGAAAGAACGAGCTCTCGAAACTTTGACCGAAAAGGACAATGATGAAAAAAAAAGGGAGATAGAAACTGATAGGTGGGGTCCGCAGAATATTCTTAGAATATTCTATTTCGGGAATATTGGAAAAAGGCTGAGTGTGTGACATATGGGACCTACTGAGATTTAAGAATATCTAGAATTAAAAGAATTCCAGGAAAGGGACAAAGAGGATGATATGTGGGCCACAGGTCTATGGACTAGGTTGATAGAGAGATGCTAGTCCACGGTGGACCAATCTCATGGAAGAGGGTTGATCAACGTTTGACTGACATGTGGGACCATTGTGACAGTGAGAGAAAGTTGGATCTATGGCTTGGATTGGTTGGATGACACGTTGATGGAGACGGGGTGCCCGATCTTTCGATGAGATTGGTAACTATCGATTTTGGTGGAGGTGACTCTCGCGATCTCACTACAACCGTATGACAACACTTGCGCCTTAGCAATCGTCGAACCAACTCTGAGACGTTATTGACTGTGCTGGTAGCGCGATCAACCTAAACACAAGGTTCAATTCCTGCAAGCAATCGAAGAACTAGCAAAATAAGATGTGGGCAATCTGATATTGCAAATAAGATTGTAGTATAGATGGTATTGAAAACAAAAATGGGATCCCAAATACTATCTTGATAGGTGGTCGTCCGACACAACTGGAAGACGACCAGGGGTGGTGACTAGGGAAGTGGATGCACACCCCTAGGGTTACAAGGCCAGCTGCAATGCGTACGGGAGCTGGACTCCAAGTCGGCTATGGGTTGGAGACGAAGACGTGTGTCGCGGTGTGGTGGCGACAAGCGCGGCCCACGATCAATGAAAGGAGGAGACGGGAGGAAAACGGGGCTGGGCCAGGGAGGAAGTTGGGCCGAAGATAAAGAAGGAGGAGTGGGCTGACTTCAAGCCCACAAAGGAAAAAGGAAACAGAAATAGATTTCAGAATTTAGAAAAAGACTGAAAATCCAAATGAGGAAAAATAAATAGCAAATAAATTCAGAAAAATCCAAGAAAATACAGGAAAATTCCTTAGAGCACAAGGAACCCAACTAACACTGGTTTTGATTTAATTCAAGTTTATATTAATTAGATTAAATTGTTTTAGTTTCAGAAAGTCCCATTTAAGCTTTATTAATTCAAATAAAACAGGTGAAATTTTTGCGGGACCTAAACTACTCAAAAGATTTTTGAAAAGTCAAATTTTGGGACATTAGAGGAGCGAAGGTGATCTTGGTGATGAGGGCACGAAGTCAAGAGATCGTCGGAGCTGTCGTGGTGTGGGCTCGGCTTGTCTTGTGGTTCTGGCGGTTGATTTGCGAAGAGGAGGTGCGCATGGGGTAGAATATGGCACGGGGGTGGTGATGGTGGAGAAGATGAAGGCGAAAGCTCGCCGGTGGCGGGGGAATCGAATGGCGAAGATCGGTGGTCGGGGATGAGCAAGATGGAGCCCATCTCGACGCATGGCTGAAGAAACTCGAAATCAAGGTAAAACACATGGTGACACGAAGGGATTCACGAGGAACTCACCGACGCGATGAGGAACGTGGCGGCAACATTTCGGTGGGCAGAACACGGCCAGACGTGAGGAAGATGAAGAAGGTGTCGGCAAACGGCGCCATATCACGTGATGGTGGCTAGGGTAATGGAGGTGGCGCGATGAGGCAGAGCGGATGCGCATGCGAGCGCGCTATTTATGGCCTCGGGAGGTGTGGCGACATGCACAACAAGGGTCGTGTAGAGGCGGTTCGAGTCTACACATAGTGGCGGCGGTGGATGCCGTGGGGCGCACGGGGTTGATAGGTGGCCTGGTTGGATGGAGGTGGCGCGTTGGGCTACATGACACTCAAAGCGCTAGGTTTCGGTGAGAAGGTCGGATTGGTGACGTTAGGGTTGGGGGAGTTGGGCCTAATGGAGGAGATGGGCTGGGTGGAAAAACACAATGAGGTGGGCTGAGCAAATTTGGCCTACGAGAGAAAATAAATTAAGAAATTGATTTCCAAACTTAAGAAAAAGCTAGAAATTCAAATAAGCCAAAATAAATACCAAACGAACTCGAAAAATTCCAAAAAAATTTAGGAAAATACATTGAAGCACAAGAAACCCAACTTGTTTTTAATCATATTAAATTGTTTTAATTTAAAAAAAAATCACAATTAGGCTTTGTTAATTTAGGGAAAATTGGTGAAACTTTTTGGTGACCTAAACTACACAAAAGATTGTTGAAAGCTCGAAAATTTGGGATGTCACATTTTCTATATGTGTAATAGTTTACTTTGGTGTTGCCAAATGCTACTCCATAACTCGGTAGTCCTAAAGGTTGCTTTTGGGTTTACATACAGAGGAATATGAGCGATCAAGATGGTATTTGCCCCTCTTCTTTAATAGGATAGATATCTCTAGGCCCCTCGATGTTGTTGGATTAGAGAAGTGCATGGCCATGCCGAATGTGGTTGAAGTGTCAACTAAATTAAGCAATCCACTACAAGATCGAGTGTAGGATCGAGCTATCATAGGATGGCATGCATCTTGCCTTGAGTTCGATTTGGTATCATATGGCAAAGGGATCCACATGTGTATTGGAGGTTCATTTGATATGATCCTTATGTGTATTGGAGGTTCTCTATGTCCTGCTAGGGACCGCTACCGATTTGTGGATCGAAAAGGATTTTTTGGTTCGTGGCTGAGTATAATTGAACCTATAGGGTTACATACTTAATGGGTTGAGCAAACCTTCGGATACGATCCATTTGTGTGGGCTTTGCACCTTAATGAGCCACTAGCATAGGGTTCCACTAAGGAGGCTCTTTATAAAAGGAGACGTGTGGCTTTCTGGAGGATGTCGCAACACCCATCGAAACCATCACCACCACATCCCTGAAGGCTCTGCTGTGCGTGTTAGTGCTAGCACATCGGCACATGTTGCTCCACTCCTAGATATGCGGATACTGTAGAGGTGTTACTGCGGTTGCCACCGCACTGATTGGGAGCGATCTACGATGTACGTGAGCAACATGAGGTATTCTTGGAGGAGATAGTTGGCGGTCAAGGACATCGGATGATCGAATGCTTCCACTACACCGATGAACACAACGTTGAGTCGGCTGCTCTAACTATTTTTATCTTGCACTAGTGTAGCCTACATGTATCCCTTCACTAGCTGAATTACGCATGCTAGTTGCATCCATGAGAGCTGTTGCCGATGTTGCTGGTGCCAATTTTGGGAGAGATAGAGTGGGGAACAAAATTTTGACTACGACAAGTATTTGCTAGTGAGGTCAGCGCATCCATGTCCCTAGGAAACCATGTGTTGATAGAAAAGGGGAAGTTTGTATCGGTTCAAAGTGGAGGGCTAAGGACCGCTTGGTATGGCTTCAACTCCCACCAGAGTTGGAGTGGGTGGAGCTATGCCAAACAAGGTTTCTCTACAAAATTTTCGAATTGGAGTAACGAGGAGCTAAGCACCTATAGTGTAATTTTTGAGAGCGGTTGGAACCTAGTTCCAAGTGGGAGCTACGGGCCAACAAATTGAAATATCCATAGAAGTTGAGGTAAATTACCCACAATATGTCACTAGACTACACCCCTTCACACCCGGCACCTTCCTAGATCCTCCTCGAACGTGGTTCTCTCATCCCCAAACCCATCCCACGAAAACCCTAGAGTGGAGAGGAGAGGCGTAGTGACCACGGCGACGGCTCCTCCTCGACGACGATTTCTTCCTCCGCAACCTCTTCTCCATCCCCAACGTCCCTAGCATCCTCATCCTCCGCCCACCACTTGGCTCCTTTCTCGGTGGCGATTTCTTCCTCCTCGATGCATGCACTTTCAGCCACTGCCGTTGCCACCTCCTCCGTGCCACCGCGTGTCGCTTCCTCTCCCTTGCCAATGCCCTCTCAAGGTCAGCTCCAACCTCGTTGACTTCCTCCGCTATTACTCCGATGAGGTCCCAGAGCCTCCTCTAGCTCTTCAAGTTTGCCGCCTCCACCACGCCTCCTCCACCGCCTCCACCCTTTCTCGAGTCTGTCACATTCGGCATCCTCTGTGCCTCTCCTCCCACCGAGACCAAAACCTCAAACCTATCGCCCACGATGGGATCTTGGACCACCTCCTTGAAGGAACACGAGTAGGCTACACTAGCGTATTTCAAAATCTACCGCGCAACCAAGGAACCTCTGCTAGAAATAGATCATAGTGGAAGAAGAGTCAATGTAGTTTGTTGGTGCAGTTGTAGACGATTTGCCTCGTGCCTCCTCCAAGTGCTCCTTGTGACCATGAAAAGCATCTAGGCCCTTAAAATTGGTTTTGGTAATTTATGATAATATGTGATAATTGGACTAATGTGTTTGTTGAGTATTTGTAAGATTAAGTCCAAATGGTAAGTATGATCGTGAAGCTACATGATAAAGGATATCGTGCGATCAAATTCGATCAAAGTCAAGGTACAAGTAGATTAGAAATCTTTTACCTTTTACCGGTCTTAGGAATTATGGTTGGAAGACCGGATTATAGGTTAAATGCCGACTATTAAGAGCGATCATGACTAGTAGCTTGATAGCATGTTCTTGTGCCTTATGGATCAATCTAGGATCATGCATGCATCCGTTTACTTTTATATTTGCAAATACCATTTTGTCAGACAACCGGTAGTACCGCATTGAACTCGCGGTACTGTTACCCGCGTATGACCGGACTTGTAATGGCGGTATGTTTTTTACGAGAGACCCTTCTCGTGTTTCGTGCCAAATCCTCAACGCGTAGTACCGCAAGTATTCATGCGATGACCGAATGCGTAGTACCGCAATTGATAAGCGAAGTACCGCACGCCGTTATTCCGATCGTTACATGGCGGTATGTGTTTTCCAATACGCACCCTTTTGTCTCTCTTGAAAATGGTAGTACCGCACTCACCTTGCGGTATGACGCTCGCGTAATACCGCTGATAGTTGGCGGTACCGCTCGCAAGTTAAAACGGCTATGTCAGACATTTAATGCCTCTCGTTATAGCCGTTCTTTGAAGTAGTTGAAAAGTACAGTAGTACCGCTCAGCATTTACGAGTACCGCTCGGTCGAAAAGTGGGGTTTTCTTCTCCAACGGCTATAATTTTTGTTGGGGTATAAATACTCCCCACCGCCAAGGACAGAGTGCTAGACCACATTTAACATCTTTTGAGCCTTGTGCATTCATTCAACTCCTCAAACTCATTTGTTCACTCTTTGAGAGGTTGTTGAGCTCATTCAAAGTGCATTCATCATTCTAGTTGATCCTATTGAACTTGAGTGTCGCTGCGAAGGTCTTGGTTTGTTACTCTTGGAGTTTTGCCGAACTCCTAGACGGCTTAGCGGTGATTGCACGGTGATCTCTTCAAGAAGATTGTGAAGAGGCCCGGTGCCCATATTGTAAGTGGTTTGGTGTTCACCATCTCCGGAGTGGAGGAAGAACAACCAATAGTGATCGAGGAAAGGCTTAATACGTGGAGCCGGCTTGATTGGTTCAAGCTCCCTCAACGTGGACTAGTGAAGACCGGCAAGTCTTCGATACCACGGGAAAACATCGTTGTCTCATTGTGGTTATTTCTAGTCTTTACTCTTCCGCATTTATATTTCTAGCTTGATCTTTGTGCTTGTATTGCTTAGCTAGAAGTATAACTTGTTTAGACTAAGTTATTAATTAGCTTATCTCGTTAATTTGTTTAAAAGTTTAAAAACCTCCTATTCACCCCCTCTAGTCGGTTATCCTTGATCCTACAAGTGGTATCAGAGCAAGGTCTCTCAATTATTAGACTTTACCGTCTAAGAGAGAAAGGATGGCTAGTGAGGGTATGCATATAGGAAAGGCTCCTTTATTTGATGGCTCAAATTATTCTTATTGGAAAATTAGAATGTCCATTTTCTTAAAGGTCATGAGTCCGAACATATGGAAAATTGTAAATGAGGGTTATGCTATGTCTCTTGATCCTATAAATGTCATGGCTCAAGATGAACGTAATGCTCATTTAGATGCTCAAGCTATGAATGCTCTCTTTGGTGCTTTGAACGCGGATGAGTTCAATAGGGTGAGCAATTTGAAAACCGCTCATGCTATTTGGACTACCCTCTCCGAAATTTATGAGGGCACATCCACGGTCAAAAAAGCCAAATTGCATAGGCTTCGGATTAAATATGAGACATTCATAATGTTGTCAAATGAAAACATCACCGAGATGTATTCAAGACTAAACAACATTATAAATGAACTCAAAGGTCTTGGTACTAATCTTCTTGATGTTGATGTTGTGCGCAAAATGCTTAGGGCCCTTCCGAATAAATATGAGACGTTGGTGACATTATTTCTCAACTCTCCCGAGTTGCCAAGAATGACACCAACCGGACTTTTGGGCAACCTCATCACTAACGAATTATACAAGAAGGACAAGGAAGAACTTTTGGAGTCATCTTCATCCAAGAAGAAAATCACCGCCTTCAAAGCTAAAGCGGAATCAAGTGATGATGAGGATGAAGAAGAAGACTCAGATGAGGAGTACGCTCTTCTTGTGAGGAAAATGAAGAAATTCATGAGAAGACGCCCACATCGAAACTTCAACTTCAACAAATTCAAGAAAGGGCAATCCTCAAGTGACAACAAGAGATATAGTAACATTCGTTGTTATGGATGTGATGAGAAGGGACACATAATCTCAAATTGCCCCAACAAGAAGGATGACAAAGATAAACCATTAAAGAAGAAGGAATTCGATGGAAAGAGGAAGCTTTTCAAAAGGCTTCACAAAGGGGGCAAAAATGAAGCTCACATTGGAGAGTGGATTCGACGAAGAATATTCGGACTCGACCGAATCAAGTGATGAAGAGTCTCCTAAGAAAAGAGGACTTGTCAGCATCGCCATAAAGGAAGCTCCTTCACTCTTCACGTCTCCTACATGCCTTATGGCAAAAGGAGATAAGGTAAAATCTATTGATAATGATGCTCCTTCATATGATGAATTAATGAACATGGTTGAAGATTTAAATGAATATATTGGAAAAGAGAAATCAAAATTTAAAGTCTTAAAGAAAGAGTATATCTCTAAAAGACTCTTATGAGGAGCTAAAGGAAGCTCATGATTCTTTTCTCCTAAAAGATATAGAAAATCTCATTCAAATATTGGTATTACTTGTGATTTAATGAATGAGATGTCAAGGGTAGAAAATATGTCAAATGCTAAAACTATGTCTAGTATTTCTACCTCTTGTGATGACTTGCTATTCATACCTTGTTGCTCAAATGATGATTCAATTATTGGTATGAATAATACTTGTGACCCTTTGCTAATTGTTGAAAATCATGAGTTAAAAGAGCAAGTCACCAAGCTAAGTAAGAGCTTGGAAAGATACTTCAAGGGTAAATCAACCCTTGACAAGTTATTAAGTGAGCAAAGGTGCTCATTCAATAAGGAAGGACTTGGGTATGTGCCCAAGAAAGGTAAGAAACCGGTAAACAAGACTCCAAGGTTTATTAAGCAAAGTGGTAAATATTGCAATAAATGTGGTAAGGTAGGACACATATCAAATGCTTGTTTAAATATTAATGTTAAATCCTATGGCATTTATGATTCTTGCTACATGCTTAAGAAATCCATTGATGGTAAAATAATTGCAAGATTTATTGGCACTTCGATTTTAGGCGCTAAAAAGAATGCTATTTGGGTGCCTAAAGCCTTGGTCACTAACCTCCAAGGACCCAAACAAATTTGAGTACCTAAAAGAACTTGATTCTTGTTTTGTAGGTGAACTACAAGACCGTGGAAAACATTGGGTGCTTGATAGTGGATGCACTCAACACATGACCGGTGATAGAAAAATGTTCACCACATTCAAAACGTAAAAGGAAGTGACAAGATCACCTTTGGAGATAATAGTAAAGGAAAGGTAATAGGATTGGGTAAAATTGCTATCTCAAATGACCTTTCCATTTCAAATGTATCTTTAGTTGAATCACTTAACTTCAATTTATTATCCGTTGCTCAAATATGTGATCTTGATTTAATTTGCTCTTTCTCAAATGAAGGAGTTTCAATTTCAAGTGTAAAGGATAATGCTTTAGTTTTCAAAGGCTTTAGATTTGGAAATCTTTACTTGGTAGATTTCTCCTCAAATGCATCTTGCTTACAAACTTGTTTAATTGCAAAAACCTCCTTGGGTTGGCTTTGGCATAGAAGGCTAGCTCATGTTGGCATGATTCAACTCAAAAAGCTTTTCAAACATGATCTAGTTGTTGGTTTGCAAGATGTGAAGTTTGAGAAAAATCGACTGTGTAGTGCTTGTCAAGCCGGTAAACAAGTCGCAAGCTCTTACCCTTCCAAGAGTATCATGTCAACCTCTAGACCATTGGAACTCTTACATATGGATTTGTTTGGGCCAACAACCTATAAGAGTATCGGGGGAAATAACTATTGTTTAGTTATCGTGGATGATCACTCTAGATATTCATGGGTGTTCTTTCTAGATGACAAGAGCGAAACCTCCGGAATTTTCAAAAGCTTTGCAAAACGGGCTCAAAATGAATTTGATTTCAAAATAAAGAAAATCCGAGTGATAATGGTTCCGAGTTCAAAAATACTAAAGTTGAATACTTTTGTGATGAACTTGGAATAAAGCACGAACTTTCCACAACCTACACTCCAGAGCAAAATAGAGTTGTAGAAAGGAAAAATCGTACATTAATTGAAATGGCTAGGACAATGCTTGATGAATATAATACTCCGATAGCTTTTGGCGGAAGCAATTAACACCGCTTGTCATACCATAAATCGTCTTTATTTGCATCGCTTTGAAAAAGACTTCCTATGAACTCCTTGTTGGAAGAAAACCTAACATTTCTTATTTTCGTGTCTTTGGTTGCAAGTGTTATATTTTAAAAAAGGGAGTTCGTCTTTCAAAATTTGCAAGTCGTTGTGATGTTGGTTTCTTGCTTGGTTACTCTTCAAATAGTAAAGCTTATCGTGTCTTCAATCAAAACTCCGGTTTAGTTGAAGAAAGACACGATGTTCAATTTGATGAAACTAACGGCTCTCAAGAAGGGCATGAGAATTTGGATGATGTAGGTGATGAAATGTTAAGAAAGGCTATGGAAAATATGCAAATTGGCGACATCAAACCTAAAGATGAACCGTCATCTTCTACTCAAGTTGAACCTCCTAACTCTTCCACAACGAGTCAAATTCAAGTGGAAGAAAACAATAATGAAGATGATCAACCATCCAACCTACTACCAAGAATCCACAATGCGATTGCAAAAGATCATCCAATAGATCAAATATTGGGTGACGTAAGTAAGGGTGTTCAAACTCGATCTCGTGTTGCTTCATTTTGTGAACATTACTCTTTTGTCTCTTCTCTTGAGCCAAAGAAAATAGATGAAGCACTTGAAGATCCGGATTGGATGATTGCAATGCATGAAGAGCTCAATAATTTCATTCAAACGGTTTAGACATTGGTGGATAGACCCAAAGAACACAATGTCATCGGTACAAAATGGGTGTTTAGAAACAAGCAAGACGAAAATGGTATGGTTATAAGAAACAAAGCAAGATTGGTTGCACAAGGTTTCTCTCAAGTCGAAGGTTTGGATTTCGGTGAAACTTTTGCTGACGTAGCTAGACTTGAGTCAATTCAGATATTACTTGCTTTTGCATCATGCTTTGATATTAAATTATTTCAAATGGATGTCAAAAGTGCCTTCTTAAATAGAGAAATATCCGAACTTGTGTTTGTTGAACAACCACCCGGTTTTGAAGATCCTAAGAATCCTAATCATGTCTATAAACTCTCCAAGGCGCTCTATGGTCTTAAACAAGCTCCTAGAGCATGGTATGAACGCCTTAGACATTTTCTAGTTTCAAAACGATTTAAAATCGGGAAAATTGATTCAACACTGTTCACTAAAGTGTTAGATAATGATTTCTTTGTATGTCAAATTTATGTTGATGATATCATATTTGGTTCTACTAATCAAGACTTTTTTAAAGAATTTGGTGATATGATGTCTAGGGAATTTGAAATGTCCATGATTGGAGAACTTAGCTATTTTCTTGGACTTCAAATCAAGCAATTCAAAGATGGAATATTCGTAAGCCAAACAAAGTATGCAAAGGACTTGATCAAGAGATTTGGCATGGAGGATGCAAAACCTATCAAAACTCCCATGGCAACCAACGGTCACCTCGACCTAAATGAGGGAGGTAAATCAGTAGATTTAAAGCTTTATAGATCTATGATTGGTAGTTTGCTCTATCTCACCGCATCTAGGCCTGATAATATGTTTAGTGTTTGCATGTGTGCACGGTTTCAAGCATCTCCAAAAGAATGCCACTTGATGGCCGTAAAAAGAATAATAAGATATTTAAAGCATTCCTCTAGCATTGGCCTATGGTTTCCTAAAGGTGCTAAGTTTGATTTAATTGGATACTCGGACTCCGATTATGTGGGTTGCAAAGTGGATAGAAAAAGCACCTCGGGAATTGTCAATTTAGGAGATCCTTAGTATCATGGTCATCCAAGAAACAAAATTCCATAGCTTTATCCACCGCCGAAGCCGAATATGTTTCCGCGGGTAGTTGTTGTGCTCAATTGCTATGGATGAGGCAAACTTTGATGGATTACGGAATTAAAATTGATAATATGCCTCTCTTGTGTGATAATGAAAGTGCGGTTAAAATAGCAAATAATCCGGTCCAACACTCAAGAACCAAGCATATAGATATTCGCCACCATTTCCTAAGAGATTATGTGGGCAAAGGAGATATTGAAATTAGCCACATCCGAACCGAAGATCAATTAGCGGACATTTTCACCAAACCATTAGATGAAGGCTGTTTTTGCAAATTGAGGAATGAATTAAATGTCATAGACTACTCAAATGTTGGTTGAAACTTTTGCCTCATATCTTTTTTATTTGGTGTTATTCAAAAGCTTTTGTAAGAAAATTATTTTCAAAAATGTTATAACAATTATCTATGTTCATAAAAATTATGTTTTCATATAGACATTAGTCTATTCTATGCATAATGATCCCTAATAACTCTTATTTGATTGCTCAACTAAGGGTCATTTGCAAATAATCTCATCCAATCTTTATCCAGAACTGTTTTTGAAGTTCCAGGATAATCGGTATGACTGGCGTGTTAAGTGCGGTATGACCGCAGTGCGGTACTACCGGCACAAAACCATCAGTACTACCGCTTTGCGGTATTACCGACGGCCAAATGGCGGAACTACCGCATCAATTTCGAAAGAAAAGTAACCCCAGAGGTCATTTTTCTCCCGTGCCTCTCTCTCTCTCTCTCTCTCTCTCTCTCTCTCTTTCTCCCAAAAATCCTCTCGACCAAATTCCTTCCTTACTCTACTTAATCCCAAATCCTTGTGAATCCTTGCATATCTAGGGTTTAACTCTCCATCTCTCAAGGTAAAACTTCCTTAAATCCTCGCTTTACCGGTTGAATCAAACCTCAGGTCTCTTTTAGGTAATTTGAAATGTGGTTGATTTGTGCGATTCTAGTTGGGCAAAATAGCATAATTGATGTTCAATGATGTTAGTACATCCATTTCTTGGATTCAAATCCAATAGAAACATCAATTTTTGGTTAAATCGTTTGCCCTAGGTCGCACTGTAAAAGCGTACTACCGTGTTCATAAGTGCGAACTACGGATACTGTAATACCGCTCGAAATGGCGGATTACTACACTCCTCGCATACTACCGTGAGGACTTGCGGTAGTACCGATTTTATCGACGTAACAGATAATCATTCCATTCAAATTATCTCTAGATTCCTTGATCTTTTGAATTCCTTGTAACCTATCCTCTCTTTGTAAAGATGCCAAGGACTAAAATTGGAACTCGCCGAGGGCAATCTTTCACTCAACCTCCCGCCGACCTATTGATGATCCATCGTGCAAGGGAAAAGGGCCTGCAATGAGATGGCTCAAAGTGAGGAAGGATCTCTTCCTCATGAGTCGAGTTCGATTCGAGCCTGACACATGAGAAGAAGTTCAGGCTCAATCAGATGAGGAGATGGAAGGTCCAGAAGAACCTCAGATTAATCTCAGGCTCATATCTGCTGATGATTATGCAATTTTGAGACATAAGGATCAATATCTACTACCTTCCAACTCAATCAATCCCAGATTCCACACCAAGTTCCAGGAACTAGTCTATGAGCAAATTTATGATCATCACATGAAGTTTGCAGATCATAAATGCATAAAGTGGTCGCACATAAATTCTCTAGAAAAATATGATGGTGTGTATCGTCTCTTTCAGCAAGTTGGTCTTCATGATCTTGTGGCTCTCAGGAATGACTATGATGAAGAAATCATAAGACAGTTCTATGCCACTTTATATGTGTCTCCTGATTTCAAGAAAATGAAGTGGATGACAGTTACACGTTATGTGGAGTGCACTAAGGCTGATTTTGAGCATGTACTGAGGATACATTCTGGAAATTGGGATAAGCTTTTTGATAGACCAGCTCTACTTGTTCCTGCCTGGACAGAGTTTTATGATCAGAATGTCAGGTACACTCCAGGGAAGATTCATGGCTTGCTACCCATTCCCAGTTTGATTAATAGGATTATTAATCATACTTTTCTTCCCAAGAGTGGTAACTTTGATGCTGTTCGAGGACATGTATGGAATATCATTGATAATATCTCTCATGGAAGGAAGTTTGATGTTGTGGATGTCATAATCAGGGGCATAGTTTCTTCCAAGAATGACAGGGTAAAGAGGATTTATCATGCTCCTTATATCATGGCTTTAATTCGAGCAAGATTGAGTATCGTGGAGGTTTGGGATCTCCCATAAGTATTACAAGCCAAGAGAAACCCCATTCGCTTTCAGGCAGCAGTACAGCAAGAAGAAGTTGCTCGAGGTTGCAATGAAAATGTCTCTCAAGGTCAAGAATCCTTAGCTCGATTCTCGAAATCAAACTTTGATTCTCAACAACCTTCGCAACTTAAGGTCACCCACAGAAATGAGGACAGAACAAAGAGATTTTCAGACTGAGACTCAAAACAGGTTGGCTGTTTTGACAGAGACGGTGGATTCCTTGGAACATTATTTAACGACTCCTCGGCGCTTCTCTCGGCGTCGTACTCATCCCGCAGCAGGACTTCCTCTCGCACTCCAGCTACCTCACCTTACTGTGCTCCTGCTCCTCAGATTCCTCGACTCTTCCTCCTCGTGATCCGGATGTTTAATGTTCTTTTTGGTACTTTGATGCCAAAGGGGGAGAAGTAGCTAGAAGGGAAGTAAGGTCTAGGGGGAGACAAACTTTTGCTAACTTTTGCTACCTTGTCTTATTAGTTGGTTGAATGCTTGTAAACAACTATCTTTATGTTCTTGTTAAACTTGTTGATTAAGCTTGTTGGTATATATCCTTATTTGCAATTATGACAAATGCCGTTTCATTTCAAAGGTTTCCTCAGAACCAACAAACTAAAGAAACTCTGCCAAAATTCTCTCCTTATGCTCTTAACATGTTCAATCTACTTCATGCACATGTTTAGGGGGAGTCTTCTTTGTTTCGGCTTAACAAGAATTTAATTCCCTTTTTTAACTGTGTTGTTTAAGCCATCAAAAGGATATACTCTTATTTCACAATCCTGGGTTTACTCAAAACGTTACTTCCCACATAATAACTAGGTTGTCATCAATTACCAAAAAGGGGGAGATTGAAAAGCATCTAGGCCCCTTAAAAATTGGTTTTGGTAATTTATGATAATATGTGATAATTGGACTAATGTGTTTGTTGAGTATTTGTAAGATTAAGTCCAAATGGTAAGTATGATCGTGAAGCTACATGATAAAGGATATTGTGCAGATCAAATTGGATCAAAGTCAAGGTACAAGTAGATTAGAAATCTTTTACCTTTTACCGGTCTTAGGAATTATGGTTGGAAGACCGGATTATACGTTAAATGCCGTACTATTAAGAGCGATCATGACTAGTAGCTTGATAGCATGTTCTTGTGCCTTATGGATCAATCTAGGATCATGCATGCATCTGGTTTGCTTTTATATTTGCAAATACCGTTTTGTTAGGACAATCAGTAGTACCGGCATTGAACCTGCGGTACTACCGCTCCGCGGTATGACCGGACTTGTAATGGCGGTATGTTTTTTACAGAGAGACCCTTCTCAGGTTTCGGTGCCAAATCCTCAACGCGGTAGTACCGCAAGTATTCATGCTGTATGACCGGAATGCAGTAGTACCGCAATTGATAAGCGGAAGTACCGCACGCCGGTTATTCCGATCGTTACATGGCGGTATGTGTTTTCCAGCGCGCACCCCTTTTGTCTCTCTTGGAAAACGGTAGTACCGCACTCACCTTGCGGCATGACCGCTCTGCGGTAATACCGCTCGATAGTTGGCGGTAGTACCGCTCTGCAAGTTAAAACGGCTATGTCAGGACATTTAATGCCTCTGTATAGCCGTTCTTTGGCGAAGTTGAAAAAGTGCGGTAGTACCGCTCGGTATTTACGTAGTACCGCCGGTCGGAAAAGTGGGATTTTCTTCTCCAACGGCTATAATTTTTGTTGGGAGGTATAAATACTCCCCCACCTGCTCAAGGACAGAGTGCTAGACCACATTTAACATCTTTTGAGCCTTGTGCATTCATTCAACTCCTCAAACTCATTTGTTCACTCTTTGAGAGGTTGTTGAGCTCATTCAAAGTGCATTCATCATTCTAGTTGATCCTATTGAACTTGAGTGTTGTCAAGCGAAGGTCTTGGTTTGTTACTCTTGGAGTTTTGCCGAACTCCTAGACGGCTTGGCGGTGATTGCACGGTGATCTCTTCAAGAAGATTGTGAAGAGGCCCGGTGCCCATATTGTGAGTGGTTTGGTGTTCACCATCTCCGGAGTGGAGGAAGAACAACCAATAGTGATCGAGGAAAGGCTTAATACGTGGAGCCGGCTTGATTGGTTCAAGCTCCCTCAACGTGGACTAGTGAAGACCGGCAAGTCTTCGATACCACGGGAAAACATCGTTGTCTCATTGTGGTTATTTCTAGTATTTACTCTTTCGCATTTATATTTCTAGCTTGATCTTTGTGCTTGTATTGCTTAGCTAGAAGTATAACTTGTTTAGATTAAGTTATTAATTAGCTTATCTCGTTAATTTGTTTAAAAGTTTAAAACCTCCTATTCACCCTCTAGTCGGTTATCCTTGATCCTACAAACCGTCACAAGTTGTGGATCGCCCTACCGCTGAAGCCTCACGGCAACGCTTCTAAGGTATCCACACATACGGACAGGACACCAAGCACCGAGTGCTAGCCATTGCATGGTTTTGAGCGAGGAGGTGTGGCGACTAGGGTTTTGGGAATTTCAAAATCACACTTAACCCTATATGCCACCACCCTTCTATTTATAGGCATCCATGATGGGTCTCAACTTTGAGACCCATTAGGAACTCGTGGCCCATAAGAATTCGGATCACCATCCAAAACATGTCCCAACCCTTTAAGCGTGCGACCCTATAGGTTCACGTACACTTGGACATAGCCCAAGTACTCCTACTTGTCCACTAATCGGTAGTGACCCCAGCAGACATGCTAAGTCCCAGTATACGAGAGATTACATTGACGAACCTTAACAAATCTCATATGTATTTCCCTTTCCTCGCGATATCGGTCAAACTCAAGGCGAGTATGTGCCATCCTTGTTGGTTAGCTTGACCACTCTTTCTCGATCACGTGACTCGAATTCCCCGACTATGGTTAACTCTTTAACCGCGAATAGCATGCATAGTCATGCATTTCTGGAATCCGATCACATGAGAGGCCTAGAGATATCTCTCCCATTGCATGGAGGGGCAAATCCTATCTTGATCGACCATGCCTCGACGCATGTATCATGACAAACCCGAAAGTTACCTTTATAACTACCCAGTTGCAGAGTAGTGTTTGGCAACCCCTAAGTAAGTCACTACACATCTCAAGTACGTGCGACGATCTCAAGTCTAAGGATATAGCATACACATTGTAAATGAGACCAATTGATAACATATAAGAATACAACATTCTCGGAGTGTCTCATGGTGGGTTGATCCAACCCCATGTTCGCTAACATGTGTCCATGTTATTGGTTTGATATCTCCATATCTATGATTCGTGAAACATGATCATCAGCCAATACATATGCTAGTCTATTCATATGTGTCATCATATGTTTCCAACTAGGGATCGCTTTAGAATAATCATTGTAAAGATAAATATAGAGTTTCACAATCAAGTCACATACATGATAATAAATATTAATGATATTATTCAAGAAACAAGATAACATATTATCTAATAAATTATGAACATAACGAAATATAATCATCTTCATGATTGCCTCTAGGGCATATCTCCAACACTCCTCTCCCTCGCCGGCGCAGCGTGTGTCCGATGGAGCAAGGAAGAGCATTGTCATCGCCTGGGATGAGGTCATCGCGGTGAATTACATTTGCACCAAGTCCATGGCAATCTTCACCGTCTGCCTTGCGTTGTGCATGCACATTTTGATCGGAACGAGGTTCCTGCTGCCGGCATAGATAGCCAGCTGAAAGCTAGCCTAGCTGGAATTCCAAGTGGTCTCAATTGTCCTATTTGTAGCTGCCGAGTAAATTATGTAGATTGCATGTTATAAGCATGGTAGATTGCATCTTATATAGCTAGTTATAAGCATGGTGTGTTAGTGTCATTTCCACCATGTCTTCTTGTGTGTTGGTGACAAGCATGAAGAGGTGCCATGGAGAAGTAGAAAGCAGTGGGATTTGTAGTTGATGCTTGGTTGCCTACAATTTGATTGGTTGACATGAGGTATATGCGGCTAAATCAAGCTAGCCAATTTGGCAATTTTAGTGTAAGGTTTGAATGATTCACTGTTGTTGTTTCCTAGTAGATGTCAGTTGTCCCAGCTAGTTGGGATGATGTTCAGCTGTGTGTGCAAATCATCTAGAGCAGCAGGAGCTGCAAACTTGTCTTCTTACGCTTGACATTCTCTCTGTTGGTACAATTTGTAACAAAAGGGAAGATGAAGTGATCAGAAGTCCTTTTTTTTCTCTTTGGTAGTATTTGTCACATAGGAAACATGAAGTGATCAGAAGAATTTTCAATTCCTGGTTGTCCCTGATATTTTGTTTGCGCCGGGGTGGGGTGAGCTGTGAAGTAGTGCCTCTTGCAAAAGTTGGGAAGCTAATTCTATATATGTCCACTTGAATCAATCTTGCAGTTTGTCGATATGATCTGTCATGATGTAGTAGCTATCTCTTGGTCGTTGACCTTTGATCACTACTTAATACCACTAATGTTTTTGCAGTGGTGTGACTGAGGAAGACGTAAGCCGCGCAGAGCCCTCGCTTCTCATTTTTTGCCGAGCTGTTGTTGGATTCATGGTGCTGATTTGGTTTTCTTGGGGGGGGGGTTGGTTTGTGTGCTCCTATGCAGATCGATCCTTCGCCAAGGACTGATACGACATCAAGGCGCCCACGGTGTTCGACGTCCGCAAAGATCGGCAAGACCAACGCCTCCGTGACCTAGGGTACCATGTTTCGCCTCCTGTGTGCCCAACCGCTTGATATGCGATCTATTTTATGCAATGTTCACCTTGGGTAGTTTGCTAGACACCTCGCTTGAGAGCTTATTTTCCTTGGATCTTGTGTGGTCGCGCACGCGATTTTATTCATCTATACATAGGTTGTAGTGTTGACTATTGCATGGTGTTTGTGATTTTGGCATGTCGTGGATTTAACTAGGATGTTGTGGGATTGGTTGACTTAAATGTGGTTGTGGTGTGGTCATCTTCATGCTTTTATGGAAAATGTTAGGTACAAATTTGTTTGAGACTACAAATTTTGGAGCCTTACCCTATTTTTCAAGACTAGAACCCAATTTATGTGATATATTAATCTCTCGGTGAGTGGTGACCACCCGACGCTTTTAAGTCTTGTTTGTTGCTGTCAATACCACCAATAATGTTGAGATGGTGTATAGCTTGTTGATTATCTGTTTATTTACCACCTCCGTTGCAGTTTATTCACCACCTCTGTCTCTCAGTTTGGATATGAGCCAGAAATTATTGTTGAGACTCTGCTTTTGCTATTGAGAAGGAATGGCACCCTACTGCATTTGCTTGAATCAAAGCATCAAACTCTATGGTTGTTGTTTATTCATGATACATGTGTTTAGATTGCATCTGAGGGTCTCAAGCACAGAGTTTTTGAGGTTTCCTTAGCTGACCTTCAAGGCGATGAGGACTAGGCTTACAGAAATATTAGACTTCGTGCAAAGGATGTACAAGGAAAGAATGTTTTTGTAATAGTTGTAGAAGGTGAATTGGGCAAGCTGCCCTTAGATGTTTTCTTTTTCATTTCGTTGTTGTCGTTTGATGTAGTCGTTTTTTGGACCTGGAACCGTAACTTTAATAATAAAGATGAGGGGAATTGTGAACGATATCTCCTACTTCCTTGCCTCTCTTATGGACTTTTGATATGATACTCATTGAATTTTTTTTTAGAGAAGATACTCATTGAATTGGAATCTTTTTATGATCTTTGTATATTGTATTTATTATTTTTTCAAGTAAAAATTCCAAATGTGGCGAAAAAGATGGTACAACATGGCCAAAAAAATTTAAAAATAAAAGCACAGTATGATTGAAATCAACTTATGAAACTGTTATAAGTTAAGCAATACAAAAAGATTACAAGTCACAAAACAAGGTTAGTGTAATTCTTTTTACAATGACCATTTCCATTTCTGAAGCTAGAGTCAATTTTCTAACTAAACATCTCCTCAGGTTACTCCAACTTCTCATAATAGTAGATCCAAAAGTAAAACTAAAGTTAGAGCTATAAAACTTAGAGTAGAGCCATACCAAACAAGCCATATGTTTATATGGACATTTTTTCAGTTAAAAAGGAAATGGTGTGACGAACCGTGCAATTGCATGCGTTACTACGCTAGCTATAAATGTATTTTTTAGGAGAGATTTGCTCTTGTAATTTGCGCGGTTGATACAATACTTTCGGACATACTAGTGATCAAATTTGAAAACAAAATGAAACGTGAGAAATATATCACAATGCCATAACAAGTTGCACATATATGAATTGTCAGGTATTATGCACATATAAGAAGAAGTTGCATATATATTAACTCTCATGCGTGTATTTCTGCCACCGAATCTTCGATTTAATGAGCATAATACAAGATAGGCACGTCAATTAAGTTGTTACAAAATTCAGCTATCTTAATTTGGTTCAACAGATCTGTCATCAGTTGTTATCATATCTCATAAACGCTAGGAAAGACATCATTATAATTGACAATATTCTTAGTTTGGCCAACCATTCTATCATCAGTATTATCTTCTGGGATTGTCTTTTCATCAGGTGACTGAAATATACGAAAATTTCAGTCACTTTTGTCAACCCTTGGATGGAGATTGAACTGCTCTCGTACCCCCTCACCTTCTATATATAACCCACCCCTCACCTCTAGAACAAAGAATGAAACAAAAAATAATTCTAACCTAGACAATAAATAAATAAATTTGGTGAACCCTACAAACTAGAAAGACAAAAAAAAAAAAATCCAAACTAGACAAAAGTAAATCTAGATGAACCCTACAAATACAAAGACAAAAAGAACTAAAAGTTACATTAAAGTTGTCCTAAAATCGCACATCACTTGGTAATATAATTTTAGGTTTAGTATTGTGCAATTATAGATGGTTGAGGATAAGAAAAATTCAGATAACTAAAAATGAGCAAACCCGCTATCTTTTCTCATAAATGCTGTTAAAACAACATTGTAATCCGCAATATCCACCACATGGTTGATATCAAAATTATCAATACCTGCCGATTTGACAAAACATGCATATCCACCTGCAATCAGGATTCGGCCATCCGATTCTATAAATAGGCACGTCAACCAAACTTTGGCATCCAACAATTCAGTCAAATACATCGCAAGTCTTAGCCATGGCTTCCAAGATGATGATAGCATCTGTTGTGTCTATCTTGTTACTGACTTTCTTCTTGTCTTCGGGTAAGGATTAATTACATGGTACTAGTACTGTATATTAGAAAAGCCTTCAGTGTGTTTGCATTATTCAACCCTTCTCTGATTGACTGAATGCAGAGGCCAAAGAATGTCAGACGTACCCCATCAATGATTGGAGTTGCCCCAGCGTATTCGAGTGCGCTGCCCGGTGCGAACTCCTGCACCACCAAGGCGGGGTCTGCAAAACCGTGTCTGATCAGTTAGTGTGCATGTGCGTAGACTGCTCGAAACAGAGGCAGATCGACCGGAGCACAGTGTCGCCGCCGGTGGAGCAAACGGGGCATGAACGTATATATCATTAGACTTGATAGCACAATGGAAAGATTAGCACTTTTGGTTGGGTAGTTTCTTCTCACGGAGATAAGTTTGTTGGGATTGGTAATGCGTGTGCTAATAATAATCAATAAAGATATGTTTTGAGCTGTGTGTATCCTCGGATATAGAGGTTGGGAGAGGTTTTCTCTTCCCTTATCTAAAAAAAAATAAAGATATGTTATGATGACAAAAACACTGATCTGTTCGAACTGATAAAAGGTGATCATTCTTAAGGTTTTGTTATAGGAAAAAGTTTGAAAACGTTGGAAGCAAAACCAACGGGATAGCAAACAGTCGTTGAATTGACTCATTGGACTTGTCAATCAAACATCCACTCACCTCCTATCCACACAAACATTCTCCCTTCATCCTTCTTTTTCACACACTATTCATCCACACACTAATATCTCTCTTCCCCATTCACTAGTGATTCCCCTTCATTCTCCGGCAATGCACCATGAGTGAAGCTCGCTACACACAATGGCCACGCGCAGCTATAGCAACCAAAAGTCCAAGGTATGCTAGCGGCGAGCAGCCATAGCAAGCGGTTGAGCACGGCCACGGGCTCATGCAGTGACAGCGGATAGCGAGCGGTCAAGTGCGGCTACGGCTTCGTGTGGTGGTGGTGGACGGCGAGCTGCGAACAACCATGGCCTGCGGTCGAGCGCTGCTGCAGGCTCGTGCAATGGGGCCAGATGGAACAATGACCTGGAAGGCGGCGGACGGCGAGATGCCATTAGCTTGCATGGCAGCCATGGGCTCGCCGCAATGCGGCACTATGGTGGTACACAACGAGAGGCTGTTGGGCATGCTCGCCGGGGGCACAGTTCAAGCAGCAGCCGTGATGTGAGTGTTGGCCCGATCTTCTGAAAGGTGATGATAAGTCGATTTGTGGAGAATATGACGTTGATGATCCAAAGGCTTCGACCCGAACAGATCGAACCCCTCGCAATCACTACACCACTGCCCCATTGGTTATCAACTGTGCCGAACGCGATTGACCTCGCCAAGAAGGCTATCTCCTGCAAGCGAATCAATAATACAAGCAAGAGAGTAGAAGATGCAATCTGAAATTGTATTGCGAATAATAATTGAAGCTCACAAAGTTGTGGTTTCTCAAACCGAACGAGCGGCGAAACTGCTATGCAGAATAATCTAAAAGAAAAACCCAAGCAAAACTAAAGGGCGATGGCTCCTATATGAGGAGGGTGGCCAGGACGTGGGAACCCTAGGGTGTGGTACTGTTCACAGTACTATTCAAGCATGAATAGTGACCACATGAACAGTACAGGCCTAGGGATGGACGGTCACCAGATAGGCCGGGTCGTCCAACAGATAGGCCAAGTTGTTGACCAATACATTACATAGCCTATGGGCTAATAATTGGTGACGCAACACCATGACATATAGACGTAGCACCATGGCATGTAGACGACGCTCGGCTCGTATGAGTAGACGTGGCTTGGTCCAACTGGGGAATATGGCGGTGTAGTAGCCAAAAGTCCCATCGGAGAGGATGTGGTACAAGTAGAGGATGTCGTGCAGCGAGTCAAAACAGTGGTTGCATCCTTAGAGTTGATGTCCTCATCATCCTCTCTTTCTTGAATTTGAGTCGTCCTCGACTCAATCGTTGTCTCCAAATCATCATTTTTTGCAAAAGGTTAGTGAGAGCCGACGGCATAAAGCTAGATATATCATCAAGTGAAAACAAGCACCTTTACATTTCAAAGCATCACATGGTATATCATTATCAAAATTTTCAACAAGATTAGGTTTGGTTGCAAGCATGATACAACCCTTTAATTTAATTCTCTCAGTCCTAGAACTATGTGCCAACTTCTCTTTTCTAGATGGGAAATCGTTCTTCACTACTTGCTGATTTTCAAATTCATGTTCAAGTTCTTTTCGCTCATTTTCAGCTATCTTTTGTTCACATTTCACAA
The DNA here is from genome assembly GCA_036346255.1 of Ampelocalamus luodianensis. Classification (NCBI taxonomy): domain Eukaryota; kingdom Viridiplantae; phylum Streptophyta; class Magnoliopsida; order Poales; family Poaceae; genus Ampelocalamus; species Ampelocalamus luodianensis. Next base: position 17,379,762 of record CM070627.1, on the reverse strand, counting down.
TTTCAGCAGGTGTCAAAGGTAGCAAATTTATTTTCTTTCCTTTGTGCATAAGAGAGTACTTATTACTTCTACCATGATGAGTTGTATCGGTATCAAATTCCCATGAACGACCCAATAAAAGTGAACAAGCTTGCATAGGCACTACATCGAAATCAGCAACATCATGATATGAACCAATGAAAAATGCACTCTCGCAGATTGTGTTACCTTCACCTTACCGCTGTTGTTGAACCACTGAATGTGGTACGGGTGAGGATGCGCACGTGTGGTCAAGCCAAGCTTCTTGACCAAACCTAAATCCACCAAGTTATTATAGTTCCCGCCATCAATTATGACACAAACACGACAATCCTTGACGATGAGGAACATCTGAAACAAATAAAGGCACTGTAGCTTCACCGCGTGCTCTCTTTGAGTGCTCAATACTTGCTGCACAATTAGGGTCCTATAATTCTTTGTAGCATCGGCACCTAAAATTTCCTCACCATCGCTATCTGCCTCATGGTCATCATCATTACCTGCAAGGTTAGCTGCAAGAGCATATTCATCCTCAACATCACTAGCACTTACATAACCACCGTCTTCTATTGCAATATATGCTCGCTGACTTGGGCAATCTCTCATGACGTGGCCCATCCTTTTACGGTGGCACACAATCCCTATCGTACGTCCCGTGGAAACAACTGATGAATAGCTCTGCGCTGGTACCTGCACACTAATAGATTTACTTGCCTCGGGTGCACGCGACAGTGGTAGCGGTGCTGCTGAACGCGCCCTACTCACGGAGGGGCAGCAGACCGAGAAGCGTGAGGTGGGCCGGTCGGCTGCCTTGCGTCGATCTCGATGTACACATACTTCCAAAGTTGCTCCTAGTCCTTTGTTATCTTCCCTGCATTCCTTTTCTACCAAACAAGCAAACCTAACAACCTATTGATATCATTATACTCTTTGTAATCTATTATATCCTGAATTTCACGCCTTAAACCTCTATAAAAATGAGCCATCTTATCCTCCTCATCCTCAACAATATTACAACGCAAAGATGCCTATTTGTAGTTCTTGATAAAATTTCTCAACAGATTTATTACCTCGGTCTAAGCGCTGTCATTTCTTACGCATATCACGTTTAAAAGCAGGAGGAACAAATCTAGTGCGCATAGCTACCTTCAATCTATCCCATGTATCAGGTGTTAAGCTAGAATTAACTACTTGATTCCACCAAATGATAGCAAAATCTTTAAATTCATTAGTAGCTTGTCTGACTCTATGCACTTCAGGAACTAGATGGCCATTATTTTTTTGTTCAATTGTCATCTCCCTATCTAGATAAATTTTAGCATCATAAACACCCGCAAAAGATGGTATGGTAAATTTAACTTTAGCAAATGGGTCATCATTAACACGAGCATTGTGGTGCTAAAAATGATTACCTCCCATACCGTGACGGTTGTGATGTGGACGATGTCGTTGATGTGCATCTTGGGCAGCGTCGGCATCACGGTATTGCCTCTCATTATCATAACCCTCCTCAAGATCTTAGGCTGCATCGTGATCATACTCGCGTCCATTGTGAGGTGGCCGATTCACTATTCTTTCAAGGCGTATAGTGAGCGCTGCAATACTATCATTGATTGAGCACTGTAAGACGGTTGTAGTAGCTAGCTTTCACACAATGTCCTCATTAATAGTAGCGAGTTGTTCATCCAAAAGCGCCATGAGTTCTCCCTTTAACACACACTCTTTCTCGAGAAACGAGTCACCGTCATGGTTAGTACAAACAAAATTTAACACAAAGGTATTATCCCTATCAACTACTAGGTGATAGAAGGTGGAATGACACACTCTCAAGCGTCTTACCACACTCTTACAAGTATTCTTACCAAAGCACACAGCAGATGGTACAGTCGGTGGCTGGTTCGTGATACCGTGTCGAGCGTGGGTATGATTGTAAGAGGAGACCTGTTCTGATCAAGAGTAGGTGGAGCTCAAAAGACACAATATGGTAGCAAAACGATCAGCAATAATCAGATCAGTAAATGTAAGTTGAAAGATTATTCAAAGTACTCGTCAAAGTTGCTGATCCTAGCTTAATCACAGCTAGCTAATCAAAGCTCTATGCAAAGAAGTGTATGTACGCACAGGCAACGATCAATGTGACTTGATGTAAGCAAAGGAGAACCTCACAACAAGTGCTAGGAGAGAAGCTAGTCCACTACTCAAACTTCTTTCTAAGGGCACTAGATTATTCGTGCGATGTAGAGCACAAAACAGCGATATCGGTAAAAACGCGAACATCCCTCTAGATTGAGCAGAAAACCCAGCTAGTCTCAAACGATGAAAAGGCAAAGTTTTATATGGCTTATATATACACGTTTGAAATGTTTCGACGAGATCTACATCTTTCTCAACTGAATGAACCCCAAATTCTTAAGGGAAGACCAAAAGAATCGCCAAAAACAGAAAACCGAAAACTTGCGATGCGATTTCAGGGCTAAAGATGGCCGATTTTGGGGGTCTTGGAGGGTGACAGGCATATTTCCTGTCCACTTTTCATATTCGCGTCATCGATAGCTTCGAAACGAGCACAATAACGTCGAATTCCAACTCCGTATGCAAAAGTTATGCCCGTTTTACTGAAGGTGTGTCGGAAACGGACTCAAATTTGTTTCGGTTTGAACTTCAAACTGCTATATTTTTTGATCCCGTGGGCCAAACATACCCAATTTTTTTTTTGAGAACTGGTGACTATATCAGGAAGGGCTCCACCAATTTTCACTGATTTTTGTACAAGTTTGATGCACTTTCCAATTTTCGGAACAGAGGGCTCTCTCTTTTGTTTCTTCTCTCTTTTTTTTTCTTCTTGTGTGATTTTTTTCTCTCTTTTTTTCTCTGGAGTCCGAAATCAAATTCTTTCTGTTTCTTTCCTTTTTTTTTTTGCTCAAGCAAACCGAAACTCAACCTTTGGCCAAAACGAATTAGGGTTTGGTGGTGATTTGGTGCGGCACTGCAGGGACTAGTTTTCTGGCTGCCACGGTAGTAGGAGCAACGTGGCCGCGACAAGGATTGGTTCAGAATCAGAAACAGGCTATTTCCCGAGTATCATAAGCACTCGGGAAAACTACCCAAAACACTCGGGATTCTTGTTTCCCGAGTGTTACACTCGGGAAATAACACTCGGGATAGTTTCATCGGGACAAAACTAGTGTCGGACCCGGATTTCGAAATCCAGAATCCTCTGTGATAAAGTTGCGCTATTCCCTGGATCACTAGATAGCGCTCACAGTACACATTGCTGAATCATTTCATACATCGCGTAGACCAAATCATTCATTAATACAAGCATTAGAGTTCAAATAGACCACGTCGGGTCGAGTTTACAATAGGGCCGATCAGGCCAAATGAGTTCATTACAAAATCTCGAATACGTTAGCGGAAGCATAAGGGGTAGCGCAAGTCTCTCCACAGGCAAGCGACTGGGGTACTAGGTGTACGACCGATATTAGCCAAGGGCTTGGATAATATAGGAGGTACACAAGTACCAACGGAGCCAACCAGACTGAGGCGGGACCTAGACTACAAGAACTATACTACTCCTCTTCATTTCCTTGCTCTTCGGCGTCCAGGTCCTCGTAGTAGGTGTAGTCTCCATGATCTGCGGGTTACGGGGTTGGGAAAGAGCGAGGATGAGCACAACTACAGTGCTCATGAGCCAACACACATGATGCATATTATACATGCAAGGCTTAACAAGGATGGCTCGGTTCATTTATTTGCACAAAGCAATATTTTGAGTACCAATTTTAAAAAGTCCTATCACTTAGCATTTTAACCAAATTGCATTTTGTTAAAGAGATTACTTGTGCAATATTTATAACAAAGAGAGGTTACCTCCACCTCATGCTTATTTTTGATAGCGGTTACATCCACCACTTAACATCACTGGGTACATCCACCGGGAAAACCAAAACCAGGTCACAATGACCCATCACATTTTATCCCGCCCACAAGGTTTTATAAATGAACTAACTCTTGTAAGTTCCCATGTCCGCTCTGACCGTGGGCACGGCTATTCGAACAGTTCATTACACTCTGCAGAGGTTGTACACTTTACCCACAAGAGACAATCATCTCGACATATACACATGTTTAGTAGACATGTGAGTCAAGGAGATCGTCACAAGGCCTTTACAATGCATCCACCATGATTTGTTACACCCGCTAAGGTTTCACTGAGAAGAGTTATGCTCACATAGACCGTCAAATCTTTCCTGACCCTCTTGCGCCACACACTTACGCTCACATAGACCAGTAAGTCGACACCCCAACCCATAGCCACATAGGCTTATGGCGTAGCGGGTCATCCGCACGGTGCAACTCATACTAACGGATACAAATTATTTAGCAGTCGACACCATTATAGACATGTGGTCGTCTTGTTTTACATTGGGAGGTCATCACAGATTAAGTCCTTAGGGACCATCAGGCGGTTCATACCACATACCATCCACAAACCAACATTCCTTGGGCTGCATTAGCACCCACCAACATACCATCAATCATACCATCCGCCCAAATGTGATAAGCAATTTTTAGGGTTTTTAAGAAGTAGGAAAAATACAACAACACAACCACCTCAGTCATTTACATCCAATGACTGCCCAAAAACCATGTTCATTTTAAGAGATGATGAATGGGGTAGATGACACCTCGATACTTAAGCAAGACTAGCATGGCGCTTGAGTATAGCCTATACTAGTATATTTACCATATATTTACTAGGGTGACAAGGCTTAAGGTAATTCAATTATCAAGGGATGGTGTATTAATAATTAAACATCAAGTTGGCATTTAACTACCTTAAGATTTTTAACGTACATTTGCATAACGAAATTAAGCATGCAATTTGATACTTTAAAAGGACATAATTTGCATAAAATGTAGGTTCAATATGATCAAAGTATTGACTACTGGTCTCTGGCTAGATGATCTTGATACTCTTGAGCTTGATCGAAGTGGGGGTCTCCGGCTTCTCCGAACTCTACGCGAACGATCGTACCGGAAAAGAAACACACGAGCAACAAATTAAATAAATAACAAAAACTCATCAAATAAACTCCAAAATAAACCAAACTAGTACCAAAAGAAAGAGCTTGATTTTAGAAATTTTTAGAAACAAACTTCACAATTTTTGGAGTTGAAATGGGGGAGAAATAAATATTTGAAGCTTCTCATTTAAATCAAAATAGAAAAAGAAAAAGAAATAAACAGTAAAAAGAAAAGAGCTAGCGGCGGCCCAGGTTTCGCCTTGGCCGGCCCGACTCATGAGCGCGCGCGCGCGCCCGCAGCGCGCGCGCCCGGCCGGCAAAGAAGGGGGCAAGGGCTCGGCCCGAGAAAGAGAAGGGGGTGGCGCTAGGCGAAGGGAGAGAACGGGGCGGCGGCGGCGGCGCGCGAGGGAGGGGCTCACGGCGGCGGCGACGAAGGCGACCGTGGAGGAGGAGGAGGGGACCGGCGCACGGCGGCGGCGAGAGCGGCGCGCCGGTGAAGATGAAGCTCGGGGAAGCGCGGTGGCGAAGCGGCGACGCGACCGAAGGTGAGTCTCCTCCACTCTCGCTTGGCTCTTCTTCTTGCACGGAAAAAGGAAGCGAGGGGTGGTTTGGCCGAGAGGGAGAAAGGGCTCGGCTTTTATGCCGGGGAAAGTTGAGTCGGGAGGCGGCGGTTGGCAACGGCGACGCGGAGTGCCGAGGGCGCGCGCGCGCGGCGATCAGGCGGGCGAGAGGATGGGGCGGTCGAGGCGCAGCCGCCGGCGTTGACGCGCCGGCGGGGTGGAGGACCGAGGCGGCGAGCAGGGCATGGTGGCGGCAGGGCATGGCGAAGCCGGGCTAGGGAGGGGTAGGGAGGAGGGCTAGGGTTAGGGTCAGAGAGGAACGGGGAAGAAGAGCTCGGTGCTTTCGGGGGGGAATCGAATCCTTGAGCAAATTGGGAAAACTTCGAAGTTGAGTTCTTGATCACGTGAAGATCTTGCAACTTTGGAAATTTCGGGAATTTGGGTGTTACAAAACCTATCCACCTTAAAAAGAATCTCGACCCCGAGATTTGAGCTCTTCAGAGAACAGGTAGGGGTAATCCAACTTCAGCTGATCTTCGCGTTCCCAAGTGGCTTCTTTCTCCGAGTGGTTACTCCATTGCACTTTGCATAAGCGGATGATCTGACGTCTTGTTTGCTTCTCCACGACATCAAGAATCTTGATTGGATGTTCTGGATACGACAAGTCTTTCTGGAGTGCAATGGTTTCAATTGGAGCTTGTTCTTCAGGTATTCTGAGGCATTTCTTGAGCTGAGAGACGTGGAACACATTATGGACATCTGACAAATTTTCTGGTAATCCCAGTTGATATGCTACCTCTCCACGCTTGGCGGTGATTGGGAACGGGCCTATGTATCTTGGCGCAAGCTTGCCTTTCACTTTAAATCTTCGCATTCCTCGAAGGGGTGACACTTTGAGATATACATGATCTCCAACCAAAGTTAACTCCCTACGGCGGTTGCCGGCATAACTTTTCTGTCTGGATCGAGCGGCTTGTAGACGATCTCGATCAATCGACTTTCTCTTACGCTGCTTGAGAGTATCCGGTCGAAGATATAACCTTCTCTGATTCTCGACCAATGCAAGGGAGTTCTGCATTTTCTCCCATAAAGTGCTTCAAACGGGGACATTTTCAAACTGGATTGGTAACTGTTGTTGTAGGCGAATTCTGCATACGGTAGACATCTCTCCCAGTCTACGGTAAACTCTAAAGCACAAGCCCGAAGCATGTCTTCAAGAATCTGATTTACCCTTTCTGTCTGTCCATCAGTCTGAGGATGATATGCTGTGCTAAAGTTCAAGTGAGTTCCAAGTGCATCATGGAGACTAGCCCAGAAATGCGAGGTAAACTGAGAACCTCGATCCGAGACTATCCTCTTGGGTACTCCATGCAGACATACAATACGAGCCATGTATAACTCGGCTAATTTATCTCCCTTGTAGGTGGTCTTCACAGGGATGAAATGGGCAACTTTGGTTAATCTGTCGATTATGACCCATACGGAATCATATCCGGTCTTGGTTCTCGGCAGACCCGTAATGAAATCCATTCCAATTTCTTCCCACTTCCACTGAGGGATTTGCAGTGGTTGCAGCAATCCTGCGGTCTCTCGATGTTCGCTTTGATCCGTTGACACACATCGCAACAAGCTACGAACTCGGCGATATCTCTTTCATTCGCGCCACCAATATAGAATCTTCATATCTTGATACATCTTGGTGCTGCCCGGGTGTATGGTGTATGCTGAGCTATGGGCTTCTTTTAGAATCAATTCTTTGAGCTCCTTTTGGTGGGGAACAAAGAGACGTTTCCCATACCATAGGATACCTTGTTGGTCTTCAACCATCTTTGAGGCTTTTCCTTTGGCCATGAGATGTTTAAATTTATGAACTCCGGGGTGTCCTTTCTGAGCGGTCTTGACTTGTTCTTCTAAGGTTGGTTGAACTTCCATAGCTGCTAAGGTGCCTTGTTCTACTAACTCGAGGTTAAGTGCCTCTAATTCCTTGCAAAGCTCAGGTTGGCACTCTTGAACCACAACATTATTGCAGTAGGACTTACGGCTTAATGCATCGGCCACTACATTAGCCTTCCCAGGATGGTAATGAACATCCAAGTCGTAATCCTTAATCAGTTCTAACCATCTCCTTTGTCGGAGGTTGAGGTCTGTCTGGGTGAAAATGTACTTAAGACTCTTGTGGTCCGTATAGATATTACAATGATTTCCAATCAAGTAATGCCGCCAAATCTTTAGGGCATGCACTACGGCTGCTAACTCCAAATCATGAGTTGGATAGTTGTCTTCATGTGGGCGGAGTTGTCTGGATGCATATGCTACGACGTTTCCTCCTTGCATAAGTCTGCAGACCAAGACCTTGGCGCGAAGCATCACAATAGACTTCAAAGTCCTTGTGTATGTCCGCAAGACTAACACCGTGCGATGGTTAACTTCTTCTTCAACTCTTGGAAACTCTTTTCACAAGCTTCGTCCATTCGTACTTCTTTTCCTTCTTGAGCGGGTGGGTCATTGGTGCGATAGTTTGGAGAATCCTTCAATGAAGCGTCTGTAGTATCCGACCATTCCGAGAAACTACGCACTTGTCCATCGAGGTTGGTTGTTTCATCCCAACACTGTTTCTACTTTGGATGGGTCAACTGCGACTCCTCCAATGGATACGATATGTCCGAAGAAATCGATCTCTTGAAGCCAAAATTCACACTTGTTGTACTTGGCATACTGGTGATGTTCTTTAAGCTTCTCAGGACCAAATGCGGATGTTCAAAGATGTTCCTCATTAGTCTTGGAGTAGATTAAGATGTCATCTATGAACACGACAACAAACTTATCCGGTATTCCATGAATACTTTGTTCATAAGGTTCATGAAGTAGGCTGGCGCATTTGTCAAGCCAAACGACATAACTGTGAACTCATACAAGCCATACCAGGTGGTAAAAGCTGTTTTAGGGATGTCCTCACCCTAATCTTAACTGTGGTATCCGACCTTAGGTCTATCTTGGAGAACATCATTGTTCTCGACACGGTGATCGAATAGATCATCAATGCGGGCAAGGGTACTTGTTCTTGATGGTCACCTCATTGAGGGCTCTGTAATCCACACACAATCTGGCGGTGCCATCCTTTTTCTTTACAAAAAGTACTGGCGAACCCCAGGGGGATGAGCTAGGTCTAATAAATCCTTTTTCCTGTAATTCTTCCATTTGTACCTTAAGCTCTTCAAGCTCATCAACCGCCATCCTATATGGCCTCTTGGCAATTGGGGTTGTTCACGGCTTTAGGTTGATCACAAACTCTATGTCTCGATGCAGTGGCATGCTGTGCAATTCTTCCGAAAAACTTCCGGTAATCTTGAACTACGGTGTTGTTTCCAGAGTCACCTTCTCGAGGTTATGGATTGTACGATCCAAACTCGAGGAGCGGTCTACATTAACCTTTATTGTGGTGCGGGTTTTGGTGAGTACCACCTTTACGTGGCACAATCTATCATTCCTTGGTATCAGGCCAACCAATCCATCCCTAGGATGATATCCGAGTTTGGGGTGAAGCACTAAGAGGTTTGCTAGGAATCGAATTTTCCATAGCAATCTCTACTCGGGACTTACTAAGATGGTAGTCAAGGGTCCCGAGTGAACTAAGTACCACGGGTTTCTTTAGCTTAAAGGTTGGCAACTTAAGCCTTTCAACAAATTTTCTTGATATAAAAGAATGAAGCTCAGAATCAAACAAAACTTGTGTCGATGCTGATTTAACAGAGAACGTGCCCATTAGAAATCCTGTAGCTTCACAGACCTCCTCGGTGTGACATGGTTCACATGGCGCGATTTGTGTCGAGGTAGATCTAGGTGCTGCGGGGCCCGATGGTTCTGCTGAGCTGATGTTTGACCTTGAGCTGGTGTGGCTCTGAGTTGAACTTCGCGGAGTGTTCGACGTTGAGGGCATCGATTGGCGAAGTGCCCTCACTCCTGATGGAAACAATGGAGATGAGCTCTTTGGGTTGCTTGTTGCAGTGTCGTCCGGGGCGAAGGATGCGGAAACCATTCCCATTGGTACGCGGGGCTGGAGCTTGAGTTCCTTGTGGAGAAACTACAGCTGGCTTAAAAGATGAGCTGCCAGGGAATGTTGACTTCTGAGGAAAGCCACCTTGCGGCTTCTGGAATACCATCTTTCTCTTGCGGCTAACTTCCGCAATCTTCTTCTCGTTTTCCAGCGAGGGTCTTGTTGATCAAGTGGTGGAAGCTAGGGAAATCATGGAGGATAAGCTGGCTTCTCATGTCCCCACGCATTCCCTCCACAAAGCGGTCAATCTTCTCTTCTTCATCGCCTACGTCCTTTGGGAGCGTAGCGAGCAAACTAATTGAACTTGGTTAGATATTCATTGTTGTCATTTGACCTTGCTTGAGAGTTCTAAACTCATTCTTCTTTAGCCTCATTGTACCAAAGGTACAAAGTTAGTCCCAAGACAGTCTTGAACTCGTCCCGAGATTGGGCGCCATGCGGGTGCGGTCTCGTCGGTGCCTTGACAATTGCTTCAACAAAGGGCGTGATCCTGCTGATCTCCGATCGCGGATGCGATCGCTTCGCTTCTTCTTCTCCGCCATGGGCTTCCACCACCTTGAGCGGAGGTAGTTTTCCCACCAAGCGCGGCTCCTTTCAAGCGGTGAGTGGCAAAGTCCACCTTGTCTTCCTCGAGCATCGGGCTGGCGAAGCTTCTTCTCGCATCCACGAGCCAATCTTACGCTTCCTGGGTTCATCTGCCGAGGCAAAGGTAAGAGGTCTTGTCTCGAGGAAATCTGCCACTTAGAGTGGCGGCCGCTCTGCTGTTGATTAGCGAGCAAGGCTTGAAGGATTTGGGCTTGTTGCTGCATAACTTGTGCCATTGTTGGACGCTCTGCGGTGGGAGGTAGGTCTTGTCCACGACCACGGCCATAGCCACGGCCTCTTCCACGGCTCGCCGCAAAGCACCACGGACTGGGCAGCAGCTCTCCTTGGTGCCATCCAAGAAACACTAAGGCTTAGAACTAGAGAGGGGTATATGAGGGTTCACTGGCCTCTAAGGCACACACGTAAGAAAGAAATCAAATTGAACGAACAACACAATTGCGATACAAAGCCCGAATGGCTGCAATTCATTAATATTAGGGGTAAGTGTTACATGACTCCTAGGACACCTGACATATAGGCCATGCAAAGCCATGACACGAGATACAAAACACAACGCCTACAAAGGTGGATAAAGAAAGTGCTTGCAAACAAAAGACTACCTAGCAAGCGCGCTAGTTAACCTAGCTATCGACTACTCCTCCATCGGTGCTTACCACCGCGGGTACACGATTACGGGGATCGAAACAGTGCGATGGATGGTCGGCGAGCGAACGGCGAGGTGGCGCCCGCGGCGAACTCGTCGAATCCAGCGGCGATCGGGTGCGTCCACGGCTGGACTCTCAAAGGCTGCGGTCGGTCGGCGGACGCACTTTCTTGCGTGCCGTGGCGGGGTGTGGGGTCCTCCAGTGGAAAACGTCGGCTGGCACCGGGTTGCCGGCACGACGGCGCGAGCGGCGAGGAGTTGGGGCGATGGGCTGCGATGAGCGGCTTCGAGGCGTGCGGCTACGCAGCAAGCGGCGTCTCTCCCGCTCTACCTCGCGGTGAGCTTCATCATCTCGAACATGTTGTCACGGAGGGTGTCGGAGTGCTCGTAGTCTGCTTGGTGAGGAGGAATCGAAGTCCCGATCTCATCAACGGCGTTGGCGAGGCGATGGTCAAGCTGCGTGGCCGGAGCCGATGTGACAGTGCGGTCATCCGCCGGACGTGGCGGATCACGGGTAAAGCTCTCCTCCCGGAGAGTCGGATGGAAGCGTATGGCGAGCTCAGAGAAGGTCTCCATGCATCGGCACAAGCAAGACGCGGCAAGTCGTGCCACATCTGGACAAACATCAAAGCACGGCTCTGGGGTGCTCACCTTGAAGGTGTGAGTATTGAACTCACCCTCCCTAGCATAGAGAAAACCTCCATGCTCCAGTCTCTCGGTCCGAACACGAGTCAACCGCCCATGAAGATAGGCGGATGGTAGTAACCTGCATCTCGCATCACCGGCGAAGAATCCCCACGAAGCCTCCGAGGTCTTCTCCGTGAGAGAAAAAGTCCCAAGAGCCGTGAGCGACTGAGCGACCATCTAAAAATTTTGAAAACAAAAGGAAGTCAATGATGAATAAATCAAAGTGAAGTAGGATGAGTACGAACTAGGAATGACAAGTAAGAGCGATAAATACACTATATTTTGCCAAAGCTTTTCTTAGGTTTTGAAAATAAGACTCAAGACCTTAGGCAATGACCAAACTAACTAAGGCTCCTCTGATCGTATGCTCGATACGACTCTGTCGGACCGGATTTGAAATCCGAATCCTCGTGATAAAGTGCGCTATTCCTGGATCGAGATAGCGCTCACGGTACACATTGCTGAATCATTTCATACATCGCGTAGACCAAATCATTCATTAATACAAGCATTAGAGTTCAAATAGACCACGTCGGTCGAAGTTTACAATAGGGCCGATCAGGCCAAATGAGTTCATTACAAAATCTCGAATACGTTAGCGGAAGCATAGGGGTAGCGCAAGTCTCTCCACAGCAGCGATCGGGTACTAGGTGTACGACCGATATTAGCCAAGGGCTTGATAATATAGGAGGTACACAAGTACCAACGAGCCAACCAGGTGAGGCGGGACCTAGACTACAAGAACTATACTACTCCTCTTCATTTCCTTGCTCTTGGCGTCGTGTCCTCGTAGTAGGTGTAGTCTCCATGATCTGCGGGTTCGGGGGTTGGGGGAAAGAGCGAGGATGAGCACAACTACTGAGTGCTCATGAGCCAACACACAGTATGCATTATTATACATGCAAGGCTTAACAAGGATGGCTCGGTTCATTTATTTGCACAAAGCAATATTTTGAGTACCAATTTTAAAAAGTCCTATCACTTAGCATTTTAACCAAATTGCATTTTGTTAAAGAGATTACTTGTGCAATATTTATAACAGTAGAGGTTACCTCCACCTCATGCTTATTTTTGATAGCGGTTACATCCACCACTTAACATCACTGGGTACATCCACCGGGAAAACCAAAACAGTCCACAATGACCCATCACATTTTATCCCGCCCACAAGGTTTTATAAACAGAACTAACTCTTGTAAGTTCCCATGTCCGCCCTTGACCGTGGGCACGGCTATTCGAACAGTTCATTACACTCTGCAGAGGTTGTACACTTTACCCACAAGAGACAATCATCCTGACATATACACATGTTTCCGTAGACATGTGAGTCAAGGGGAGATCGTCACAAGGTCTTTACAATGCATCCACCAGTATTTGTTACACCCGCTAAGGTTTCACCTGAGAAGAGTTACGCTCACATAGACCCGTCAACTCTTTCCCGGACCCTCTTGCGCCACACTGACTTACGCTCACATAGACCGTAAGTCGTACACCCCAACCCATAGCCACATAGGCTTATGGCGTGCGAGTCATCATGCAGTGCAACTCATACTAACGGATACAAATTATTTAGCCAGGTCGACACCATTATAGACATGTGGTCGTACTGTTTTACATTGGGAGGTCATCACAGGATTAAGTCCTTAGGGACCATCTGGGCGGTTCATACCACATACCATCCACAAACCAACATTCCTTGGGCTGCATTAGCACCCACCAACATACCATCCATCATACCATCCGCCCAAATGTGATAAGCAATTTTTAGGGTTTTTAAGAAGTAGGAAAAATACAACAACACAACCACCTCAGTCATTTACATCCAATGACTGCCCAAAAACTATGTTCATTTTTAAGAGATGATGAATGGGGTAGATGACACCCCGATACTTAAGCAAGACTAGCATGACGCTTGAGTATAGCCTATACTAGTATATTTACCATATATTTACTAGGGTGACAAGGCTTAAGGTAATTCAATTATCAAGGGATGGTGTATTAATAATTAAACATCAAGTTGGCATTTAACTACCTTAAGATTTTTAACGTACATTTGCATAACGAAATTAAGCATGCAATTTGATACTTTAAAAGGACATAATTTGCATAAAATGTAGGTTCAATATGATCAAAGTATTGACTCGCCTGGGTCTCTGGCTAGATGATCTTGATACTCTTGAGCTTGATCAAGTGGGGTCTCAGGCTATCCGAACTCTACGAGACGATCGTCTGGGAAAAGAAACACACGAGCAACAAATTAAATAAATAACAAAAACTCATCAAATAAACTCCAAAATAAACCAAACTAGTACCAAAAGAAAGAGCTTGATTTTAGAAATTTTAGAAACAAACTTCACAATTTTTGGAGTTGAAATGGGGAGAAATAAATATTTGAAGCTTCTCATTTAAATCAAAATAGAAAAAGAAAAGAAATAAACAGTAAAAGAAAAGAGCTAGCGGCGGCTCGAGTTTCGACCTTGGCCCGCCCAGACTCATGTGAGAGCGCGATGCGCCCGCGCCTTGCCCAATGGCGAAGCAAAGAAAGGGGGCAAGGGCTCGGCAGAGAAAAAGAGAGAGGGGTGGCGCTAGGGGCGGAAGGGGGAGAAGCAGGGCGCGGCGCGCGGAGGAGCTCACGGCGGCGGCGGCGAAGCGGCCGTGACGGAGGAGGGGACCGGCGCGCGGCCGAGAGAAGCGGCGCCGGTGAAGATGAAGAAGCTCGGGAAGGCGCGGTGGCGAAGGCCGGCGCGCGACTTCGAAGGTGAGTCTCCTCCACTCTCGCAGCTCTTCTTCTTGCAGGAAAAAGGAAGCGAGGGGTGTGGTTCGGCGGAGGAGAAAGGGCTCGGCTTTTATAGTCGGGAGAAAGTTGGAGTCGGGAGGCGGCGGCTGGCGAACGACACGGCGGAGTGCCGAGGGCGCGCGGGCTGCTTGCGATGAGGCGGCGAGAGGATGGGAGCAGGTCGAGCGCGGCGGGGGCGTTGACGCGGCGGCGGGGTGGAGGACCGAGCGGCGGAGCGGGGCATGGTGGCGGGGCACGGCGGCCGGGCTAGGGAGGGGTAGGGAGGAGGGCTAGGGTTAGGGTCAGAGAGGAACGGGGAAGAAGAGCTCGGTGCTTTCGGGGGGGAATCGAATCCTTGAGCAAATTGGGAAAACTTCGAAGTTGAGTTCTTGATCACGTGAAGATCTTGCAACTTTGGAAATTTCGGGAATTTGGGTGTTACAACTAGTTTCCCGAGTGTTACACTCAGGAAACAAGAATTCACTGTGTGTTCAGACGAACACTCAGGAAAAAAATTGTCACAACGGTTTTGGCAACCGTAACAGAATTCATTACCGAGTGTTGACACTCGGGAAAATCATGCAATTGACACTCGGGAAACTTTCTATCCCGATGAGTCACGAAAATTGGCCCGTGTGTTAACACTCAGGAATTATATTTGTTTCCCAAGTGTATGTCAACAAAGGGCACTCGGAGTTAACCGAATAGCATATTTGTCAATTTTGCAGATGCGATTTTGCATTTAATTTTGAATAGGCTGACAGAAAACTCGGCAATCAAATAGACGATACATTCCACAGCAAGAAAAATACCACCAATTAGTTACAAATCATTACATATATAGATTTGATAACATTGACATAATTCCCGAGTTCACAATACAACATTCACATATATATTTAGATCAGGTCGACATCCACAACATTCGAGTGCTTGACATCAGATTTACAAATGAAATCCAATCAGTATTTTTACACTAGCAAGGAGAAGTGAATGATATATCAAATGGAAGAACCTTGTACTTTCGAATCAATGGAAGAATCTGTTTCGGATTTAATCAACTATTAGCTTATTGAATAAACACTTTGATCAAAGCAGCCTTAGTACAATGAAAGATGCAAATTACCTGATTATGGTAATAGGAGATACGAGACCAACTGATAGGTGGCATTGAGTGGAACATCGCAAGTTCAACTCTTCGCTTTACTTTTGGGGGCAGCTCTCTCAGTATGTGAACCTCATCTCGTAAAGATGTTATAAAGTGTTCAGCATCAAATATATCTTGGAACTCACTACAAGATAGAATGGATCAATCACAAGCACAAAATCCATTAATAGCTCAAGAAATCACAAGCGCGTGTGTACGATCGTAATGTTTTTTTTTTTGCAGCTAGAGAGGTTAGGTCTAGGATTGCAATGTATTGTGCTTGTATCGATATACATATAGCAAAATCTGTTATGTATTGAGTAAATAAAGCGAGACTAAGATATGTACAAGGTAACTGTACAAAGGCATTTTTAGCTACAATAATAAATGACCTAAATAATTGGGTAGGTTTCATGTGCATGTCTATGCAAGACAAAAGGGGAGATTGGTTAACCCGAAATTGATAACAAGATTGTACGCAAGAAGTACAATGAACTCAATTGATGCGTAGTGTCTTAGCATATATAGGAAATTTATAATATTACAGGACAAGTACTCCATACTATATTAGCGTATATAGGAACTCTATAATATTACACAACAGGCATATAATACACCAGACATTGTATAAAAGAAAGAGTAGTGGGTCATGAAGCAGAGTACAATGTGTGATTATTGAATTCTGTAAGATGAAAAGAGTTGGATAATATGTTTGTCGTAGAAACACAGACGGTGTACAGGTAATCAGTGAACCCCTAGGTGAGCGCCTAGGCCGCCTAGGCGGCGCCTAGGCGCTGGGCGTAGCATCCCGCGCGATTGGCGATCGGGAGCTCTAGGCGACCGAGCGCCTAGCCGGAGCGGGTGGTCCGAGGCGGTTCGGCGCGTCCTAGGCGGCTCGAGGATGGGCGGATCTGGGCAGCCCGAGGTGGAGCACGCGACGGAAGAAAAAGCGATGAGCGGGAAGCGAAGCGCGCAGAAGAAAAAACAGAGCCCAACGCCGGGAAGAAAATAGTAAATGTGTAAGTAGCTCTCATTCTCACCTACTATTGGTCAGCTCGGTTGCTCTCGTCGCGGTCGCGCGCCGCCACCTCCTCTGGTTCTCCGTCACGCAGCTCCTCCCGGCTCCCCGTCGCCGTTGCGGCGTCGCGCAGCTACTCCCCATCGCCCCCTGGTCAGCCGCCTCCCTCTTGCCCTCGCCTCGTCTCCTCTCTGCGCCTCGCCTCCCCCGCGCCCCCTGCCTCGCTTCCTCCGCGCCGCCTCTTGTGCGAGTGCGCACAAGCGCAGGAGTAGTAGTAAGCGCTGTGACTCGGTGCGGTGGTTGTGTGCAGGAGACCAGGAGTAGTAGTAGTAGCGCAGTGTCGGCAGTAGTATTAGTTTAGTAGGAGCGCAGTGTTGACACTAGTATTAGTTTAGTGGTGTAGTACTTTTAGTATTAGATTATTAGTTTAGTAGTGTAGTGCTAATTGCAATGTGCTATGCTCTCTGATGATGTAGTATTAGACTATTAATAGTGTAGTACTTCTATAGTAATATAGAATTACTGTATTAGTGTATTACTAATTAATAACTAGTAGTAGTACTGTAGATTGTTGTTGTAGTACTGTAGACTGTAGTAGTAGAGTTGCAATTAGTAGTCATTACTCATTAGTCATTACTTCATTAGTCAATTACTCAATTAGCAAGTAGCATCATAATTGTAAGTTTGTAACAATTGTTCATCAATGTTCATGAATTGTAGAATGTCATCCGTTGCGTCGGCCAAGGTAGAGGTGACTACGGATAGCATTAAGAGGAAATCCGAGGATATAGGGTGGGAGTATGGAGTGTTAATTGATCCAAATAATATGGATAAAGTAAAATACAAGTTATGCAACAAAATTGTTTCCGGAGGAGTGTATAGGATAAAGCAACATATTGCTCACATTAGGGGCAATGTTGCTAAATGCCCTTTGTCCACAAAGGAAGATCAAGAGAAGTGCATCAAATCAATCGAGGAGGCACAACTTAAGAGGAAGACTAGGAAAGAAAAAGAACAAGAAGTTAGAAATGAAGTTACCATTGATAAGGATGTCACCGGTGATGGTGATGAAGATCTTGAACTTGAAGAAATAGGATGCTCGGCACATCGAAAGTTGGGGCCTATGGATAACTATGCAATGCCTATTGATCCTAGTACATTGAGCTCCAAAGAACTACGGCAACAAGCAATTAGTGCCGCTATTTGGAAAGAAAGACTCCATAAAGCAAGGCAATATGTTGCTAGGTGGATTTATGAATCAGGTATTCACTTGCAACTCTTGTAATGTCTACTAATAATATGCGAATGACATCCTGGTGTTGTTTACTAACATAAGTAACATTGTATAATTATTGCATGTTTCAGGTGTACCTTTCAACTCCATCAACAATGATGCTTTTGCGCAAATGTGTGAAGCCATTGGCCACTTTGGCCCTGGTTTTATTCGCCCTTCTCAACACGATGTGCGGAGAAGTTGTTGTATGAGGAAGTGGATAGAACCAAAGGGTTGTTGAAGGACCACGAAGAAGAGAGGGCCAAGGCTGGTGCTCTATTATGACCGATGCATGGATGATCGTAAAAGGAGAAGCATCATGAACATTTGTGTGCATTGTAGCACTGGGTCATGTCTCCTAGAATCAAAGGAGGCATCTGAGGAGTCACACACCGGAGAGCTCATCTTTCAATATGTGGATTCTTGCATTAAAAAAATAGGTGTGGCTCATATTGTCCAAGTTGTCACCGATAATGCTTCAAACAACATGATGACGAAGGCATTATTGAAGAACAAAAGGCCTAACATATTTTGGAGCTCATGTGCAACCCACACTATCAACTTGATGCTACAAGGAATTGGGAGCATTGCAAGGTTCAAGAAGACACTTGATCAAGCCAAGTCACTAACCATTTTTATCTACTCGCATCATAAGACATTGGCCTTGATGAGAAAATTTACAAAGAAGAGGGATATAATAAGGCCCGGGGTGACTAGGTTTGCTTCCTCCTTTCTCACTTTGCAAAGCTTGATTGAGAAGAAACAACAACTAAAGTCGATGGCGCTTAGCCAAGAATGGAAAAATTGCATACATTGTAAAAAAGGCAAAGGCAAGGCATCCACAGCTACATTGGTGAGTAGAGCCTTTTGGAATGGTGTTTCTCTTTGCTTGAAGGTATTTGAGCCATTAGTAAAGGTTCTTCGAATGGTTGATGGGGATGTTAAGCCTTCTATGGCCTTTCTTTATAGAGAAATTCAAAAGGCAAAGAAAGAAATCATAGAAGCCATGAACAATATAGAGAACAACTACAACTCTATCATAGATATTATTGACAAGAAGATGAAGGATAGGCTTGATTCTCCATTGCACTTGACGGCATACTTCTTGAATCCATATTATAGTTATTGTGATGGCTCTATTTTTTGGATGATGTTATCATGGATGGGGTATTCACTTGTGTGAGACTTTTACCATGGTGATGATGACAAGCAAAGTCAATTGCTAAATATGGAGTTGGGTATATTCAAAGATCAAGAAGGCCACTTTGGAAAAGTGGCAGCAAAGGCCGGATGCAAAGACTATGAATTTAATCCAGGTTTAATAATTACTAGTCAATGTAAATACATGCATGATTGAAAACTTGTCATATACTAATTATTTTATTGTTCCTAATTATATGCAGCTAAATGGTGGTCTACTTATGGATGTAAAGTTCTCGTGTTACAAAAAATGGCCATGAGGATCCTCTCATTGACATCTAGTTCATCCGGTTGTGAAAGGAATTGGAGCACTTTTGAAGGGGTTAATCTCTAAACTTCTCTAAAGAGTGAAGTCTCAATTCTCAATATCTACGTTAGTACATTACATTTAGCTAACTAGTAACTATACATCACTTTATAATTTGTAGATACATACAAAGAAAAGAAATAAACTAGATGTCCACCGCCTTAACTATCTAGTCTATGCTCAATACAATGCCAAATTGAGGAACAAAAAGAGAAAAGAGAGAAAAGAACATAGATCCCATTATAGGTTCCGAAGCTAATGAAGCTCAAGGGTGGTTAATTGAAGGCGAAGATGATGATTAAAATGTTGAGCCCGCTACAAGGCTTACATGGAAGGTAATTGAAGAAGCATGTAGAGCTAATGAGGTCTTAGAACTTAAAGAGCGTAAGAGTGAGACAACTTCATGAAGAAGATTTCAAGTCCGATACCGAACAAGAGGAGGAGGTCAATGAGAAGTAGGAAATTGAGTACGAGTCCGATCAAGAAGAAGTACTTTCAACAAAAAATTATGAGGAAGAAGATGACTAGTCATTCACTCATTTGATCATCAAATTATCATACGACTCTATTTATATTTCGCTTACTTGTTTTATTTGTGAGACCTTATGAACTATTTATATTTGGCTTGCTTGTTTCATTTGTGACTTGTTTCATTGTTTGAATTATTTGATGTTACTTATTTAAATTATATTTTTATTACATCAAGTCATCAACTCATGAAGGTCATTACATCAAGTCTTCAAAATTCAAATATATTTGCATCACCGAGCCACCAAGGTAACATCTCTTCTTACATAATTACACATTTACACATTTACACATACATCATACATGTAACATCTCTTCTTACATAATTACACATATACTGATATACATACATACATGTAACATATATATAAACTTGCTATTATGTGTTCATCCCACTTGCTTGGACTAATGCTAGAGATGATTATGCTTACAATTCTGTTCAGCCGCCTAGGCGCCCTAGGCGCTAGGCGGCCACCCACCGCCCGCCTAGCGCCTAGGTGAACACTGCAGGTAATTGACAAAAAAAATAAACGACGTTGACAAAACCGTACTGTATGTAGCTTTTGTCTGCAGGACCAGGGAAAATGCTTGCGTCAAACAGTTGTTGTGGCGCTAGCTGAACATGTATAAAAACACATATTATTAGTATGCGCAATTGGTTTTAAATGATTAAACAAAAATGACCCAGACAGAAAAGAATACACTGAGGTGAATAAGTAGTAATCTGAGTAATGCTTTGTGAGCGCTGTGGATTCAGTTTATGACCGTACTGAAGTACGCAAAACAATGATATTCATCAGTTAACTAATCAGACTTGTCTATTGCAATTATGTATAGCTTGTCAGAAGAGCGCCTACTTGTATATCATATCAAAAGAAACTTATTGTATATGCAAGCACTGCTAATGTATCATGCTGTAGAGAATTACAGATGATGGATCAAGTACAACTACCACAGGCAAACGCAATAATGCGCATCCTCCAGGAGGAAATGGAAATCCTTGTTTGGGCAACTGTGCTACTTTTCTGAACATCCGCCATTTGGAAGAAGAGCTCTAGAGCTACTGGTACTGGAACTGGAAGTTGTACCATTGTCTGAACTTGCTCTTGTACCATTGGCTGTTTGGCACCACTTGATCTTGTTTATCTTCTATTTCCAAACTTTTTAGGTAGTCGAACTATAAGAATTACATATAAATAAGAAAAAGATTCACCTATTCAAGGATATTACTAAGCAATAGCTTCGTTTCGAAGGTAACATGCTTTACATATGGTTTTATGTTGCCTTTTTGCTGGTAAGCTAATCCTGAAAAAAAAATCGAAGGAAAAGTTTTGCCTGAGCTCATACTCTCCACCCTTCAGTGTTGTTTTAGACCATGATACAGTCTCCAGTGTAAAAGTTTGATGGTCTAAGTAAGTGTTATTATAGAGTTTGACATGGTACCAATGTACAGCTTTGATCATCAATTTCAAGTTAATATGTTAGTAAAAAGTAAAAAGGCTATAACATTATGAAAGCACTTTTGATAACAAATCTACTAATATAACTTTGTGTGCCTAATCAAAATAGTGGTCAGAATTTTTTAAAAAGAAACTGCACGATTCTAAAAATGGCATTTATTCATGGATGAAGGAAGTATTATAAAATTTGCACAACAGTCATGTTTTTTGCAGACAACAATCACTTCTTTCAAACAAAACCACACGTCCACCTCTATCTCCAGTGGCAAGATGGTCACCGGATTTATCAAACTCAATTGCAGAGATGGTGTCAACTGAAACGAATAAAATATGTAATCAACATACAAGTTGAAGTTGGTTCGTCAAACAAAAAAAGCAGGCATATTCAAGTAATTCAAGACAGCCATGATACAAAATGAATAGAACAGCAAATATCAGGTCATTTGGATTGAAAAGAAGAGTGGCCAATTCAATCTTATGTTAATTCTATAAACAAATGAGAAACCTGGGACTAAGTACCTATGGCATCCTACATAAAAAATCACTATAGGTATTCCACTCATCTTAAAGAAAGAAGAGAAAAGGGCATCATGAGACATAATGCTACACATTGGTTTCCTTAAATCATTATCTAACAGGGGAACAGGAAATGATAAGAATGATATTGCAGAATTTCTATACCATATCCACATGTTTGCTAACTACCCTTACATTGACTTGTAGAAATCAAACATAAGTGCCTGCCTTATCAGTTATCACTAAACAACATCCTGTTTTCCAGACACAGGACATATCAATTCCAAGTATAACCAGAGCTCAACAACATTTCACTCAAATGTGAATCCAGAACCCAGCTCGCTACCTGCCAAGCAAATCACATCCCAGTTGCTAACTCTGTTCACCTCATCGTCAACAAAAACCAAGAGAAGACCCGATCTTGGCGATTCCTATGCCTGCAGCATGAATCCTAAAGTGAATCAATGCTCTCACGAAAAACTGAAACAACAGAATGAAATAAATCCTCAAAAGCAACTTCGGCCAAAACTGGAACCGCACGGCGCTGGGCCAAGCGCGGGCCGAGGGAGTAGGGCGCAGGACTGGAGAGAGGTGCACGGACGCCATGGAGGGCCGGACGAGCCATAGAGGAGCAGCGGCGGCTGAAGGACGAGCCGCATGAGGAGGAGCCGGGCCGAGCAGGAGGGATGGCAGGCCTAGGGGAGAAGAGCGCGGGCGCACGGGCGACTGGACGCGGCGGCGGCACCGGCGACATCGGTGGAGGCGGCGCCAGGAGGGGAGGCCAGCCGGGCGGCGCCATAGTTCCATTTAGCGCAAGAGCAAAAAGCTCCACATCTGGCCAAGGCCGAGGGAGGAGGAGGTCGCCGGGGAGGAGGGAAGCGGGCGAAGGAGGGAGCCAGGGAGGAGGGAGGACGAGGACGGCGGTGCTAGAGGAGAGAGGAGGCGGGCGCAGCAGCGGAGGAGGAGGGAACCGGACGCGCCGAGGAGGAGAAGGAGGAGGGCGGCGCGGGTGCGGAAGGAGGAGGGAGAAGGAGGCGGCGCCGGGGGGAGCAGGAGGGAGAGGAGGCGGCAGCTGCGGGGACTGGGGATGAGTGGGGACGTAGGGTTAGCAAAAAAAAAAAAAGGCGCGGCGGAGGAAAAAAAAAAGGCGCAGCACTAAAATTTCGCTCGTTAGTGTTTTCGTCATATCAAAGGGATCAGAACAAGGGTCATGAGCCTCCCCAACTAATGGCTATGGTGGAGGTGTATTTATTGGTATCACTTGTTCCGCCTGACTTATGTGGGTCTTGAGTGATGTAACGGCCCAATAGGTTATGTCTTGGTTTTTTGGGATGCGGGGAAATAATCTAGAAAATATTTGGCCCATAAAAGAGAAATAACATATGTATTTGACCCATAGAGGATATTGGGCTCCTCTCTATGAATGCAGAATTTTGGCCTATTCCCCGACAAACTAAAACATTAGTAATCTAATATATTGATATTGTTAAAAATCAAAGGCTGGTTCTTTGCGAGTGTCACCATGATCCCACACCTAACATAACCCTGCACCTTCAACAA
This sequence comes from Ampelocalamus luodianensis, assembly GCA_036346255.1. Lineage (NCBI taxonomy): Eukaryota > Viridiplantae > Streptophyta > Magnoliopsida > Poales > Poaceae > Ampelocalamus > Ampelocalamus luodianensis. Next base: position 17,356,382 of record CM070627.1, on the reverse strand, counting down.
ATGCAACAAACAAATCGACACTGATTTTGTCTATCCCCATTTTTCTGTTGAAACTTTATAGCTTAAGTGAAATTGGAGCTGTGAAATAGCTCAAGAGCTGGAGGTAGCTTACCATAATCAGCTTTATTGTCCTAACCCTCAAATCAGATATTTCTTTGGTTCACAAGAATTGCATATTATGTATGATTTGTAAAAATAATACCGAAGTCGAGACTGAATAATATCGCTTTACAGATAACACTAGAGTATGCTACTCTCCCTCAATCCGTTCTTTTCTAAGTGACAACGAAGACATGATTTCTTGCTCTTTTTAAATCACGCTCCATGTTTTCAAGGCAAATAATAGCCCTAGCTCCCCAAATCGCCCTGAACTTGTTTAATCAATATTTCTTTTATTCCAAAAATTTAATGCATATTTCATTCTACAAAACTATTGCTTGGGGAGAGATTTCTGTTCATTATTACTTTGGCTACATGGGTTGTTTGATAGATGAACAAATCTAATGAGATATCAAATAGGACAAATCTAATACGGGTGTAGTGGTAAATCCTGTGTGTTTCCTTAATATGTGTGCGCTGTGCATGACGCTAAAACACCGTTTAGAACAGAATTGAGCAAGTATTATATGTGTGGTAGCCCCCGAAACAGTGTTTAAAAAATTAAGGAATAATTAATAATTTGTCACTGCAAAGATGTGGAATTCGTGATTTGTCACTCCATATGTGTATGACATCTGGATCTCAGAGCTATATGTCATACCACTACTACAGAAAACGTCATCACAGACGGTTCGGAACCGTCATCACAGACGGTTTTCCGAACCGTCTGAAAAAGTCGCCTGCGATAATGGACATTATCACGCACGGTCTAAAACCGCTCAGTGATACGATATCACGACGGTTCGAAAGTAGAACCGCTCGTGATAGTAGTTATCGCTGACGGTTCTACTTCCGAACCGTCTGTGATAGTATATTTTCACACGGTTCTACTTCCGAACCGTCTGTGATAGTATATTTTCATAGACGGTTCTGAACAAGAACCGTCTGTGATAGTTTTTTCAACTGCAAAAAAAATACTAAATGTATTCCCCTTGGTCGCGTCGCCTCTCGCGCCTTCGGCACCTCGCCCACCCTCGCTCCACTCGCCATGAGCCTTCAAGAAAATCATGATCTTGTCCTCGCCGCGGAGCTCCTCAAAGGCACATCCTTATCCTCATCCTCGCCTCCTTCCTCACGGCCGCATCGCTATCTTGGGCTTCGCTGCCTCCGCCACTGCAAACTGAAGCATTTGTCAAATCATCAAGCCACATTGTTCCCGGTCCATTCAATCACAAAACTATATTCAAGCACACATTCAATCACAAAATCGTATCCAAGCACACATGTATACCTCGATCTAGGAGAAGCCAGGCGGGAGAGGAGGACAGCGCACCGGAGAGGAGGGTCGCCGCTGGCACGGCGCGGCAGTGGTGAAGAGACGCCGCCGTCGCGTGGGAGGACGAGCGGCGGAGGAGGAGGCCCGATGGAGGCAACGATCGGGCGACGGCGGGACGAACGGGAGGGACGAGGCCTGCGCGGGAGAAGGGAGCCTGAGGTCACGCTGATTTGGGGACTCCTTATTAATATAAGGACTTGCTACTCCCGCTCACGCATTCAAAATTCCCGCACGTATTCAAAATTTCGAACTCGCTTGTGAATCACATATCACGACGTTTAGTATCACCGACCGTGCGTGATGAGATACTTATCACGACGGAGTTGCAGTGATATGCAACCGCCTGCGATGATAGTATCACGACAGTTCTATTAAAAACCGCTCTGCGATAATCATAGTGATATCACAGATTCGCACGAGTTCTATTAAAGAACAGTCTTCGATAGTATCATAGACGGTTCTATTAAAACCGCCTGCGATACTGCAGATTATCACGACGGTTTAATAGAACCGCCTATGATACTATCATAGACGGTTCTTTTAATAGAACTGCCTGTATATCAAGTATCATAGACGGCTTGTATTTGTGATAGGCCCGACAGATTCAACACGACGCATTTGGTTCTATTTTAACCGTGCATGATGAGGTGTCTACTATTGCATGTTTTGTAGTAGTGTACACACATGAGTGATAAATCATGAATTATGATATTTGACATAGAGCAAATGATAAGATCTCCATAAATTAATTGAGCGCCTGACATGATTCCGTATATAAGTCGTAGCCGTAGTTTGTCGAGAAGAGAGAAGCATATACTACACGCCCTTGTCCAAGTAATGTGAAGATTACAAATGTCGAGATATTTGAACCTTATGCCTCCTCTTGTGGTTTGGCAAATGGAAAAAACAAAGTGAAAAGGGCGAAGAGATATATGCTAGGCGTCGAATCGGTCCGATCGCGCTAAGATTTCGTTTATGGAAACATTCAAGTAGATAGGAAAGTACTATAAATGCATTGCACAATTCAAATATTTGTTCGTGCATCTAAAAGGGCATCTGCATGTATAGTGAATTTAGGAAGAAGGGCACACAGAGAATCCCAGTTTATACATCTAACACCCGATCTAATATCGAGCCCAGCATGTCACCTAGATCATTCTCACTAATAATTTAAACCATAATTAACAATAATTTCAACTAGCTATGGATAGAATAAAACCCTACAACGGGTCACGAATAACAAACTTAACAATATAAATACATAAAAGATTAACTTTCACAACGATCACACGCCAAGAAGGCTTTGGTCACATGTGCACAGAAACGCTCGAGTCACACACGCTCGAAATGCTCGGTTACACATGCCCGAAAACTGAACCATACTCCCAATACATAGGATGACAACAAATAACAAAATTAAGCTATTAATAAATCAACCAAAGTTCCAATCATTAAACTAATAACAACTAAGTCGAACCCCATGGTCAAAGATCAAATAGAGTTTTGGAGATGAAGAAATTTGGGAACAGTGGAATTGGAGACAAAGAGACTCTAAGGCGGAAGCGAATATTGCAACGAGCAAAGTAATAGTAAAGGTAAAAGAGAAGTCTTTTACCCTCTTCACCACAAACGTTCGCCCACTCACCGTAACATCCAGATACAGTTTCCAAGAAAGCAAGAATCTCTTCCTTTCTCCCACATTTTCATAAAATGATTGTATCGGACCAAATCTTATTGATGCATGTTTTGACCGAAGAAAGTCTTAAGTAAATTTTATTTATTTTCTTAAGACTTGGGGGCTAGCTGACGAGGATTCTTGACTAGGTGAACCTTTCTGTCAAAGTCAGAATCTCTATCAAAGTAGGCCTACATATTAGAGGCTCATTTTATAACGGTTATGAACCTACAACCAATACTTAAATGAAGTCTAATACCCTTTAGTACGACCAAACTGGTTGCAGACCAGTTTGAGTAATGAGACGACCAGCTATACGGTTTTGGGTGATCCCTGACAAGTGAACTAGTGAGGAGACATAACAGTTTCCCATGTGACTAACGTGAGAGCTATTATTGGTGCACTTGGAAATTTATGACATGTGTCTAAGAGACATGATAGTTTAAGACTCAATAAAAGAACGTGCGTGAAAATTAGAGGCACCTTTACCATCATTAACTACCACACCTTCAATAGCTATAAAGGGGATAGCCCACATATTCTATAAAAAAATATAGATAAGTCAGGATCATTATCATTCAAATTCAAGTTCATCATCAGTTCTTTGATATCCCCATTGTATTCTCATACTTACACTCAGTGTATCTATAATAACCCTATTTTTCTAATTGTCTAAGCCCATTAGGGGATAGGAAGGGGGAAGGCACAGTGGGACAGGCCTGGCCCAAGTTGAGTCGGCTGCCCATAAGAGAGCGAGGGGGGAGCAGGCATCAAACCCTAGCCACTAGCCCCTACCCACGCCCTACCGCACCACTATCCAGCATCACTACCACACGTTGCTATGGCAAGCCCTACCGTGCCGTGAATCTGCCGCGCTAGGGGCACCCTTCCAAGTGCTACCGCATGAGCTTTGCCATCTGCGTCAACCGAGCGCCGCCATCTCCTCCATAGGTGTTCTAGCACCGCCGTGCACCTCTCTGGTGGTGTTGTGCTGCTGCTAGACAGAGGGGAGGCAAGGGGAAGGGAAAGGAAAGGCAAGGCAAGGGAAGGAAGGGGAATAAGGAAAGAGGAGAAAGAGCTAGGGTTTTGGTGACTCGTTCGTGATCTTCGTCGGATTCTTGTGGGTAGCATTCTTATAGTCCCTAGATTTATCCTAGGTTAATGATTATGCATGTTGTAGATTATTTTGTTCAAGGGAAGTATAGTTTTTTTTAGGAAACTGTCGTTGGTCGAACTGCGCTACAAAACCTTACGAGGGTAATTATGGGTATTTAAGTTCAGATTCAGGGTTTCGGCTAGTTAGAAAAATGATGGGGAATTTCGCTAGGTTTCCAAGGTCTAGATCACCAAGTGTGGAATTGTGAGTGAAAAGTTATTGCATCGGGAAGGTTGTTGTCCAGAAATCGGTCGTTAATGGTTGTTGTTGTAATACCCCAAATATTTATTTAAGTGAAAAGAAAGATTGTAGGGAGGAGAATTGAATAGTGGAAGTGGTTTTAACAGAAGTTCAAGGGGATTTTTGCATAATTCAAAAAACTTCGGCTGTGGGCTGAAAGCCCACAACACCTTGGCCCATTAGGGCAACCATCCAAGTAGAGGGGGGCAACTATGTTACTCTAGCATGCACTGTAGCGCCACTCCCCTCCCCATTGCGCCTCCACCTCCTTTCCCCTCCCTTTGCACCTCCACCTCCCCTCCCCTTTGTGGCCGGCCAAGAAGAAGGAAGAAGAAGAAGAGAGAAGGGAGAGGAAGAGGGATCACGTGGTGTTCATCGCGTTCGGCGGCGGTTCTTCAAGGGTAAGACCCGATCCCTTTTCAATTGGTGGGTTAATTGATATTTAGCAAGGTCGGTCTTTAGATCTGTTTAGGGTAGATAGAGTTGGACAACATTTTTGATATGTTTAACGGCATAATCTGACCAGAACGCCTCCTAGAGAATTGTAGGCAACGTCAATACCTTTCTGTAGAGTATAAGATCGCATCGTTTGGACAAGCGGTTCAAAAGTTATGAATTTCGTAGCGCCGCTGTTCCGTAAATCTGCTATGATTCTGACAGTTTTTAGTAATCAGACTTAAGCGGATAGCTAAAAGCATTTCTGGGAGTCTCACTATAACAAAATATGTAGATAATTGTCTTAGCTTTCGAGGAAACTAAAGAACACAAAATTTGGATCATTATTCTGAAAGTTATGATTGTTTTAATATCTCTGTCCAGAAACCCGACGTGAATTAGTTGTTCTGTTCATCAACTTGGTAGGGGTAGCAAATGGCCGAATCTGGAATGCTCACCAACTAGGTTTAGATGGAGGATTTGTTAAGATTTCAAGAGAGTCCAAGAACACCCCATTTGGATCTATGTAATAAAAGATATGAATTTTTTATTACAACTGTCTGTCGAGGGGATAGGCTACTGTTTAGGATTTTGGAGTTGGGGTTGCACGGGAGAGTATAGTTTTTTCGTAAGTGTTTTCAGCTTCGTTTTGGTCCAGTATTGTTATCTTAGAGTGCTTGTTGACTTACCTCAGGTAGGGGATTGGTTCCGGGGGTAGCGCCCTCTTCGCGTCCTTCGCGCTTGCACGATTGAGGCAAGTACTTGTTTGCTAGTATTATGAGTATATGTGATATTTATGGATGCTAGAGTGTTATGGATGTCAATGATCATGATTATTAGTGTTGTGAAAATATGTATTATTTATGGATGCTTGAATGTTATGAATGTCTGTGAACATGAATGATAGAAGTATGAATAAGTTTATTCATATGTGATGCTGTTGAGAATGCATGATTAAGATGACATATGCATCATGCTGACATATTGAAGATTTGGTCATGTAGTGACCAAGCATTTGTTGAGGTCCCCGTCATGAATATGACGAGCTTATGGTTCCCACGCTTGTGGAGCATGGGCTTAGGTCCCTATACTTGCGGAGTATGGACAATGGTCCCTGTGTTAGATGGCACAGGCATGGGTATGCATCGACGGATGCATACTCTGCATTACCGGTAAAATGCAAAAGGTAAAGAGAAAGTGCGTTTGAGCATCTTGCATAGCATGAGCATATAACATGTTTGTAATAAATATTTGTGGATGGATGTTGATGATTACAGTTGTTTATGCCATTGTTGCCACTTATTGTACTTACTGAGTCTTTGGACTCACTCTTGTTGTTATTGTTGTTGTGTTTTAGGTACCCTTTACAAGAACGATATCCATGGGAGGGAATAAAAACTAAGAGTGGTTGTACAATGGCACGAACTACTCACATTTGATTTGATAGAATGATTGTTTAGTAGTTGATCATTTTGCTTAATAAATTCTTTATGATTTATTCGTTGCTTGGAATAAAATTGTAATAGAATTGATTGGTGGACTATGGATGCTCTTTGGATTATACTTTAGTTGTTTAGTGTAACAGCCCTAACTTAGGGTTTGTATTTCAAATGTAAATTATGAGGAGAAATAAAAAAAAACTTTTGATGCCTCATGAAATCATTTGAGAGTTTCTACAATTTTCCCTAGCAATTTCCAATTTTTAGAATTTAATTCTTGTGATTGGAAATTGTTGTCAGCAAATTCTTAGCTTTCAAACTTGTGATCATCCTCTGAAATTATTTTTCCTACCATCTTGATCATCCTATCTACCTCCCTGAATTATTTCACAATTTTTAGATTTTATTTGCTATTTCTAATGGCCAAGTCAAACTAGTTTGAAATGTGGTCAAACCTCTGAACAGCAGCTTGTGAATTTTCTTGGGAGAAATCTAATGCATGAAAACTCCTGGAAAAATTACACAAGGTTGTCCTCTGTTCCAGTAAGCTCCCATAAAAATTTCTGGAATTTTTGAGCTCTGGAACTACCTCTAAAATTCCTCAAACCTTCTCTGTCTTTTAATTCAAAGTGGAACCATCGCTCCTCGGGCTCGAACCCGAGCCCGACTCAAGTCCGACCGCGCCGCTCGGCTCGATCGCGTCAACTAGCTGCACCGCCCAATCGACCGTCCGATGCAGATCGAGCGATCCACGTTCGCGTATGCAAGCGACTGTCCGAATGCATACATCAATTTCGACCGTCCATCTCGCATCCAAACACAAGACATTCTTGATCGAGTCCGACCCGCTGTCGCACCTCACCAGACCGCTTTCTTCTTTCACGATGAGTGGACCCCACCTTCAAGATCGTCCTCGTCCTCTCCGCGTCACCGAGCTCACGGCCGCTGCGCATGCTGCGCCACGCACCTCGTCGGCGCCACCTATTGCCCGCGTGTCCGCTCTCCGGCATCGCCGGGGTCTCATCTACCCACCGAGCCCATCCACTATCCTTCGCGTCCATTCGTGCTTTCTCCGCCCAAGTTTCCTCCTCGGCCGGAGAAGAACCCGAGCGTAGTGCCGCCTGATCGGAGCCGCCTTTGAGCCCGCGTCCGCACCATCGTGATCCACTCTCCTCGCCGCCTCCATTTTGCCCATTCCGGATCCTTGGCGTCCAGTGTATCGCCAGGAGCAAGTTCATCGTCTCCACCAAGGCGCTCGGCCCGCGAGCTCAATTGCGTTCCGGTGAGTTTCTAGCTTCGTCACCTAGTCCCTTAGGATCGCATCACAGCGCTGAGTCTAACTGTGACCTTGTTTCGTTCTTTGATGCATCACCGAGGCGGTGCGACCCCTTCTTCTCCAAGTACGGTGATTCGCCGCCGCGGCGTTTCCGGCCACTTCCGTGCTCCATCGTCGTCTTGATCGTGGGCGAAACCTTCCTGGAGTCAAGGCGAAGCTGGTGCGCACCTTCCCGTAGCTTCTCGAAGCTCGTAACGTCTTCTTCGTGGAGGCCACATCTTCTTCTCCGCCGTTCGCTCGTACGACTGCCGCCGCGGCATCCTTGAGGTCCCGGTCACCGTCATCAAGTTCGCAAGGACGCGTGAACCGAAGGTACCACTCTCTCGCCGAAACCCTGCGTTAGCTAGATCACCGCACGCGGCGTACTGCCGCCCGTGCGTGCGGTGAGCCGCGAGTGGAGTTTGAGTTATCGCTAAACTTTGTTTAGTTATGTCGCCGATTTGTGGGCCTCTTGGTTAATCGCGTTTAGGAAAGCGCTTAATCCAACCGCTTACGTTATAATATAATAATCGCCCATGTGGGTCCATGCTTGCCGATCTAGGATGCGTAACTTTGATACTACGTTTTCTGTGAGCGCTTTTTCTATGAGTATAGGTTAGGATTACATTTTGCTAAGCCAAGACTTATTCTCCGAATACGCCTTGACGTCACATTCGCGCGAGCTGTCTCGACAAGACTCATTGGTCCCTCTGTCGATGACTAGGGCTAGCTCATTGTCGGTAGAAAAAGTATTAAATGCTTTAGAAATTACAAATGGTTTTCTTGCCTCATTAATTCATTTAAAACTTAGAAAATGCATAGCTAATTCAATTTTTATCCAATTTATGTGAGTCCATCTTTGATAATTTTCATTTTAAATGTATTATTTACTAAAATTAGTTTCAATCTTTGTTTCGTTAGTAAAAATCTGTTAAATGATTAAATGATGTTTTATGCATTTTCCAAAATTAGAAAATTCATATCTCTTTCAATAATTGTCCAAATCGAAATGAAACCAATTTTGTAAATTGTCGTTCTTAGTGTACTAATTATCGGGGTAAGTTATAGATATGTTTCATTCATGAAAAATTGTTAGCATTTAACTAGTGCTTTAATGTGTATGTTAGCTTAGGAAATTGCTAGAAAATTCATCACCTCTTCAAATAAATTATTCTCTGCTCCTAAAAATATGTTAGAGCATGCTTTGGCTGTTGTGTAAATATTGGTATGTTTTGTTGTTGTTGTATGTTTGAGTTTTGTCGATGTGTTATTCGCTCTTATTTCATTATTTGTTCAAACGTTAGGCTTTGACATTTCGCGGTAACCCCGAGAGCGATCCTCCTGCATGCAGTTGAGCATTCTCGAGCAACAGCACTGAACAAGCGGCTTGATCATGATTAATCCCAGTATTTTAAAGTTTAATATTTTGTTTAATTTGTATGTATGCATCGCTTAATTTGTGTTAAAATGGTTAGCTAAATCTCGTAGATGCATATCCTGAGGCAAAATATTGATCTCTACTACCCGAGCCTAGGTTATTTCTCGTGATTAGAGGTCTGGATGATCTCTTGTCACTTAGTAGATCGGGTCAACTGCTTAGACATGCTTAGTATCGGTAGAAATGGGCGCATTATCGACTTAGTCAGGTAACCTTGGTCACACTAAAATTGCTATAACTTTATGATTCAAAGATTTTTTGCTTTGATACTTGTGAAAACTAAAAAAATGAAAACAAAATGATTTGGACTTGGGCACAACGGTATGTTGGTGTGATCATTGGGTGTGATCGAATGGTGCCCGAGTCAATTAAGGACCGAACATCTTGTGAGTGAATTTTTATCAGAGCATTTCGCGTGCATAACCACACTAGAGGGTATGGGACCTCTCTTGACCTAGTACTTTGGCGTGTATTGGCTCGGGTCGAGGAGAGTCGCATGAGAGGATGGTGTTGGGAGCATGGTAGTTGTCGAAAAGCTTTATCCTCGAGCGGGTAGTTGTCTTTTCGACTTTACCATGTCGGCGATGGATTTCTATCCATACGAGGCTCGTAGTTAATACACAATATTGGAAATAGTCTCGTAGGACTTAGTCTGTACAGCATACCTTCGGTAGTGTGCTTTGGCTTAAAGCGATCCAAAGTGTGGGCATAAAGGTACACCCTGCGAGGTTAAAACTATTCAATAGCCTCGTCTAGGTGATGGACACGCTTGGGTAAGCTTTTCAAGAGTTAGACTACAACATTTAAATTAAAATTTCTTTGGGTGGTACGAATGCTGGATTAGTGCTATTGTTGTGGTGACTATTGGGGTAGTCACTTCTAGGTTGTTTATCTTTACTCTTTTGTCATTATTATGCTTCTTGTTATTTCAACATTAAAATGAATTGCAAACTTGCCTTCAAACGTATTACATTATTGCAAATGAAAATTGGCTTTATGCAAATGAAACATATGGCCTCCACCAAATAAGCCTGCATGTAGCATATGAATAGGTCTACTAGTTCACACGTCAGTCTTGCGAGTACAAAGACAATCTTTGTACTCAGGTGCTTTGCTTAATGTTTTTGTTGCAGAGGAAGAAGAGTGAGCCCCAAGGGCCTCACTCACGTGAGTTGTCTTCTTAAGCCGTCGTTGGGCGACTAGGCTTGGCGGTCCCGTCGGATGCCTTGTGGGTTGGAGGCACAACGATTGGCTTTGTTTATAGCCATCTTATGACACTTTTGCTTCCTCTTCTTCTCGGTTATTTGTGTATCTTGTGGCGATCGGCCATTTATGCAATAATAACTCTCATTTGTTACTGCATTTAGTAGTGTAATGTTTGGACTCTATGTTTGGAATGGAGTTGATGCATAATTTTGTTGTGGGGTGTGTATCTTTTGCTCGGGAAGTATACATATCTCGAGACTCAGTTTATTTGATTTGTGATGCTAGGACCAAGTGGTTGGTTAAGCATTACAAGACAAATAAATTGGGGTCCTCACAAAGTTGGTATCAGAGCCATTCTGACCGTAGTAACCCAAGCATAGTCGTCTTTAGGATATTTTGAAAAAGTTTAATTTCAAAGTATAAAAAGGGTTTATGAAAGTCTAGGCAGATTCTCAGGTTTTACTCCTTATCTATCTTAGCTTTCTACTCACCTTACTCTAATTTGAGTTTTGAAACCGGTTTCTCTCTCTTCCTTTCAAAAGATAGTTACTTATCCTGGGATTAGTTTTGGGAGAACCATGAGGGATTAATCTAACTAAAGCTTGTGGGAACATAAGGGTAAAATGTGTTGTGAGTACGCTAAGTTTCCAAATTTTGTCGATTGGCTTTGTGACTTGAAGTGTTGCATTTATTTACGTCTTTGTGTTTAAAGTTGTTTTGATGATTTATCGATTGCTTGATCTTAGTCTGTCACTAACCTATCTTAGTGAAACAGGATGGTAGGAGAGCATGGCGATCAAGAGTGGTCATGATGAGGAGCTTCCCCTCCTGCGACCATGGTGAGGTTCTCGCCGGTCGAGCGAAACCGCATGGACCGAGCGCATTTTGGAGGTTATTGCTAGGAATACCTCCACTGCGTGCCGGTGGTGGCGGGCACCGACTTCATGGGGACTTGCAGAGTTCCTCCGTCGCACCGCCGACTTTCTCCGCTCACGAGGACCTCTCGGTGCGGATGATTGGCTACGCATGGTTGGCGAAGCTCAACATCGCTCGATGCCGGCGCAGGATAAGGCACTCTTCGCGTCCCACCGCCTTGAGCGCGGCACTCTCATGGTGGGAGAACTATCTCGCCATGCGGCCCGCGCCATGTGGTCGCATGGGAGGAGTTCGTGTCGCCTTTCGTCGGGCCACATCCGATGCCACGATGAAGTCAAAAGAAAGAATTCCTCGCGCTCAAGCAAGGCGCCAAATGCGTGACTTTGAGTACTTGTGCAGTTTAATCACCGGCTCGTTATGCTCGGGAGGTGGCCTCGAGATGAGGCCAAGCGAGAGAAGTTTATGGATGGCTTGTCAGAGGAGCCGCGAGACAGCCGCCTATCTGTGGACTTCCGACTTTCGTGCCTTGGTTGATAAGGCCATTGTTGTCGAAACATAAGGCAAAGCGGCGGCGAGTCTCATAGCGCAAATGGGAGGCGCATCGGTCTACTCACACCACCTCACTCGTCCCTCGGTGGGCTAGCACCAGGCCCGTTCTTTTTGCTCCACCGTGCCGAGGCCATCGCACCGGCTCCTCGTCCACCGCAGCCGCGTTTGACCACGTGCGCCGCAATCCAAAGAGTGGCCTCCGCAATCCGGCGCCGAGGTTACTTGTTTTACATTTGCCACAACAAGGGCCATTATGCGAATGTGCGCCCTCCAGTGTTGCAGCAGCCCTTGTCCAAATGGAGGGCGCAGCAGCGAGTGGTCACCCACTCGACGGTAAGATTATCCGAAGACCTAGTGTGCGGCGAAGTCGAGTCAACCACCTTTCGGTGAGGAGGCTCGGGAGGCACGAGATGTCGTGATGGGTACACTTCTTGTTAATTCTCGTCTGCTGCGGTATTATTTGATTCCGAGCATCGCATTCTTTTATTTCAAGATCATTTGCTGCGCTTGTGGTCTTCATTTGTGTTCCTTTGGGATTACTTTGCTCATCCGCTCCGGAATCGGAGATGAGAGGCTCGATTCTGATGTCCTGGATGTTCCTATCATAGTCAAAGGAGGGATTTTTGGCAAATCTTATCTCGCTTTCGATTCGGTGAGTGCGGATGTGATTCTTGGCATGGATTGGTTGTCCCAACACTTGGGGCAAATCGATTGTGCCGGGAAGATTGTTTATCTCACCACCCTTGAAAGTAGCAGTCGATTTTTAGCGTGCCTACGAGGCCACATCTATGTGCATTAGAGGCGAAGCCACTTGCGCATTCGGATGTTCCCATAGTATCCGACTTTGTGGATGTCTTTCTGAAGATTTGCCCGGATGCCTCCTGTTCGAGACCTTGAGTTTGTCATTGAGTTCTTTGCCCGCATCGCCCCGATTTCGGCGCGTGTCGAATGCCTCCCAATGAATTGCGGAGTTGAAGAAGCAATTAGGTGAGCTTCAAGCAAAGGGTTTCATCCGTCTAGCTCATCTCCTTGGGGTTGTCCGGTGATCTTTGTGAAGAAGAAGGACAAGACTTTGCGCATGTGTGTTGATTACCGTCCTCTCAATGAGGTGGCGGTGAAGAACAAATATCCTCTCGCCCGCATTGATGATCTATTTGATCGCTTGGTCGGACCAGGTATTCTCAAAGATTGATTTGAGAATGGGATATCATCAGGTCAGGATCAGATCTGAGGATATTCCGAAGACGGCTTTCACTACTCGTTATGGTTTGTACGAGTACACCGTCATGTCCTTTGGCTTAACCAATGCTCCAGCTTTATTCATGAACCTTATGAATTCGGTATTCATGGAGTATTTGGATAAATTTGTGGTGGTCTTCATTGATGATATTCTTATCTACTCCAAAAATGAAGAAGAGCATGCTGAGCATCTGAAGATTGTTTTGGGCATGCTGCGTGAGCATCAGCTATATGCAAAGTTCAGCAAATGTGAGTTCTGGTTGAAGGAAGTGGCATTCTTGGGCCATGTTCTTTCACGTGGGCGAGTTTGTGGATCCCGAGCAAGGTCGGTGATGTTCTATCTTGGGGTCGGCCGTCGAGTCAACGATGTATGGAGTTTTCTTGGTTTAGCGGGCTACTACCGCCGCTTCATCGAGAACTTCTCCAAGATCGCAGCCGATGGTGAATTGCTCAAGAAGGACAAGAAGTTTGTGTGGTCCTCTTGTGATGAGAGCTTTCGGGAGCTCAGCGGCGATTGACTTCAGCTCGGTTCTTACTCTTCACGATATCCACAAGAGCCCGATATTTATTGCGATGCCTCTCGTCGAGTCCGGATGTGTCCTTATGCAGGAAGGCAAGGCAGTTGCCTATGCATCCAAGCAGTTGAGACCTCATGAGCTCAACTATCCCACCCATGATTTAGAGCTTGCTGCTGTGGTTCATGCACTCAAGATTTGGCGGCATTATCGATCGGTAACATTTGTGAGGTGTATTCGATCACAAGAGCTTGAAATATTTGTTTACCCAGCCAGATCTGAACCTCAGGCAAAGGAGATGGTTGGAATTGATCAAAGATTATGACATGGGTATTCAGTATCATCCTGGCAAGGCCAATGTGGTTGCTGATGCGCTTAGCGAAAGGTGTATTGCAATACTCGATGATCCAAGAGCGACAAACTGCACTTCGCAGAGTTTAGCGTCTCAACTTGGGTTTGGTTGAGCATGGTTCCTTGCGCCTTGGTTGTGCAACTAACCTTGGTGGATCAAGTCAAGCGCACGGACAAAGATGCGGATGACGGTGTGAACCAGTTAGCGAATATCAAGGATGGGATAGCCAAGTGTTTCATCGAAGATGAGCACGGTGTTGTATGGTTTTGGCAGCGTCTCGTGGTCCCAAAGGTCCCGCAGTTGCGGGATTTGATTCTCCGGAGGCCCATGATTCGCCTTTGTCCATCCATCCCGCCACCAAAATGTACCAAGATCCGTCGTCAGAGATTCTGGTGGACTCGCATGAAGCGCGAGATTGCCAGATGCGACGTATGTTGTCATTTTAAGGCCGAGCATCAGCGTCCAGCGGGTCTTCTTTAGCCCTTGCCTATACTAGAGTGGAAGTGGGATTCTGTAGGCATGGACTTCATCACTGGTCTGCCCCGTACTTCTTCAGGGAAGGATGCTATCTGGGTTGTTATTGATCGGTTGACCAAAGTAGCGCATTTCCTGCCAGTACTTACCACTCTCAGTGTCAACCGATTGGCAGATCTCTATATCTCCCGCATTGTGAGCTTACATGGTGTGCCACGAACAATTGTGTCAGATCGTGGTTCTCTGTTCACCTCGGCTTTGCACGATGCTGCAGGAGGCCATGGGTACCCGCTTTCTTCGATTCAGCCTATCACCTCGGGCGATGGTCAAGCGGAGCGAGTCAATCGGTGCTTGAAGATATGCTCGTGCTTGTGTTCTTTCCTATGGGAAAAATCGGGAGAAGAGTTTGCCGCTGCGTAATTCTCCTATAACAACGGCTATCGAGCTAGTCTCGTGATGGCACCATTTGAGGCTTTGTATGGGAGGCGTCTGCGAACACCGTTGGCGAGTGGCCGGGAGAGAGCGATTCTTTGGACGGATTCGATCAATGAGGCGGAAAGTCAAGTGCGATTGATTCGTGAGCACTTGCGCGTAGCTCGATCCGAGCGTAAGAGCTATGCAGGTCGTCGTCGTCGTGGTGAGTTTCGGCCCAATGACTTTGTGTATCTCAAAGTCTCACCTTTGAAGGGTCATCGGCGTTTTGGTGTCAAGGGCAGTTGGCTCCTCGGTATGTCGGGCCTTATCGCGTCATCAAGAAAGTAGGAGCCGTTGCATACCGCTTAGGTGTTGGCTACACTTGAGGGGGTGCATGATGTTTTCCATGTATCGCAATTGAAGAAGTGCCTTCGTGTTCCAGGTTGAGGAAACGCCATTGGAAAATATCGATGTGCGTGAAGATCTGTCTTATCGTGAGCGCCCGTTCGTATCCTCGAAGAAGTCGAGCGAGAACAAGGAACCGTGGGATCAAGTTCCTTAAAGTTCAGTGGTCAAACCACTCAGAGATGAAGCCACTTGGGAGCGGGAAGATCGTCTCCGAGCGGACTATCCGTCCTTCTTCTCCCGGTGATCGTAATCTCGGGCGAGATTCCTGTAAGGGGGGAGATTTGTAACAGCCCTAACTTAGGGTTTGTATTTCAAATGTAAATTATGAGGAGAAATAAAAAAAAACTTTTGATGCCTCATGAAATAATTTGAGAGTTTCTACAATTTTCCCTAGCAATTTCCAATTTTTAGAATTTAATTCTTGTGATTGGCAATTGTTGTCAGCAAATTCTTAGCTTTCAAACTTGTGATCATCCTCTGAAATTATTTTTCCGATCATCTTGATCATCCTATCTACCTCCCTGAATTATTTCACAATTTTTAGATTTTATTTGCTATTTCTAATGGCCAATTCAAACTAGTTTGAAATCTGGTCAAACCTCTGAACAACAGCTTGTGAATTTTCTTGGGAGAAATCTAATGCATGAAAACTCCTGGAAAATTACACAAGGTTGTCCTCCGTTCCAGTAAGCTCCCATAAAAATTTCGGAATTTTGGAGCTCTGGAACTACCTCTAAAAATTCCTCAAACCTTCTCTGTCTTTTAATTCAAAGTGAACCACATTCCTGCTCGAACCTCGAGCCCGACTCAGAGTCCGACCGCGCCGCTCGGCTCGATCGCGTCAACTAGCTGCACCGTCCAATCGGCGATCAGACGATGCAGATCGAACGATCCACGTTCGCAGATGCAAACGACACGTCCGAATGCATACATCAATCTCGACCGTCCGTCTCGATCCAACGGTGGACATTCTTGATCGAGTCCGAGCCAGGCTTGTCGCGCGCCGCACTGATCTCGCTCGCACCGCTTTGCTTCTTTGACGAGTGGACCCCACCCGCCAAGCTCGTCTCGTCCTCTCGCGTCGGCCCGGAGCTCACGGTCCGCGCACGCATGCTCGCCACGCACCTGCGCCGCTGCCACCTATTGCCCGCGTGTCCGTCTCCGGCATCGCGGGGTCTCATCTACCCACCGAGCCCATCCACTATCCTTGGCGTCCATTCGTGCTTTCTCCGCCAAGTTTCCTCCTCGGCGGAGAAGAACCCGCGTAGTGCCGCCGACGGAGCCGCCTTTGAGCCCGCGTCCGCACCATCGTGATCCACTCTCCTCGCCGCCTCCATTTTGCCCATTCCGGATCCTTGGCGTCTAGTGTATCGCCAGGAGCAAGTTCATCGTCTCCGCCTCCGGCGCTCTCGGCTCCGCGAGCTCAATTGCATTCCGGTGAGTTTCTAGCTTCGTCACCTAGTCCCTTAGGATCGCATCACAGCGCTGAGTCTAACTGTGACCTTGTTTCGTTCTTTGATGCATCACCGAGGCGGTGCGACCCCTTCTTCTCCATGTACGGTGATTCGCCGCCGCGGCGTTTCCGGCCACTTCCGTGCTCCATCGTCGTCTTGATCGTGGGCGAAACCTTCCTGGAGTCAAGGCGAAGCTGGTGCGCACCTTCCCGTAGCTTCTCGAAGCTCGTAACGTCTTCTCCGCGGAGGCCGCGATCTTCTTCTCCGCGTTCGCGTCGCTCGCCACGCCGGCATCATGAGGTCCCGGTCACCGTCATCAAGTTCGCAAGGGCGCGGTGAACCCGGTACCACTCTCTCGCCCGAAACCCTCTCGGTTAGCTAGATCACCGACGCGCCGCGCCCCCGTCGCGTGCGTGAGCCGCCGGTGGAGTTTAGTTATCGCTAAACTTTGTTTAGTTATGTCGCGACTTGTGGGCCCTCTGGTTAATCGCGTTTAGGAAAGCGCTTAATCCAACCGCTCGTTATAATATGTGTCGCCATGTGGGTCCATGTCGGTCTAGGATTGCGTAACTTTGATACTACGCTTTCTCGCTTTGAAGCGTTTTCTCTATGAGTCGCGACTAGGGCTAGCATTGTCGGTAGAAAAAGTATTAAATGCTTTAGAAATTCTGAAATGGTTTTACATTGCCTTTATTAATTCATTTAAAACTTAGAAAATGCATAGCTAATTCAATTTTTATCCAATTTCGTGAGTCCGGTCTTGATAATTTTCATTTTAAATGTATTATTTACTAAAATTAGTTTCAATCTTTGTTTCATTAGTAAAAATCATTAAATGATTAAATGATGTTTTATGCATTTTCCAAAATTAGAAAATTCATATCTCTTTCAATAATTGTCCAAATCAGTGAAACCAATTTTGTAAATTGTCGTTCTTAGTGTACTAATTATCGGGGTAAGTTATAGATATGTTTCTGTTCATGAAAAATTGTTAGCATTTAACTAGTGCATTAATGTGTATGTTAGCTTAGGAAATTGCTAGAAAATTCATCACCTCTTCAAATAAATTATTCTCTGTTCCTAAAATATGTTAGAGCATGCTTTGGCTTTGTGTAAATATTGGTATGTTTTGTTGTTGTTGTATGTTTGAGTTTTGTCTGTGTTATTCGTTCTTATTTATTGTTATTTGTTCAAACGTTTGGCTTTGACATTTCGGTAACCACGAGCGATCCTCACAATGAGTTGAGCATTACGAACAACAAAGACCGAACAAGCAGCTTGATCATGATTAATCCCAGTATTTTAAAGTTTAATATTTTGTTTCATTTGTATGTATGCATCGCTTAATTTGTGTTAAAATGGTTAGCTAAATCTCAGTAGATGCGTATCCTGTAGGCAAAATATTGATCTCTACTACAGGCCTAAGTTATTTGTCGTGATTAGAGGTCGCTGGATGATCTCTTGTCACTTAGTAGATCCGGTCAATCTTCTTAGACATGCTTAGTATCGGTAGAAATGGGCTTTATCGACTTAGTCGGTAACCTTGGTCACAAAAAATTGCTATAACTTTATGATTCAAAGATTTTTGCTTTGATACTTGTGAAAACTAAAAAAATGAAAACAAAATGATTTGGACTTGGGCACAACGGTATGTTGGTGTGATCTGTTGGGTGTATCGGAATGGTGCCCGAGTCAATTAAGGACCGAACATCTTGTGAGTGAATTTTTATCCAAGCATTTCGCGTACTAACCACACTAGAGGGTATGGGACCTCTCTTGACCTAGTACTTTGGCGTGTATTGGCTCGGGTCGCAGGAGGTCGAGGAGGGATGGTGTTGGGAGCATGGTAGTTGTCCAAAAGCTTTATCACGAGTGGTAGTTGTCTTTTCGGCTTTACCATGTCAACCAGTATGGATTTCTATCCATACGAGCGCTCGTAGTTAATACACAATATTGGAAACAATCTCGTAGGACTTAGTCAGGCATAAGATACCGGTAGTGTGCTTTGGCTTAAAGGCGGTCTGAAGTGTGGGTACAGTGGTACACCCCTGTAGGGTTAAAACTATTCAAATAGCCTCGTCCTAGGTGATGGACACGCTTGGTAAGCTTTTCAAGAGTTAGACTACAACATTTAAATTAAAATTTCTCGGGTGGTACGAATCTGGGATTCGTGCTATTGTTGTGGTGACTATTGGGGTAGTCACTTCTAGGTTGTTTATCTTTACTCTTTTGTCATTATTATGCTTACTGTTATTTCAACATTAAAAATGAATTGCAAACTTGCCTTCAAACCAGATTACATTATTGCAAATGAAAATTGGCTTTATGCAAATGAAACATATGGCCTCCACCAAATAAGCTGCATGTAGCATATGAATAGGTCTACTAGTTCACACGCTGCGGTCTTGCAGTACAAAGACAATCTTTATACTCGGGTGCTTTGCTTAATGTTTTTGTTGCGGAGGAAGAAGGTGAGCCCCAAGGGCCTCACTCGTGAGTTGTCTTCGCTCGTGTTGGACGACTAGGCTTGGCGGTCCGGTCAGATGCCTTGTGGGTTGGAGGCACACTGATTGGCTTTGTTTATAGCCATCTTATGGCACTTTTGCTTCCGCTGTCTTCTTTCTGTTATTTGTGTATCTTGTGGCCAGTCGGCCATTGTCTGTAGTAACTCTACTGTTGTTACTTTCTGTTTAGTAGTGTAATGTTTGGAGTCTATGTTTGGAATGGAGTTGATGCATAATTTTGTTGTGAGGTGTGTATACTGCTTTCTGGGAAGTATACATATCTCGAGACTCAGTTTATTTGATTTGTGATGCTAGGACCAAGTGGTTGGTTAAGCATTACAAGCCAAATAAATTGGGGTCCTCACATTTAGCATGCTATGGATGAAATAGTGATGATAAGCGTAATTTCGGATGTCTATTGATTATGTTGGATGTTGTATTGATTAAATATGTTATAAATGACTGTTGGGACCTCCGGTATAGTTTACTATACAAAGGAGGTTCTGCCGAAATTTAGTAAGACGTCTTTGTTTTAAATGGATACAATGTTAGTTAGTAGCACTCTAGGCTCATGTTAGGCTGGGATGTTACAGCTGTCGTGTGGATGTGCTAATTACTTATAGTAAATGGAATAATTTAATTATTGTCATAACTTGAAGAAGATAGATATTTCTTTATAAATTTTAGAACTACCATTGTTTACTACTTTTCATGTTATAGAAAAATAGATGTGAAAATGTGAAGTAGACTGGTCTGGCTTATTCTGGTCTAATATTTGGGGTTTGAAATGGGGAACTAAGGTGTCTCATGCAAAGAATTGAAGATTCCAGAGCGGAAATAGGAAGAAATTGGTATAGATTTCATCACTGGTTTACTCAGAACCCAATCAAGTTACAATTCTATTTGGGTAATAGTGGATCGTTTGACGAAAGTTGCGTATTTCTTGCCACTCAAAACCCACTTACTCAAAAGATCACCTTGCAGAATTGTATATGTTAAGAATTGTCACTTTGCATGGTGTGCCCAACATGATATTATCAGATTGAGCATCCCAGTTCACCTCTCGCTTCTAGTAGAGTTCACATGAAGCTTTGGGAACTCATTTAAATTTCAGCATTGCCTATCACCCTTAGACGAATGGACAGACTGAAAGAGTAAATCAAGTGTTGTAGGATATGTTGAGAGCTTGTGCTCTAGCTCTTGCTACTATTGGGACAAGAGTTTGTCATATGCAGAATTCTCGTACATCAATAGTTTTCAAGCTAGCTTACAAATATCATCGTTTGAAGCTTTGTATAGTCGTGCTTGCAGAACTCCTCTGAATTGGAAAGAGACCGCTGGACGTTTAGTGTTCGGGCCAAATATCATTGAAGAGATTGAGGACCAAGTGTCCATGGTCAAAGAAAGACTGAAGATAGCTTAGTCCAGACAAAAGAGTTATGCTGATAATCGTCATCGTGGTATAAGCTTTGAGCCAAAGGATTTTGTTTATCTTCGAGTAACTCCCCTTAAAGGTGTTAGAAGGCTTCATGCCAAAGGGAAGCTTGCCCCTAGGTATGTTGGTCCTTTCAGGATTATGAAGTATAGAGGAGAAGTTGCTTACCAGCTTTAGTTCTCGCAGTCGTTAGTAGGAGTACATGATGTCTTTCATGTCTCGTAGTTGAAGAAGTGTCTTCGTGTGCCAACTAAGCAGACTCCCTCGAATTCAATTGAGTTGAAAGAGGATCTCACCTACAAAGAGTAGCCAGTCAAAATTTTGGATGTTGCAGAGCGTTAGACTAGAAGCAAGACTATCTGTTTTTGCAAGGTTTAGTAGAGCAATCACTCGGAGAGTGAAGCAACCTAGGAATGCGAAGAAGAGCTAAGGCCGACATTCCTAGCCTTTTCTCTAGCTAGTCTGAATCTCGGGGTCGAGATTCCTTTAGTGGGGGCGAGGTTTGTAACATCCCAATTTTTGAGTTTTAAAACATTTTTGAGTAGCTTAGCCCTCTCAAAAAATTCACAAATTTTATTGAATTTAATAAAGCTTAAATGGGACTTTTCAAAGTCAAAATAATTTTAATGTGATTAATCTGAACATCAATTAATTCCAAAATTATGTTTTTTGAGTTCTTTGAAATTGGAACTATTTTCTAGATGTTTCTGGAATTTTTCAAAGTTCAGATCTATTTTGAGATGCATTGGAAGTCATCTGTCGAATTAATTCTGTCAGTAGAGGGGTTGTTGAGAGAAAGTTTCGGTGGAGTCGATAGAGCCTCTATACATAGGTGTGGGTGATGTATTTTGACTTGAGCATAGCGTTGAGAATGCAAATTTAAGAGAGATGAGTTAGTGTGTTATGCGATGAATTGGATTTCCAAGGGTTGAGAGAAATTTTGTTTCTAAAGGAGAACCTGAGAAACGGTTGTTTCCTCGAGTAGTGCAACGTTTTCTTGATTCGCGTTTGAGCAATGTGTCGTTGACGGTTGTCTTTCGCAATTTGAGTTTGGCCTTATGTTTGGCATGTGTGGTTCTTATAAGTTCAGAATTATTAAAGGAAGTATTCAATTTGGGTATTTGAGAGGTTTCTCTATCGGTTTAAGGGTGTTTATTTGTAAGCTGCCTACATGGAAAGCGAAAGGGATTTCATGATGAATCTTCGCTTTCGGATTTGACCCTTTGGTGTGGAGCTGTCTTTGTTTTGTTTAACGAAGAATTGTAATAAATGAAGTTAAATGTGGTTGATGACTTCCTCTAGGTTACGGATGGTTATTTCCAGCTGTGAAACTTGGTCATTTCTTTTGATATACTTATATGGTTCGGATATTGTCATCATTTTCTCATATTGTGGTTGTATGTTAGATTCTTTAGGTAATATTTTGGCTTCCGTGTAGCTAGGGTGTTACAGAAAGCTAGTACACATGTCCAAGACCTCGCTGGAGCCCTTCACCGCTGTCTAGCCATCATCCTGAGCCATCACCGTTTGACCCCTACACCGACCTTCGTCGTCGCAACTGAGCCGAGGGATGTTTTCATCGGAGAATAAGCATGCCGACGATGATCTTCTTTCGTCGCCGGTCGCCGCTGTTTGCCGTCGCCATAGTTGAGCCGTGGTAGCCATCGATTTCAGTCAACATTGCTGCTTGCATGTCTGCCACATCGCCGCCACCTGGCGCCAGGTTAGTGCCAGACCGCGCCGCGTTAGCCTCACTCCACGTTGTTGCCATATCAGCCTCCCCATCCCACATGTCGCCCATCACTTCCTCTGTGTCTGCCACGTGTGCACCACATGTCCAAACCCTAGTCTCCTTAGTGCCACCCATGCCCAAAACCCTAGCCCAATCAATGTGGACCTAGTCTATAGTGGATCAAGCCATTGACATGTGGACCCCACATATCAGAACCCTAGCCGTAGACCCGTGGACCAAAATCCATGGACTTGGTCTATAGACCCCGGGATTTGAATACCTGAAGCCCTCGTGTGTGTACCGTACTAGTGCCATGATCAGTGGCTAGTCCACACATCCACAATGTTGGCATACACATCCATATATGCATACAAAGAAACAAATATAGTACATAACTTGAGCAATTACAAACTTTATGTCACAAGGGCCGACCGACCAAATAAAAGCTAGAGTATCAGAAGTAGCAAATGAAACAACGGAAGTATAATATGTAGAAAGTCCAAAAGTCTAGCGGTATGCCCATCCAATCCCACTTACAACCGACAAAAAACAAGTTCTAGAAAGACCCGTCACCGAACCCTCCGTTACCGGGTGCAAAGAACGTGTCATCTGGCGTAGACTCATCCTCTATGTCTAAACAACAATTTAAGTAAGATTGAGTACATTGTGTACTCATTAAGACTTGTAGTGTATCACAAAGTTTATATATATACATGGCTAACAAGGGATAAGGCTCTATGCTACTAGTTATTTTCAGCATTAAGCAAGTTTTATTTGCAATATCAATATATAGTACTTTGCAACGAAAATTTAAAGAGTAGTTAAATAGATATTGAACAACAAGTAAGTACTTGAATAAATAACAAATTGCAACCCTCCTTGGCTGCGATCAACATCTTATTTTCAGCCATAGACATGGCACTTAACTCAAATAAGAACAACAAAAATATTTCCTCATTTTCCAACAAGAACCATTTTCATAAAAACAAAGACTATACCCGGTGGACCACACCAAGCACACTCATGACCATGAGCACAAATATTTAAATACATTTACACTCTACAGAGGTGTACAACTTTACCCACAATACACAAATTCCGTAGTTTGTTCGGCATCCATCCTTTGGTAAGCAGTCTAGAGTACGCATTGAAGCCTTTACATCATCTAGTACTAACCTTGCACTAGCTCGGCGAATGAACACCCTCACTTCACTCGGATACACACCCATCTTAGTGAGGCATTCACCGTTGTGTTGGTAAGTTTTGTGCTCGACACCATAGTGAAGGGAGCCCCTTCGAACATGCCTACACCAGTCATGCTCACACTACTATGGCCTACCAATGTGTAAGGCTAGTTTTCAATGATTAATTAGCTAAGGCCATCTCATACAGGTACATGTGGTTGTACACTTAGGCTTTAGATTGAGAGCACCGGTGTTCGGTCCTTAATTGACCCGGGCGAGGTTCTCCCCTATCTACTTATGAGATACATCTCTCACACTTCTCATAATATAATATAACTCGCCTTCATCATAAACTAAGTTTTTATTTTTATTTTTAATACAAAATAACAAAGGTAAACCCCTCTGGACCTTCATTTCAAAACCTCCCAAATTCTGCTCAACATTTCATCCATTTTCCAATTTTAGTAAATCTATAGCTCGGCTAAGCATTTATGTGATATTCACACTCGAAAAACCCAATTTGACATCATTCATTATCTAAACTATACCCTAATGGCTACAACAATAATGCATTGAATAGGACTATAACTACCGTTATGCCCAAATATAGCAATTCTAAGAAAACATATACGCATGCATATAGATTTTGTAAAAAGAAGTACAATAATTAAAATAGTAGGATCAACAAGGTTAAAGGAAGTGATTCCCTTTTCTCTGGTTGCTCTGAATACGAGGACGGAGGATCGTTGTAAAATTCGCTCGAACAATCGACGTCTAATAAAGAGAGTCGAAAGCAAATTAAATATAGAAAAATAATTTCAATATCAACAAAATCCAAATATTTTTGCATAATCAAATAGAGAATGATTTTAGAAAAAAAAATTCATCTTATTTGGAGTTTGTATGCAAAAGTTTTTAACGATTCAATTTGCTTATTCAGTTTTGAAATTCCAGAAATTATAAAGCGTACTCTTTGAAGTTTACGCTTTCCAATAGAGAAAGTGTATTTTTCTCTGAGTTTTACTGAGGTCTACGCTTTTGAATAGAGAATGCATATTTTCCTCTGAATTGAAAGCGACTTTCTCATTTTTTGAACTTTTATTAACTTACATGTGAGGCCTACTTGTTAGTGACTCATAGTATTATTCTTTGGATTTTTATTTATAAAACAGAGGCAGTCCCACATGTCATAGACTCATTATTCATAACTAAATGATTAAACCTATTAAGATTTTAATTATTTGACAACTGGGGCCCACATGTCAGTCTATCTGTTTTAAAATGTGTTTTAAAACCGGGAGTAGTGTGTGGTCCCACATGTTAGTGACACATATTCTAATTATGTTTGAAATTAGATTTTTGTTAATCTTTTTGGTTGGTCCCACATGTCATCCACTTAGTAATCTTAACCACTATCATTTAGTGTTAACTAAATCCTAATCGCGAGTGGGTCCCATCGGTCAAAGAGAGAGATAGGAAGCAGCAGAGCTGTGCACATGGGCGAGCACCATGGCAAGCTTGCCATCGACGAACGGGGCAATGAGTAGCAGCGTTGAGTATAGTAATGGAAATAGGGAAGCCAAGCAAAGCTATGGGTGGTGGTGGCGGCGACGGAGATGGCCAGAGGCGACATTGCGGTGGCGAGGAGCAGCGGAACGCCTCAAGTCCGCGATGTACTTCACATAGGAGGCATTCTCGGGCTAAAGGAGTGGTGTACTGGGCTCATGAGTCTAAGCGATGTTAATGGACCGGGCGCGAGAACCTAGGGTCACCGGAGGCGAGCCGACGGCATGCAATCGCGGTGGTGCCATGGGTGGCTGAGAGGAAAAGTATACTAGAGGCTCGCCCTTAGTGAATTGTTGTGCACATGAGGATGAGTAACTCACCATGACCACGAGGGTGAAGAAAATGAGGCCAGGCAAGGGTTGAGGTGGCTTGTCGATGATGAGCAGCGGTGGTGCAGGGGAGGCTCACGGTGATAGCTCCCCACAGCGATGGAGATGCTACAAGGAGCATTGCATTAGTTCAATGACAGCCTAGGGATGGTGTGGATGCAAGGAATTTGATCAGGACTCACCGGGGTTCAAGGAAGAATGAAAATGGCAGTGGCGGTCATAGATGAAGAAGATGATGGTGATGCTCGGCTTTACTACGAGTTTGCCTGTGTTGAGTGAGGGAATAGCATCAATGGGGTATGGAACACATTGTGACGTGCTTGGGGTGGAGTTCAAACTCACCGGAGTGATGGGAAAGCGATGGCAAGATCTGGACATGCTGGAGTTGAGGACGAAGGCGAACACGATCAAGCTATGTGACTCCTAGGGCTACATTGAGCAAATGAGAGGGATTAGTGATGTAAGAGGATCATAGTGGCGTGATTGTCGTGGGTGAGGAAGCTCATCAGAGCGGTAATGGTGCGGAGGCGTTCTCATCGGTGTCGAGAACGACGCATGCGTTCCCACGAAACCAAGGAGCGATGAAGCTTAGGTTTGCACGAAATGGGACATGGGCGAGCTTAGGATGACAGTGCTCACTCAAGCGCTTAAGTAGCTAGGATAATTGCATAAGAAGAGCGGCGTGATGCCAATAGTCGCACGAGATACTTGTAGGGGCTACTCTGGTCTTTCCATTCGTGCGGGGAAAGAGTGTCAATGGGGTAGAGGCATGGGCGGTAGCAGGCAGAGGTGATAGGAGGGTGGTTGAAGCACAAAACTGTGGGCGCTGGTCACGTCCCGTGGGCGAGCGACGGAGCTGGCAAGCAGGAGAAGGCCAGAGGTGGAAGAGAGATGCTGACATGCAGGCCCACCATGTTAGCGGGAGAGGGAGGCGTGGGTTGGAGTGGACGCGAGAGAGAGATGGGACGAGTTGGGTTTCGGCCCAAGGTCTGGCGGGAAAATTCGATTTTGCTTTTGAATTTTCCAAAAACTAGTTGAATGATTCTTGAATTGTTGTACTTAGCAAATGGAGTCAAAAAATTATGAAAATGTTTGTGGGGGTTCCTGACCTAGTATAGTTTCTTGTGTAAATATTTTGGGATGTTATCTGCTCTGTGTTTTTCTTGAAAATTCTTACAATTTGCTGGTCTGCATGTGAATTCATTATTTGATTTATGCAAAAATTCAAAACCATGATAAAATAGTTTTTCATATAACATTATGACCAAAACTTATCCTTTCACTTATTTTCACTGAACTTTCCCAAATGTGACTTTTGGGATGTTACAATAGACTGTGGGTCCCACCAGTCAGTCATTATTTCCTATTTTTAGGATTTTCTTTTAATTCCAAAATTCATTACTGACATAATGCTGATGTAATAATTCGAGATTTGCTTAGAAAATACCAAAATTCCAAAATAGTATTTTATCTCTCTTTTTCTTAGGTTTAAATCTTCTGAGAGCTTGTTCTTCCTCACACGAACTCCAATTGAGCCCATTAAAGTCTCTAAATTCATCTAAATTTAAGCTCTACCTTCTTGTAATTTTCATTTAATTTTTGGAGTTCATTTGTTGCTCTATTTTGTTGCTTTCAAGTAAGGAGAAGTTGATCAATCTCAAGACCAGTACCAAGACTTATTTCAAGGTAAGTTGTACTTTTGACCATGTTACACCCAGCTTTCCAAAATTACTTTGATTCAAACTATAACATGATATTTGAATTATTTAATTCTTAAATGCTTTGGGATCAGCTATGCAACTACTTGATTATATCCACCTTGCTTATTGTACTACCATGAACATTTGTTACCATAGCTTGGTTAATTACTATTTGGTATTATCATAGAACTAACGTAAGTTGGTTAGATACAATTAGTATGCTTAGAAATGCAACAGGTCATTGATATCATTTTGAGTTACAAATCTAACGTGACTAAGTGAATATGGAGTACTTTGTGGAAAGCTGTGTGTCGTATGTTGTCAATTGTTGATGGCATGTGTTACACTTAATGAACAAGGTAGGAAAAGATTTAGATTGAGGTAGGTGGATGGAATTGTGATATGATGGAGCTATGTGCGTTTTGGAAAATATGAATGTTGGAAACTCAGAGTAGTTTGGTAGTCTTACCTTGGTCAAATAAGGACCTAATTTTGTACACCATTGAACTGAGCCATAACTATACGACCACATGCTTGGTATGGGACAAGCATAACTTAGTAAGCTACAAAGTCTCGGCATTGACTACTCAGGCAGTAGGTTAAGCTCTGTGCCAGGGTGGAGGTGTGATTCTTTCTGAGTGGTTGAGTCATATTTATGAGTGGTTCACCGTCTCCAGGTCCAATGGTGTGTGATGGGCCAACAACCTCTATGGGGATGGGTGCCGGTAGTATGCACAATGGGAGGGTCAATTGTTGAGACGAAGTTTCAAAAATGTTTGGTTGTGATTGGTGCTAGCTACACTGGTTATATCATATGGGTAAAGTGTATAACCTCTGCATAGTGTTAATTAATCTATTTGAATAACCGCATCTGTAGTCATAGACATGCTCGGGGATTTCATACGAGGGGTAGATTTTCATAAAATAATTGGGAGGGACAACTGTGTGGTTTAACTCATATGGCTATATGAAAGAAATTGATTAGGCTTTGTGAGCTTTGTGAAAATACTTGTTAAATTATTATTGTTTATTAGTTTTAAAATTACACTTTCAATCTAGTATTTGTATTCAAATGCAAGTGTTGCTTTTGCAAAATAACCATAGAAGTCATTTCCTTTGAAATAAGCCATCATCTATAATTGCATTCTGTGGTACAACTTATTGAGTACTCGGAGTACATTCTTGTTGCAAACATCATTCAGCTGAAGTGGAGGAGTCTTCTCCTGCTTTTGAGGAGGAGTTTCACGAGGAGGTTGATCGCTAAGTCTTGATCCGAGTCAGTTGCTTGTGGTAAGTCGATGGGTTTCCACTGGAGTTGCTTCCGTTCTGCTGTTGTTTCTTTACTTAGTGCTCAGCTCTGCATGGCTTAATAAGTGTAAACTCAACTATAAGGTCACAACTATTATTTTACTATTCAAATTAGTCGTTTATTCTTATATCTGCCTTGTGTGGAATGATATTAATCTATGTTGACACTGCGTGCACTAGAATCATCCTGGACTAGTGTATTATACATAGATGGTCCAGATTTGCATATTTGGGTCCCGACATGTGATGGCATGTTTTTGAATGTATTTTAATTGCTTGTCTTAGAAGTGTTGCCTCGAGCACCATGTCGCCTTTGCATCACCGGTTCCTATAAGTTAAAGAGGCAAGTGTTTGGTAGAATAGTGAATAATGGGTGGTTACCGTTGTCTTGATGATTTATTACCATATGATTTAATTGTGCTTTTGTTAAGTTTATTTACTTGCCATGATAATATTGATGAAAAGAATAAAATTATATTGTTGATGATGCAATTACTATAGGGATGACATGGTAAGATTAATATTGCTTAATGAACTATTACATCATTCATTTGCATAAGGCCTAGGGTGGTGAGTACTACCATGAGTATAGCTAGTCCAGCGTGCCCCATGTTAAAATCCTACAAGGTAGGGACCCCACCCTAACGAAGGTCTAGAAGAAAATTGTGTCACCGACGGGTGAACACTTCGCTATGCCGGCATCAGTTGAAAGAGGTGCATCATGATATTTGCATTCATGAGAAATATATTGATGAGACTTGAGAATAAGAAGAACCAGAACAATAATAACGTATTAAATGTTTGATGAACTTGTTTATTTACCATTGTATCATGTACTTGCTGAGTCGTGGACTCACCATTGCTTTATTGTTGTTATAGGTGGACATTGACGACATCACGCATGGGAGGGAATAGCTCAGATGGCACATTTGCTACCACCACAGTTATCTGAATCATAATGTCATGGAACCTTTTAATTGAGTGTGATGATATTTCCTTTAAGGACCATTAGACATGATAAATTCTAGATGAATGGTTTGGGACTTGATATATTTATTCATTAGACTATTTATGGACTATTTATTACCTATTAGTTCACTATCCAGTATTTTCATCTACTATGTTAATTCTTATGTTTATCGTGTTGCATTTAATGTTCTTATTGTGATCTATGGATGAGTTTTGTTCGTCATGTGCTTGCAGGAATTTGTTGTACTTTGTGGTTTAAATTAATAGTTAATGTAGTTTACTGGCATTCTGGACTCACTGTTGGGCTGGGTTTGTTACAGTGTCCATGGCAATAAAGGATCTTCGCTTAGATTGTGCTCTCATATCATTTTCCCAGATAAGTTCAATAGGGAACCCCGTGTTCTAATCATTGATAAATAGCAGCAATCGCAACACAACCCTCACAGTGATCCAATCCACACAACTATCATGGAGGCAAGCACATGGAGAGGTTGACCACAACCGGTCAATCCAAGCAAAATCGAAGATTTCGCAAGAATAATGGAAGCAAGAGCACTCGGTTTTGAAAACACAACCAAATCTCTATTTGATCAATATCAAAATAATAATAAACATCATGTTGCCCAAAAAGGCATGAATACATGGGCTTATATAGCCCCTATGGTCAGCCATAATTAATGTGCCTAAACCAACCCCAGCTCAACCCTACATTGCTTTGGACTCAAACTCAAACAAAAAGGAAACCATGATTTTACAATTGTCATATTGTTTCAGACATAGCGGCACACACAAGACGAATATGAGGCTTACAGTGGATCCATTGCGTTGGGCTTGAAGTTATCTTTTGAACAAGTACAAGAACACAGAAATCGGACTATGTTTGTGAAAGTTATGGACTTTATAATGTGAGTTGTGCTGGATGTGCCGAATTGAATCCGAATGGACTTCAACTCTTCGTATCTTTTCTTCCCTTGTTGTGTGGCTGCCAAATCCATGTGAAACAAGATAATGAAACCTTTTCATCCTTTGGAAAGTCATGGTATAGTCTGATATCACTAATAAGTGCCTTGCAATCTACGAACTCCTTATATTTGGCAAATCTCATGTGTCGCCCGAGACAGCCTACGGAGCATCCAATGAAAATTGCCATAATTTTTTTTTGTAGAAAATTACAAATCACATGTTGTTTGATGCGTTGAAAAATAGCTTTGATTATATTTCCAAATATGTTTGTGTTGCTCACTAGAACTCTCTAAATTGGCACATATATCTTGTTGAACTTGACGTACATAATAGTACACTACATGCCAAGTAAAAGATGATTGATTTTAAGTTCTCCCCTTCGAACAAAAAAACATATGCACCGTATGTACTCCCCTTCCCCTTGTGGTGCCTACCACCCACTGGGCCCACACATTGGGTATGCACGACTTGATCTTGATACGTAGCGTGTACTCCCCTTCTCTTTGTAGTGCCACTACCTCCTACACCTCCCTCTGGGCCCACACACACTACTACAAAACAGGCTATAGAAGACACCCCATCACAGACGGGTTAATTTGAATCCGTCTGTGTTGGGTCTGTTGGCGCAGCATTTGCTTTGCCGGTCTATCACAGACGGTTCTTACTAGTAACCGTCGCATGATATATGATTATCACGACGGTTTATACAAAGAACCGTCAGGAAATATCACGACGATTCTATTTATGAACCGTGCGCGATAATCCCCATATCACGCAGCGGTTTATAAATAGAGCGCTGTGATATTTCCTGACGATTGCATGCGTGGCCGTGCGTGATAATCCCATATCACGAGCGGTTTATTAATAGAGCCGTCGTGATATATCATGACGGTTTTGTATATAAACCGTCGCGATAATCCTCCGTATCACGCAGACGGTTCATAAAAGCACCGTCAGGACATATCGCGACGGTTTTATTTATAAACCGTCTCGTGATATATACCTATCATGAGCAGTTCATATTTGGAACCGTCAGTGATATCCTCGCGCTATAAATACCTTGAGTACCCCGCCCATTTCCATTTGAGCGCCACCTAGATAAAAACCCACTGCGCCGCAGAGAGAGAGAGGGGAGGAGAAGGAGAGGAGAAAGGGAGGGAGAAGGAGAGGAGAAAGGGAAGGAGAAGAGAAAGAGAGGAGAAAGGAGGGGAGAGGAGAGGAGAAAGGGAGGAGACAGAATCGGAATAGATCGATTTGGTATTTTCGCCGTGAGCTCAGAG
The DNA here is from genome assembly GCA_036346255.1 of Ampelocalamus luodianensis. NCBI lineage: Eukaryota > Viridiplantae > Streptophyta > Magnoliopsida > Poales > Poaceae > Ampelocalamus > Ampelocalamus luodianensis. Next base: position 17,324,792 of record CM070627.1, on the reverse strand, counting down.
GTAACATTCTTTATAACCCAATCGAGATATGGTAGAATATGCTAAGCATCGCGTGTATAAGAGTCAAGTGGGAGTAAACTTTTGTATCCGATGTAAGGGAATAGAATAATATTTTTCATTTGGTAGTTGGAATAATATTAAAGTTTACGTGAGGGGAAGGAAATGGAGAGAGAGAGAGCGTTGAGAGAGATTTTATTAATCTAATTTGACACTATATATTTTGTTACATGTGTAGCGTAGATGGACCAAGCTGGATGTATGGTGTGAACCGTGTGAGTCAAGAGTACATTAATGGCGTGGTTGCTTTTAGAAGAGCCGCGGCGGGATATGTTGAAAAAGGGATAAAATATATGTCTTGTCCATGCATTGATTGCGATAATCAAGATGTTTACCAACTCGGCGCAGATAGAAGCACACTTGATTCGAAGGGTTTCAAAAAGGGTATACATGTTGGACCGATCCACGGTGAAGAGCGACAGAAGTTAGTAATAACGACATCGCCGAGAAGTCAACGATATGCCGGATGTCAACGATATGCGGATGTAGATCGTGCTTTTGATGAGGATAGGTCACACGATGACAATCTGGATCAGATGCTACGCGATGCAGAAGAGAACTACAGTGAGAGAGAGTTTTGTAAATTCGAGCGCTTAATGGAGGACTCGGTGAGACCTTTGTTCCCTGGCTGCAAGCTGGAATATACAAGGTTGTCAACCGTGATTGAACTGCTTAAATTAAAAGCAAGCAATGGTTGGTCTGATAAGAGTTTCACGGCGTTGTTAGGTCTCCTAGCGGACATTCTTCCGGAGGGAAACGTGTTGCCCAACACCACCTACCAAGCAAAGAAGGTTCTTTGTCCATTGGGAATGGAAGTAGAAAGAATATATGCATGTCCGAACGATTGTATCCTCTATCGTAAAGAGTATGCGACATGCATGTATGTCCGTGTGCAAAGCATCCCGATACAAGCGTCAGAATACTTCTAGGTTGAAGCAAGGACCTCCTGCTAAGATGTTGTGGTATCTGCCTGTGATCCCACGTTTGAAGCGTTTATTTGCGAACTCAAAAGAGGCAAGATTGGTGCGTTGGCACTCGGAGGACCGTAAGAAAGATGGAATGCTAAGACACCTGCTGATTACGCTCGGTGGAGAAACTTCGATCGGAGGTTCAAGAGTTCGGTCAGAACCAAGGAACATAAGGTTAGGGTTGAGTACGGATGGAATGAATCCTTTCGGTAACATGAGCAATCGACATAGCACCGCACGTGAATCTATGCATGTACAACCTTCCTCCTTGGTGTGTATGAAGCGGAAGTACATTTTGATGTCACTACTTATCCAAGGGCCAAACAACACAGGGAATGATATTGATGTGTACCTAGCACCATTGCCGGAAGATCTTGTGACACTTTGTGGAGCGAAGGAGTGCAGTATGGGATGCGTATAAGCGAGAGAACTTCACTTTACACGCCATGTTGTTCTCGCACCATCAATGATTTTCCCTGCTGGGTAACTGTCGGGCTTCGATACAAAAGGAGCCAAAGCTTGTCCGCACCGCTTAGATGCTACAGAGTATATGGCTAAACAACTCACGCAAAAAGCGTATATCACACCACCGTAGGTTCCTTCCCGAGTCACCCATACCGGAAGATGAAGAAACAATTCGACGGAAATAAGGAGGACGGTTCGGCTCAAGGGCTTTTAGAGGAAAGATGTCTATGATATGGTTAAGGATATCGATGTTGTGCTTGGGAAGGGCGTCAATTAAGAACCCGTCGGAAGAACATCCGGAAGAAGCGGTCAATTTTTGGGACTTGCCTTATTGGGAGCACTTAGAAGTTCGCCATCGCATCGACGTCATGCATGTGGAGAAGAATGTATGTGATAGCTTGATTGGTCTCTTACTGAACATTAGTGGCAAAACAAAGGATGGTGTTAACGCACGGAGAGACTTGGTCGATATGAACATAAGGACCGAGTTAGCACCGCAAGAGCGTCTGAGACGAACGTACCTCCCACCGACTTGCTACACTCTGTCCCAAGGCGAGAGATATGAATTGTGCGAGCTTGCATGGTGTGAAAGTCCGTCTGGTTACTCTGCTAACATTAAGAAACTTGTTTCTATGCAAGATTTGAAATTAATTGGTATGAAGTCGCATGATTGTCATGTCTTGATGACACAAATGCTTCTGTTGCAATTAGGAGTATCTTGCCAACAAGATCCGAGTAGCAATCTTGAGGTGTGTTATTTCTTCATCTCAATTGCTCGAAAGGTCATCGATCCCCAAGGACTAGATGCTCTACAGGCCGAGGTGGTGACGACTCTATGTCATCTTGAGATGTATTTCCCTCCGTCATTTTTCGATATCATGGTCCATCTCATTGTTCACCTTGTGAAAGAGATAAAGATATGCGGCCCTGTGTTCCTACGTTATATGTACCCGTTCGAGAGGTACATGGGAATTCTCAAGTCCTACGTATGGAATCAATCTCGACCGAGGCGACATCATCGAAGGTTATGCAACGGAAGAGGTCATTGAGTTCTGCGTCGACTATATGGCTCAGGTGGATCCGATAGGTGTGCCTCTTTCTCGTCATGAGGGGAGACTTGATGGTATCGGGACCATCGGAAGGAAATCAATCACTCCCGATCTGGATACATACGCTCGAGCTCATTTCATGGTCTTGCAACACATGACCGAAGTGTCCCAGTACATCGACGAGCACAAAGACATGGTACGCCAACGTAATCCAAACCGGTCGGAGGTTTGGATCATGAGAGAGCACAACCGTCGGTTCAACGGATGGTTAAAGGTGCGAATCACGGAGGTCATCAAGTGATGATACATTGCTATGGTTGGCACAAGGGCCATAATTTACAATTGTCACATGGCAAGGATATGACATAAATGGGTACACATTTTATACGATACTCGGGATATGAAGAGCACACCTCGAACAGCGGTGTCCGCATAGATGCATTCGATGCCGATGGTGAGGAGCTCGTACTATAGGCAAATAGAGGAGATATGGGAGCTCGACTACGTGCTTTTCAAGATCCCCTATTTCGGTGCCGTTGGTCCATCTCCCACGGTGAAGGTTGACAAGTGCGGCGTCACTACGTGGACCTTGAGCGTGTCGGATACAAAGACGAACCATTCGATCGGCTAATCAAGTTGTTCAAGTATTCTATGTAACCGACCGGCAAATAAGAAACGCCACGTAGTTCTTCATGGAAAAGAAGGATTATCGGAGTTGAGAATGTAGTGGACGAGGAAGAATACAATCAATTTGACGAGTTGCCTCCTTTCGGAGATGGCATCGGGCTCGACGAAGAACCCGATGAGGAAGCTAGCTATATGCGCGCCGATCATCATGTAGGGCTATATTTTCATTAAGATTTTAATCCATTGTAATTAATTTATTCTATAACATCATGTGTTATGGACTTGTAATCTCTCATATATTTTGATATTGATGTCAATGTGGGCGTTCATCGTAGCAAACAATTGGTTTTTGAAGTAAAATGTGTTATGAGCTTGTCTTCATATATACTTGTCACGAGTTTTGTCATCTCTCATATATGTGGATATTGATGTTCATTGTCACGAGTTCATTGTAATTGATAATTATGCGGAGCTATCACGCAGCGGTTCTATTATATAACCGTCGTGATAATGAATCACGACGATTCTAATATAGAACCGTCGTGATATGAGATTATCTCGAGCGGTTGTATTTAAGAACCGCTGCGTGATATCCACAACATGCATAGATTCTAGACACAAACCGTCGTGATATCCCAACACGATCGGTTTAAATAAGGCCGTCGTGATATGGAACGATATCACAAACGGTTATTAGATAGAGCCGTCTATGATTACCTATCAAAGACGGTTTTATTAAATAATCGTCGTGATAGCCTCTTATAAGGTGGAAACCGCTAGGGTTTTCCTCACTCGTCCCTTCCTCTCCCGCACCCCTGAGTTTATCGTGCGCTCCTTTGCCTCCTCTAGGGCTCCCGTTCACCACCGCCTCCGACCTCGACACCGCCGCACCCGACCTCGCGCGCGCTCCCGACCTTGGCACCCCCGACCTCGACGCCCCCGACCTCGGCGCCCCCCACACCGGCGCCCCCGACACCGCCGCCTCCGACCTCGGCGACTAGGTTGTGCTCTTACTCGTCACCTCCTCTCCCTCGCACCTCCCTTGCTCTGTGATGGGTTCTGTTGATGCTCTGTGATGGGTCCGACCTCGGCGGACCGACACTAGGTTGTGCTCTTACTCGTCACCTCCTCTCCTCGCACCTCCCTTGCTCGTGATGGGTTCCGATCATGCCTTGTTGATGCTCTGCGATGGGCTCTGTTGATGCTCGTGATGGTTCCGATGATGCCTTGTTCATGCTCTGTGATGATCTCTGTTGATGCTCGTGATAGGTTTGATGCTCTGTGATGGGTTCGATGATGCCTTGTTGATGCTCGTGATGTAGTCAAAATCGAAATCATATAGATATTTACAAGCAGACTTGAGCTCTTGTACTCTTTGTTTTGCGATTATAGAGGAATTAAGATACACTTGTATGTTTTCTCGTGATGATAGCGAAATCTGAAATCAAATAGATGATTAGAAACAGGACTTGAGCTTAAGCATATTTTTATTCTCAATCTGTCAATTAGGCTTATTGTTGATATAAATTTGTGAATTATTCTGAAGATATATGATTAGATGTTCTGTTTATAGAATGCTTTATGTGTTGTAGTTTGAGCTCAAGATCTGTTTTGTAATTATCTAAATTGATTGGTGAAGAGATTTTGACAGAGGACTAAGATTGCAAAGACTATGTCTTATGCAATTTGTCAACCGAGAGCAATTTGTCGACAAAAATGCATTTGAGGGTTCGTTTTGATTGCCATGGCATCTTAAGCGCAATTGTATGTGATCTTTGAGGTTCATTTAACTGCAATTGCACGTGATCTTTCTGTAATAGCTTATGTGTTTAGTCGCTCAATTATGCTCATTTGAGGATGCAACATTGTGCCCATACATTAATATTAATTGTTTTCATGGAGAAATCATCTTTGTTAGGAAGCAATGTGGTGTCGGTGTGTTGAATTTTTATCAATAGGTGACCTCTTTTGTTGTCTGTTTGCAAAGCATATAGTTGTTGAACATTGCTTTAGGGTCTTTGTTGAGTTATTACACTAGATCATTCCATTGTTTGCATTAATAAGAAAAGAATGCTCATCACATCTTTTGGTATCAATCGGTTTGTTTTCTTGGTGTGCTTAACCTCGGCCCGGCCCGGTAGTAATATATCTCAAACTAATTATATAGATAGCAAGTAGCGAGATGGCGAGGCACCATCTTCCCGCCGTCGCGACGCCGCGGTGCGAGGCACCATCTTCCCACCGTCACCGACGCCGCGAGATGACAATGACACGAGCGAGATGGCGAGGAGAATCGAAGATGCCTGTGGGCCGACCGGTCATCACGGAGGTTAGTCGGTTTGGGGTCCCTCTGCGTCCCAAGAGCTCGTGGCGAGATTCGGACCATGTGCGGGATACTTGCAAGGAAGCGGGTCCCCATCACCACACCAAGGTGGAAGGATCGGCGAAAGAAGCGAGAGGCGCGCTGGCGAGAACTATTACAAAAGTTCACTATCCCGAGCGGACATGGCACGCGTGGAACGGACGGCGATGCTCATGATCGATAAATCGTGGAGGTCGTTCAAGAGCATTCTTGTCACGAAGTACGTGAACACGGGTCAGACGCCCTTCGCGAAGTACGGATTCTTGACGTAGGAAACATGGGACGCCTTTGTTGCTATGAAGACGACGCCTGAATTTAACGAGCAAAGTGTGGCACACAAAGCTCTCTAGACACGAAACACTCATCCGCACAGACTCGGCACCGCTGGATACGCAGGAAAATATGATGAATGGGCGGCGGCGGAGGACAACGCGTTTCCTGATGTCACAGACCCGCGTTCCCTAGCCTGGTTAAAAGCGAGGGCAAAAGTCTCGTCTTCGGGAAGCATCTCTTTCACAAACCCAGCAGACGAGGAAGTGTCTCAACGTTTGGTAAGTATGTCGAACTACCTAGTTAATAACTCCATATATAACTTCATAGTATCTATAATAACATGATGACTTCTTGCAGCGTGAATTATCCGCCCAAACTTCCCAAGGCTCCTTCCATGTAGACGGGAGAAGGATATACTCTCTACACACGGAAACAAGGAACACCGGGTGCACGCGAGGTCTTGGGGTTACCGTACCATGGAGTCATGGATTCGCGACGACTCTGCGCATGTGGAGTAGGAAGAGATCTAAGGCCGAGCGTGAGGACCGGTTCGCATGCATGGTGAACATTTTGAAGGAAAGCTGGCAGCATTGCAGGATCAATTGAATCAACTCCTCAGCCAGCAGCAGTCGCAAGCCGCCTGTTAATTTGGGAGCCAGTCCTGCTCGACATCGGAGTAGCGTCGCGTCCACGCATAATTCTGGACATGACGATGTCCAATTACCGATAGACGAGATCAAGGTAATGTACATGTATGGAATGCAGCAAAGATAGACCTATAGGACACTTTAGCTAATTGCGTATCGTTTTGTAGGAGCCGACGGCCTGCAAGCTCGTAGTGAGGTTAGTTGGGTCCATTTCTATTGAGGCCGCGCGGGGGATGGTGCATCCATACCAGGAAGGGGCAGTGCAGCACGGTGTCCAGGTGGCGCAGGGTTACGCCAGGGTGGAGGTGGACATGGTACATGAACATTTCATGGCCGTCCCGCTGGAGATTCGCCCGAATGAAGAGATCACAACACTAGGGGATGCCGTGCACGCTTTATCCATGGCCCAAGAAGGACATCGTCCTTGACCCAGCAGTGCCGCGATCTCAACACGACCATTCCTCTCCAACGGGACCCTCCATGACTCCACCTCATATTTCGCCTCAGAAGGCCACCTTTTCGGTTCCCTTGGAGAAGACATCGAAGGAACAAGAAAAGCGTGTCACCGTATCGGGTCCCGAGTCGTCTCGCAAGAAGACGCTGCCAATGCTTAAGACCAAATCGGCGCCCCTCAAGTCCGGCAAGTCGGAATATCCGCTGAAGTACATCCTCGGAAAACCGTTGTGCTCCCCGCATATTAGGCGTCTTTGGATATGCTTGTCGGGCTTTGCATGCCCGGTACTGGATAGGACCCAAAAGGAGGGGTGCGATACTGGAATCACCGTCAGATACGAGGATAAGCATTTCTTCAACGGGACGAACCACTTCGTCGTGGGCTTCAACGACCTATATGACCTATTCAACCTCGTTGGCCTTGACGCCTCGCTTCTACGATGTTGGACACTGTAAGTGCATACAATCAAGTTCTACATTCACGTAATACCGATAAATATCACAACTCATTTCTTATGTATAGATACATGATGAAAATGTCCGGTTGGAAAGAACCGGTGGGTTTCGACCCACATGTGGTATCATTGCAAACCATCCAAACAGACTCGTCCTTCGTCGAGAAATACATAACACAGGCATTGCTTCGTCAGCAGAACACGAAGTACATCGTGGTGCCCTACAACCAGGGGTAAGTGTCACTACTTGCTCTACTTTATACGCAGCACGAACTCAGGTTTAATGACTATAGTGACATACATGAGTAGGTACCAATGGATCCTTTTACTCATCATACCAAAGAGGAACCATGTGATATACCTTGATTCCCTAATCCGCAACAACCACGACTTCAGCATTCTAGGAGGAATACTCGACAGGTATGCTCATTTCCTTCATACATAACTCTATTTTAGTCTTCATTAGTTTGAAATGGTCGAGGATAAATTTTTGGAATCATGTAGGTCGTTCATCGACTATGTTGCCAACAAAGGAATATACGATGGAAAGAGCGCCCAACTAACACACAAGACAAAATTTCCGGTACGCGCTATAATACGATAATCCTATATCATACTTCATAATAACGCATCTCGAACTGATATATGTAATTCTATTTTTGCAGTGCCACCAGCAAAAAAATGATGAGTTATGTGCAATCTACGTTTGCCATCATATGGACCAAATCATTAGAGCTAGGAAGAAGGATCCTGAGGTTTGTGAATCTCCAAATAATTATTTTCTAATTATAAAATTAAATATATATGCATAACACTTTACTCTTGCTAGCGACAGGGTTTGAATATAGAATTAGATGGACTCGTTGATAATGAGATCAGGGACATTCGAGGAAGCTCACGGCTTTATCATATCGAGATAATTAAGGACAGGAGAATTTCACTCATTGCGCCCGAGCGCATCACCTGCCGCACTTCTCAACCACCTCCAAACAATTGACTCAATTGTAATCCAATTTATTTTGTAACAATACTTGAACAAATGTGATCTTTTGTAATTTATTTTGAGTAATGATCGATTCGGTTTGTCGACAATTGATTATCCGTGATGTATCTGCTTTTTGTATGCTTGTTTTCAGAGGGCATGGCTAGCAATTCCCGAGGCTAGCCAAAAATCGAGAAAAATGTAGTTAGTTTAATGAACTATCACGAGACGGTTTTTATAAAAAGCGATGCAGCGAAGACAGAGTATCACGAGCGGTTCTAAGTAAAAACGTCGTGAACTCGAGTATCACGAGCGGTTTTAAGTAAAAAGCGTCGCGAACTCCAGTATCACTGACGGTTTTAACAACGAACCGCGCGATAATCTGACTTCACGACGTTTCGTGTAAATAACGTGCAGTGAAGACAGATATCGCAGACGGTTTTTCAATAGAACCGTGCGTGATATTCGACTTCACGACGTTTTGTGACCATAACCGCTGCGTGATACTCTGTCTTCACGAGCGGTTGTTGATAAAACCGCTCGTGATATTCATATCACGAGCGGTTTCGACCGTGCGTGATAACCACCGTTATCACGGACCTATTTTTCCGCACGGTTCGAAAAAATGCGTGATGACGGTTCCGAACCGTCTGTGATGGCTTTTTCTGTAGTAGTGACATTGGGTATGCACAACATGATCTGAGCACCCTCTCTTGAAATTAGCGACATTCGTGTACGTGGAGATGTCCTCATCATTAAGGAAACATAATCCCCCCATAATTCCTCTAACAATAGGAAAGAAAATCCCTCCAAAATAAAATATTTAAAAAGAAGAGCTCAGCACCTAGGAGTGTAGTTATCTTCCTTAAAGTGCTACTCTCTCTGGTCACAAATACATGTCGTTTTTGATATGCGCAGTCAAACTTTCAAAACTTTGGCTATCGATATCTTTTTAATTATTTAGATTGCATACATAAAAAATCATATATATAGGTTTGTCTCGAAAAGTATTTTTATTATATTATAATTTTATTAGATATTATAGCTATATTACAGTAGAAATCAATGGTCAAAGTTACATTTTGTGAACTGTGCCAATGTCCAAATTGACATGTGTTTATGACTGGAAGGAGTATTTATTAGCACACCTTGTTCGTGTTACAAACTACTTACATATTTACCTCTTCCATCCCCTTCTTCGTAAACTTTCCCCCTACCCATGCTGCCAAAATTATTGAACTTCGTATATATATGTACATACCATCTTAGTTGATACATATTCAGACGTACTTGCTACACCTTACAACTGGAAAGCACTCTAACGATGGTATCCATGCACAGTCCCAGCGGACTTTCTGGAAGCCACTGCCGGCGGCAGCGGTGGCTGCCACGCTGCCGCCGTTCCGTCGCTTCTGCAGCAGCCTCTTCCATGCGACCTATGTCCGACTGAGTCCTCTCTCGGAACCTCTTGATGAACTTATCGGCGCGTTCGTCCACTCCTTCGTTTGGCTCCAAGAGGACAGTCCTGCGCGTGCCCGTGGGTTCCACGGAGCGGGTCGGCATCACCGGAGACCTCGTCGGACCCGTAACGGCTGCTGTGGCCGGCGGTGCAGATTGCGCAGCGGGCGTGTGGGGGGTGATCTTGGAGAGGAGGTAGGAGGATGAGGCCATGATGAGGTTGGCCGTGATGATGGTAGAGGACTCGAAGAGGGAGGAGTTGTTCTTGCCGCGTGACGGCGGCATGGCTGGGTAGCTGTTGCCTTGCAAGTGCAACTCTTGCAGGGTGGTTGTGTCTGTTTGCAGATAGATGGAGACGTTTGGTTGTGGACTCTTGATGGTACAAGCGACAAGGTGCTATTTATATGATTTCTGGGAAGTTCACTGTAGGTAGCTTGGTAGAAATATCTTGGTTGAGCTAAATATTTTTAAAAAGTGTTCCACGTTACTTTTTTAATAAAATATTATATTGGAGAAGTTGAGATTGATTTATCCATCAAGCTAGGATGCATGACAGGAAGAAACAAATTAATTCAATCCATGATGCTTTCCTAAATGACAATGCGTTTCAGGACCGGTAGCTAGTCGAATTTTCGTTTTATTTTGGCTAGGCTTTGTAGTGTGCGTGCACGTTCTAGCTAGAAAATGTTTCTAAACAAATTATTTGCAAACCTGATTAGTCGTGCTTAATTAAAACGGTATTTCTCTAATTAGGCAAACATAGGAAATGGAAAAGCATTTCCTCCAAATATGTGGAGTACAAGTGGCGTGGTGGAAGAATACGGATCACATCCGAAAGGAATAATCTACGATGGCTTTCCACCAAAGGCATGGATTGACAAGGCATGGATTGTGATAATGTCCACTATTTAAGTTTTCAGTCCACTGCTCTACTGACCTTAGTAGGGAGTCAAGCTAAGTGGTTCAGACCCCTAGTTATTATACGGGGCATTCACTTATTTGTCACTGATGTGAGTATGACATGTGGTCCCGGGACCTATATGTCATACTCACATACAGTGGTAAATACTAAAACTCACCCAATTGCAATGGCAAATACTCAATTATTCCTTATTATACTACTACGTACTAGAAGTTACAAGTTCTATTCCCACGTGTATATTGGTCCAAGTCCTAGTACTCTCAGAGAAGTCTTATTGTCATTCTCAATATTTTGGTTTATTTTCCAGAACACTCAATATTTTGGATGAAAAAAATAACCTTGTAGTGAGTATAGCTCTTCTTTTATTTCTAAGTCAAAAGCGTCAATTTCCCACCTTATAATTTGTACAAACATTTTTTGCATACAATAAAGTACAGTAAACATTTTGTATTTTATTATAGGAATAATATATTTTATACCCCCAATCTTTGCAAAATGTTCACTTAACCCTCTAAGCTACACAACCAGGTATTGAACACTTCAAACTTACAAAACTAGATCAACTTACACCATAAGGCAATTTTGGAGGGCGGATTTGCCGACAGGGATCCAACTCAAGGTAGGTTTTGTAATGTTGACAGCTATGGCATCAGTTTTTGCGTACTAGGATCCAAATGAGAATAGGGAGGATGACATGAAGAAAAAAGAGAATGGAGGGAGAGAGATGAGTAAGAAAGAGGTTGTGTGCATGTCAAAATACTTGAGTTGAATCCCTGTCAACAAAACCCAACAAATGTGGCTGCCAATATGAAAAAACAAAACTTCAGTTGGATCCACGCCATCAAAAATGCCCACCAAAACCGTATTAGGGTGTAAATTAATTGACCCGGTATTATAAGTTTGGAGAGTTAAATATCCGGTTTTGTAGTAGAGGGTGTTATATGGACTTTTTACAAAGTTCGAAGGAGCAAAGTGGACTTATTCCTTTATTTTATATTTGATAGCAAATTTTTCTCCCCTAGTATATCCAAAAAGAAATATGATTTGTAGAAAAGCAACTGGATGCATGGATAATTGTTGTGTGTCCTTGAAGCTACAAGAGTTGACTTTTCTATCTTGTAAGATTACAAATCCAACATGACATCAACTGCCGATCTATAACTATAAGATTCTAGACTTCGCCATATTCCCATCTTCCCATAGACTATCATGGCTTCTAGTTCTCATAGGCCTATTTGAAACATAGGGCAAATCTTACTTTTCTACTATTGAGAAATTTCTCCACCAGTTCTAGTGCTTAATATACAATTGATTTTCCTTCTAAGGAATTGGGTAATTAATTGTGTGATCATATTGTTTTTCTTTAAAGTACATATTATTTTTCTTTAAAGTACATGCATGCATGCTGGAGGTTAGTCAGAGTATATATTTAATTTTAAAACATATATATATATAGACAGAAAGATTTAAGTTTTAATAAATCCACAACTAACCCACAAATTAATAATACAAAATAAACTGTGGTTGTGGGAGCAAATCCTATAGTAATAAATCCATAAAATAGTCCAGAAAGAATTAACTCCTAAAAACGGTGGTGAGACGGTCTTGGTCAAGAGAAATAAGGTGTTCCCCTAGCTGAACTAGCAATGGTTTGCGGCTGATATTACCTTTAGGTTGATGGTCCTTATTAATTTGGATAAATGCATCTAATGTGCTATATTACATCATTGAATAATTATGATGCGATATCGAATATCACTAATTATTGACCTGACATGCATACAATGATTTATAAATTAAAATGAATTGTAAATAATATGCAATTCAAAAACTATCTAAGTTTCAAATCCTGAACTATAATTTTTAAGTTTTTCTAAAAAAATTAAAAAGAGTAGTAACTACTGAACAATTCAAAGTTCGTAGACGGGTAAATTTTTTTTTTTAAAAAAAACAGTATTACTCAAGTATATCAAACAATATCTTTCCACTGGCCCCTTCATGTTTTGCCATTGGTTCTTTCTCAACCTGCATGCATGTGTAACTATCTTTTATATAAAAAGAATTCAATTTTTCTTTTCCTCCGTGGTCCACACCGCCGTGCCAAGTCGAATGCCGCACCACTGTCATGATTTAAAATAGATAGATTACGAATATGACTATATGATGTAAAAAATAATATGGTTATTTTATAAATAGAGATCTAGATTTTTAAGTTGAAAAATGCACCACTGCGAAACATTAGAATAGAACTAATTTCAGCATATTAGTTACGTCTAAATTTGTTGGATGATACATATCAAGGGTAGTTGGTTTATATAAGGTGGGATTTAGGTGGGAAGATACCCAAGCCTGACATCCATTTTTGTGTATAGTTAATATACATTTCACAGTACGTATGCACTACTATATTGCAAACTTTACCTGATGGTGCTAACCCTTTTGTAAAATCTTTTTTCAAGTGCCAATCATCTTGTTGGCTATCACTTTGTTTTGAATCTTATCGTCGGTTATTTGTCCGTACGGACGGGAAAGATTCGGATATATTACATTACAAACACAATCGGCTATATGAGAAAAATACTAAAGGAGTGCAGCAACCGGTGGCCATTGGGAAATAATCGTTGTGAAGAATTGTAAATCTTGTAATGGTGGCATTTCCTTGTTAAAAAATGGTGGAGTCATCACGTACGAGTTGTCATATTAAAAACCAGATACAGATATTAAATCTTACAAAAAAAAAAGGATCCAAATATGAATTGGAAGCATCCGAGGAAGAGACTAGTGACGAACGTTAGACAAAAGTGACAAGCATTCTCAAATGAATTTCCCCCACGCTGATGCGCTATTCTATTCGTCTGGACACGTGAGTTTGCATTTTGTCTTTTGCATACTTCATCACTGCCGGAGGTCAAAAAATTCCACCACTAGTTAACACCTGTAAAACCAGAAAATGCACTGGATTCATCTTACAAACAAGATTCTTTCCTTGTGCTTACCTTCTGGAAAGTACTCCCTTCTACCTAAACATGACAGATCACATGCATGATGCACTCATGACGAATGTAATGAGTAAATCGTTCAAAGAAGTACGCTTTATTAGGCATGTCTCCATTATTGGTGCATGGATTCCGTGCTGCATGGACCAATATAATTGGCCAACTTCCACAGAAAATATTGACACCTTTGGAGTTCGAGAGATGCATGGGAAGCAGCAGCAACAACAAAAGGCAAATCATAGAGAAATTTTGTTGTGTTGGTGCAGGGACTGATTCGTGTTCTATATTCTCCCTTTCTGCCTAACCTGCTAGTACATTTTTAGCCCAGGCAATAAGTTGAGATCACGGGTACAATCTAGAGAGAATATGATCATATAATCCGCTCCTAGTGCGTAACAATATGCATGGCATATGTGCGGCATCTTTATTTTTTTATCAAGAAATAAAGGTGGAAAATTCAAGTACAGATGAAACGTGCAACGGACATTACATAGGAACAGATAATTGATTTTTTTTCCCCAATAACGCAACCGTAATACAACCTTTGGATCACAAAATTTGCATCACCATATTCGCGCTCATCCCACTTCGTAGATACATGTTTTGTTACAGTTTATAAATCATCATAAAATTTTATCATCTACATTTTTTGTCAACTCATCGACATCCCGAAGCGACAGATGGCGGCATGGGATCACGACAACAATATGCAAGTAAGCTTGACGGTGGTGAGAGGCCAGTTATATATGTGCTCCGTGTCAGCCTAAATAACAGAAGGGAACACTGCCCTCAGAGTGACAGAATAACTGATCTTAACAAGTGTCTTGTGGATCAATCTATCGGAGAGTTCATATTCCGTTCGAGAAATATCACGAACTTGATCATCCCCAAACAACGAAATTAAAGAATGAACAAACACAATTACATAACCCAATAACTACTTAAACTATCCCATCCTACATGAAACAGGGGTAGAAATGAAACATCAAACCAATAGAAGCCAGGACGAAGCCTAGAAGGAGGGTATGCGCACCCCTACAGCACCACGAGCTTCGGCGACAACTTGGCCTCGTTCACGTACACGTCCTCCGGTCGCAGCGCACCCCCGCTCGATCCTCATGACGAGCTCCACCTCCGCCAAGCTGAGCAGCCGCCGCAGCACGCGGGAGCCTCGCCCCAGCGCGTCCCGTCTCGACTCGGCTATAATATATAAGGACAGCGCCAAAATATTTTACCTCCCGCGCACGTGTTCAAAATTTTTCGAACTCCCGCGCTGCGAATCACAGACGGTTTCATACAAAAATCGTCTATGACGACATATCATAGACGGTTCGTATCACGAACCATCTATGATAAGTATCTCATCACAGACGGTTTGTATTAAAAACCATTTGTGACTTGGAATTTTCCTTACTACCATGGGTTAAAAATTTCTTACTTTGTGATTTTACCATGGCTTAGAATTTTTCTTACTCTCTAATTTTACCATGGCTTGAAATCCTTACTCTGAGAGTTAGTGATTTAAAGTCAGGGTAAAATAAGAGAGTTAGTGATTTCAAGTTATGGTAAAATCAGGGAGTTGGTGATTTCAAGTCATGGTAAAATCTGAGAGTTGGTGATTTCAAGTCATTGCATACTTATCATAGACGGTTTTTAATACAAACCGTCTATAACATTCGGAGGCATCACAGACGGTTTGTATTTAAAACCATCTGTGTTGATTCACAGACGGTTTTTAACAATAACCGTCTGTGATGTCTGCAATCACAGACGGTTCTATTTACAAACTGTTTGTGATATGATGAGGCATCTAGCCAGTTTTGTAGTAGTGAAAGCCACCCTCCAATATTCATGTAATCACAAAACCCTAGATGGGAATATCCGAAACACATGTACTCATTATGCGCTACATAAACATGTGACTTTTCTGTGTTTTTCAACTCCAACTTGCTTACAATTGGTGGTCTACCCTAAATATATAGGCTCGGTGAATAGTGCACCGGTGAAGTAATCCAATTCGGGAGCGATGCAGTGTGAGCAGTTATCTCAAACCACTCCTATTGCAAACTCCTACTTTTATTCAAAACATAAGCCACTCTAACTGCTGAAAATAAATTAAACTATCCTATTACAAGCAATTTCAAAATTAATTTCTCTTTTAAAGAAAGATCTGAATTGGAATTGCTCTAATCCAAATCCATTTTGGATTATGAGGCTGAAAATGCATTGATTTCGGAATTAAGTTTGAATTTGGCTCCTTTGTCATTTCTTGACCACCCACATGCGCTAGGAGTTTATCCCGAGAGCATGTTCCCTCTCTTTGGCCAATCTCCCCATCCACCCTCTCGGCCTTCGCAACCTTTTGCTTTACTTTTTGTTGTAAAATAGCACCAATAGCACCAATTTGAGTTCTAGCATTAGTTTGTAATTTAGAGATGTAAACTAATGTTTTGGTAGTACTTATGGCCGTATCTTCCTCCCCTTCTTGAAGCAAAATCATTCTTGGTTTTAGTGTAGTCTTCACAGCCTTCTTTTTGCTGACCACCACCAAGTCACTCTTGATTTCTTCATCGGTCTTGGACAACAAAGCATGGAACTCACTCTTATGCATAGAAGTATACCGGTTGGACCATCCTTAATGTGTAGCATTCAAATCAAATTGCCATGGATGCCCCAACAAGATATGACCAGCATGCATAGCTACCACATCGCACTCCACCTTGTCGACATAGCCATCAATAGCAAGTGGCACTCTCACCTTGTGTGTGATCTTGACTTTGTCGACGTTGTTAAGCCATTGGATGTAGTATGGTTTAGCATGCATCCATGTAGACAATGAGAGTGATTCCACCACATCCTTACCAGTCATGTTGCTTGAACTCCCGTTATCAATAATCATCTTACATACCTTCTCTTTGATCTTGCAATCGGTTTGAAAGATATGGTGTTGCTATCCTTTCCTAATAATAACGGTGTCATCACCTTGCATCCTTTGAGCCATCAAGCTAACACCTTGTTTTGGATAACAAATGATTGGCTCTAGCTTCTCAGATTCATCATTGTCTCCGTTGCCTAGTCGTCATGTGTAATCAACACTGTCTTCATGTTTGGACAATCCTTCTTCATATGACCTCGGCCCTTGCACTTAAAGCATTCAATTGCTAGTTGTAGCCGTAGGGAATGCACTAGAATCAGCATGTGATGCTTCTTTGCCCGCTACACTTACGGCATTTGAAGCTTCCTTTAATGTACTCCGAACCAGTGTAGTGGATGCATCTGGTTTGGGAGTTGATCCCGCATCTCTGTTGTCGGACCTCTGGGTATGGAATACTTGAAAACCCTATGTATATACTGTACTAGTCCCATGATCAGTGGCTACTACACACATTCACAACATTAGATATTTACATCCATACATCCACATATAAAAGTAAAGCAAATGGCACTTAACTTAAACGATTACAAGTTATTACATCAATGGTCGACCGGCTAAATAAAAGCAGTCATCAGAGTAAAAGTAGCAGCAGAAGAAGTAATAAAAGTAGCAAAATTCTAGCGGCCTGCCCATTCGAATCCCCCTTAGGCAACTGACAAGAAACAAGGCCTAGATAGACCCATCACCGAACTCTCGGCTCAGGTGCGAAGAAAGTATCATCTGGCATTGGCTTATCTTCGAACTATGAACAATAATATTAGCAAGATTGAGTACAATGCGCACTTAGCAAGACTTGTAGTGTATCGTAAAATTTATATAAATACAAGGCTATCAAAGGAAGAAGCTTTATTCTATAAGTTATTTTGCTTTAAGCCATTTTTCTTTGCAATATTCATAAGTAGTAATTTCCAACGAAATTTGAAAGAGCGATTAAATAGGTACAGGACAGTAAGTAAAGATCTGAACAAATAACAACAACTCGTAACCCTTCTTGGTTACGAGCATAAAAGAAATAATGACAACAACTCACAACCCTCCTCGGCTACGAGCCACATTTCATGTTCAGCCACAGACATGATAGTTAACTCAATAAAAACAAATCCCACAAGTCAGTACCCATGTTTTCTCATAAAATAGTTTTTGAAAATCAACACTAAAACCATACCAGCCAAACTAAGTACGCTCATGACCGCGAGCACAGCTATTTAAATAAATTTACAGTCTGTAAAGGTATACAACTTTACCCATAGTACACTAAGTCTTTATACCACTGCTCACTACCGTAAGTAACTAGTCTAGAGCACGTCACGTAGCCTTTATATCACTTAGTCCTATCCTTGCACTAGCCCAGCAAATGTTGTTCCTCAGTCACCCAGATACCCTCCGTTGAGTGAGGTATTCACAGTTGTGTTGGCAAGCTTTGTGCGCAACACCTTGGTGAAGGGAGCCCCTTCGAACATACCCACTCGGTCATGCCCACAATCTACGGCCCACCAACATGCAAGGCTAGTTTTGAATGACTTAGTTAGCTACGGCTATCCCATACTAGCACATAGGGTTGTACGTTAGGTCTTAGATCTGGAGTTGCTAGCATTTGGTCCTTAATTGACCCTAGACAAGAATCTCCCCCTATCTACTAGTGAGGAACACCTCTCTCTTTGCTCAGAATATAATATAACTCGCCCGCATCCAAAACTAGTTTTTTTATTTTATTTTTATATAAAATAACATAGGTACACCTCTCTGGATATTTTTCAAAATCTCCCAAATTCACAATTAACATAGTGTCCTTTTATAATTTTTTTAGAAAATCTATCGTTCTAGTAGCAATTGTGTAATATCCGCACTAAAAAAATTCCCAAATGACATCATATATTGTCTAACCCATATTCTAAAAGCTACAATAGTAAAGGATCAATATTCCAAGGAGACATATGTAGCAAATAGGATTTACAACTATCAATTTTCCAATCATAGCATTTTCATACAAAACATACACGTATAGATAATAGATTTCGCAAAACAAAGTACAATAAGTAAAATACTGGGATCAACATGATCAAAGGAGGTGCTTGCCTTGCTCATGCTATTATGAATATATGGTTAGTTGGTTGTCAAAATTATCACTCGAGCAATCGACATCTAATTAAAAAAGAGCCGAAAACGAATTAAATAACACTAATAAATTCAACAGTAACCAAATTCAAATATTTTTACATATTTAGGTAGATTATGATTTTATATGAATTTATAAACAAGAATAATGTAATTTGGAATTTTATGCGAAAATTATTAAGGTTTGAATTCCGTTCGGTTTGGAAATTCCAGAGAAAATAAGAAATACATGTTCCAACAGAGAAAGTGTATTCTCACATATGTTCTAACGAGGTTTACGCTTTTGTGATACCCTAAAATATATTCGAAAGGATTAGTCGGGAGAAATTAAATAAATCGGGAGAAGGGTTCTTTTAGAAAATCATCAAATCAGGAAATGAGAGGGGGTTTTCCGCGTTTAGGGGGCAACTTGGGCTTGGGCCTAAGCCCATGTGGGGCTGGCCGGCCATAGGGGGGGAGGCGCCATCCCCTCCCCCAAACCCTAGCCGCCCCACCCCTTTTCCCCCTCCTCCCCACTTGTGGCCGCCACCTCCTTGTCCCCTCTCCACCTTGGCCGCCTCCCCCTGCTCCTTGCACCTTCCCCTTGGTGCTCTCCCTGCTGCAGGCCAAGGACACCGTTCCCGCTGCCGGTCTAGTGGAGGAAGAAGGAGGGCGCCGGTTTGTGGATCGGCCAAGAAGAAGAAGGATGAGGGGAGAAAGGAGGAGGAAGATCATCTTCTCCAAGGTTCTCCCACCTACGTCCTGGTTGCTACAAGGGTAACGAGTGCCGATCCTCATCGTTTGATTAGTGGTAGATGTGTTTTGGTTCAATTTTGATTAGATCGATTTGCTGCGGGTAGAAATTCGATTCTGTCCAGATTGTTGCGTGGACATTTTCGTGATGTTAGAGGCCGAATCTGAGTTTCCCATCTCCTAGAGATATGTAGGTCTTGTTCTTAGCTTTCGGTGGCC
The DNA here is from genome assembly GCA_036346255.1 of Ampelocalamus luodianensis. NCBI lineage: Eukaryota > Viridiplantae > Streptophyta > Magnoliopsida > Poales > Poaceae > Ampelocalamus > Ampelocalamus luodianensis. The sequence continues at coordinate 17,305,077 of CM070627.1, read as the reverse complement.
GCCAAGATCACCTAATTCCGACTTTCGAGTCAAAAGTTATGATAGATTTAATATCTGCTGTCCAGAATCCTGACGAGAATTAGCAGTCTCTGTTTAGGTTGATATATGGCCTAGTTAGAGGGTGATTCAGAGGTCTTGCCCATAACAAATTTTGAAGGTGATATCACTAGCTTTCAGGATTGATAAAGAACACCTCATTTGGATTTATAGATCAAAAGTTATGCACTTTTCTTTGTGACTGTCCAGATTGTAGATCAGTCTGTCCAGATTATATGTCAGTTTCTATCTTTAGTTTTGACCCGTGTGCCACTTTTTGTTAAAGGCAAAATTTGAATGTCGTGCCAACTAGTTTATTGTAGGTAATTTCATAACCTTTTCAGATTGTTAAAGAACGCTCAATTCGGAGTTGTAGATTAAAAGTTATGGTTGTTTTAGTATTGCTGTCCTGTTTGTTCAGACAGAAGCTGTGCTGCTGTTTTGTTTTCTTTATTAGAGAAGTTTATTGGCCGAATTGGAAATCTCATCAACTTGAATGTTATAGATATGTTCGTTAAGATGAGGTAGGATCTGGACTCATCTCATTTCGAGTCCCACGTCATTAACTACTGTCATTTTCGTGCTGCTGTCCCGACACGCTTTTGGGTTGCAGCCTGTTTTTCGATTAGGTTTTATGGCGATTCCTTGGGAGTTCAAGGGGTATTGTAGACTATTAATTCGGGTTGGATTCTATGTTGTTCTTATTTCGGTTATTTAATTGTTTAGGCCACGAGGCTACGGGTTTGGGAGCGCCATCGTTGCACGCTAACGCGTCGCAACGCGAAGGCAAGTACTTTGTTGCTTTTGAGTCTTTGTGATTGTGAATGTTTTCATGAATATAGTGTGACATATTGTGTTACCCGAGATGCGGAATTGGTTATGTTCTTTCATTATGTGGAGTATATCTTGAGAGATGGTATTATCACTGTTCATGTTCATATCATGCATCCTTTTATTCATGTTATGTCCACGGGAGTGGATTGTAAGTCCCACCATTCCAATGTGGGCAAATTTGGACATTGTCATGTCCGGCCCACGGAGTGGATTGAAAGACCCATCAATTCCGGTATGGGCACGTAAGACCCATCAATTCCGTATGGGCAGCTTTGGACACCTATATGAAACGTTCTTCATATAGGACTTGGATCCCGCACTTTTGTTAAGGTGCGGGCTTAAGTGAACACCGACGGTGTGTCACTCACTATCTGCAGATATGCATGTGTGCAGTCCATCCTTGATTACATTCATTCATTTCATGTTTTCATAAGTGTTCACTCGATGCAAGGTTCGCATTCTTAAATGGTGATGTCTGTTTGTATATGTGTTCTTTTCTTTCATCTGTACTTGCTGAGTCATGGACTCACTCTTGCGTTGTTTGTTTATTTTAGGTAACCCCTGATGTTGGCTCACTTGGGAGGGAGTAGACACACACTACTCGTTCACATCACCCTATTCATGTTCAAGATTAAATTTAGTTCTATCTTACATTCGTTAATGATGAACTGTAATAATTAAATTATAATTGGTGAAGGAAGGATACCTTCTCCACATGGATGTTGATTTATTACTGCGTGTGAACCTTCTTTATTGATGATTAGTATTAAATAACTTAGAAGGTGAAGGAAGGATACCTTCACCATGTCCTGTTTACTTTAATGCTGTCTTTAGTTGAAATACTTAGTTCAAATTCTTCTGCATTATGGTTGTATGTTAGATGTTTTAGGTGACATCTTGGCTTCCGAATAGCCAGGGTGTTACAGTTGGTATCGAGCGGGCTTTAGGTCCGTGGTAATTAAGTTATTAAAATGACACACTTGTACGTGAGGTGGGGTTGAAAATTACCATTGCTTCCGCAATATCTCGTTATTATGTTTCATTTTGTTGAGCAATTGTTGAATTGCTTCGTACTATCATCCTTGTTGGTAATATATGATGCGCTATGATATTCAATATCTATGAACTAATTCTATGATTGTCATGAGATGATCCTGTATATTCATAATTGAGTATTTTGGTGAAGCGTGTTGTAAGCGAATGATCGAAGTGGAGGTCGTGGTTGTTACTCGATTCACGAGTTACACCACCGTTCGCGATGACGTGGTTAGAGGAGTAGTTACCCGAGTACCATAGTTTCGGTGTTAAGCGTGAGTTGCTTTAGAAAGTTATTCTCTTTCTTGATTTCCGAATTTGCCAATTCTTGTCCTGTGGTGGTTGATGAATTTCTCCTGGGTTTGTGGTTCATGATAGTTTATGGTTTTCAATAGATCCCTCTTGGTTCTCTGAAACAAATATTGCTTTTCAACTGTTGAGTTGCTTTTACCACTTGTGGTCGTTGTCAATTGGCAAGATTGATGTTTTCATGGTTGCTCCTTCTTTCTCATTGAAAAAGAATGACTCATTTACTCGTTTGACAGCTTGGTTAGTGAGAGTTTTCCGCTGTAAGTTCGTTTGCATGGGAAAGCTTTGGCTTTATGCGTTTCTTTTGGATTACTTCGAGCGTTGAGGTTTGAAGTCTCTCTTTTGCTGTAGTAAGGTGTTAGAATCCTTTTGTGACGTCTTGCCATGCTTAAAATGAGAAGTTATAACTAAACGAATAAATTGTTACGATATGAGTTACCAAGTTGGGTTATTAGCATGGTGCAAATCAATTATTCTTAACTACCATCCATGAAAGTGAAATTGATTAATTTGAAATGTCCTTGTATTTGATACATGGTGTAGGTTAAATGAAGACTGTCCATATCCATTCAGAACCTATAGATCTTACATAATAGCTAGATTTATCTATTTCCAGGTATGCTAAAATTGTTGAAACTTGTATAAAGTACCAGATGGGTGCTGGTGTATCGATTCATGAAACCTTGTTTATAGAAAATTATGTTAGTGAATCTTTAATCATGTTTTGAAATGATTTACGAACAAAGGTGAAATGTGAATCTATGTTTAAATGTGGTTATGTGATTGCAAATGAAATTAGTACCATATGTACACACATGATTAGTACAATCATCAATTGTTAATGAATCATTGAAGAAGGTGTTGAGCAACACCAACGATTGAGTAGATGAATTTCGTAAGTAGGCTTTGATAGCGTGCATTGTGATATTGTTATTGCTTAGCATAATCTGGTTATAATAAATTTGTTTCAACTTTGTGGTTTATGTTCCCTTTGGGAAGTTTTAGGATGGAGTAATAAAGTTTGATGATTCTCGGTACTAGTGTATGTTGTCGATGTTATTAACTCGTCTAAATGTTAGAATGAGGTTAATTCTCGTAGTAATTTGATCACCTATGGTGATATTCTCTAAATGGTAAAATTTCAAGTTTTATGTTCATGATCTTTTGAGGGTTCAGGCTTTTATGTAGTAAATGAAGTTTATCGAGTCACGTTATGTTGCAAAGTTATAATGGTTTTTCAGTGATGCAAGTGCTTCGATTTTGAATACTTATTTGTTCTTATCTGTTAAGATTCGATATTCTCTTCTTGTGAGGCTTATGCTTTCAATCGTGGACTTCACTTATGTTCTATAAGTTCATTGCCTAATTGGTTTCTCCTTGGTCCCGTGTTCAAGTGAGTGGTAGATGAGTTTTCTAGTTGGTGAAAGTCGTTTCCATTTGTCTCTTCTTTTGAGAAAGAATCAACCCATTCTTTTCACGTGGGTCTTACTGAAGTGTTTTCAAATTGTTGTTGTGAGAATTGAAGTTAATATCGTTTAGATGAGAATATTTCAAGTTTAGCTTTCGTGATATTTTCTTTGGGTTCTTGAATCATCGATAGCTGAAATTATTTTAAATAAACTAAGGTATTGAATTGTCTTGTTGCTTCTTAAGAGTTTTGTGTGACTTAATTTTAAAGACTTTTTAGTCTAAGTGGGCAACATGAGGTTGCAATCAAAGAAGTTATGTTGGTTCCTTTAAGAGGAGAATAATCGCTTGCTTTTCATGAAATCCGTAATTGGAAATGTTTGAGTTTGGTGGTGAGATTATTTGGATCTCATGTTTCGTGTGTAGTTGAATTTTTCGAACAAATAGGACGTATTGAGGAATTTCATTGGTTCTTATTTAGTCCGTGTGGTTTGGACTAAAGACTTTATCTTGTTCATTGTGGCAAAGCGATGTTAGTCAAAGAATTAATTTCAGTGTTAAAGGAAAGAGTGCAGTAGGAATATTTGAGAATTTGAGTCAAGTTTTGTAACTCGTGGTTATTTGAATTGTTCATAAACTTTTTGCTCTTTTCACTCAAGAGTTGTCGAGTTCCAATCGCAATGTCATTTTCTTATTGGTTGTTATTTGCTATTTCCATTTCGAGGTGATGCGTGCCCTCCGCTGTGAACTCAACTTTCGTTCTCCCAGATCTTTATTACCAGATTATTTCTTTTGGTCTCGTGCTCACTGTGAGCAGCAACATTTTCCTGTGTTGTGAAAGTTGTTCTTGTTCGCCTCTTTCTTTTGAGAAAGGATCAACCGTTTTGTGCTATAAAGTTTTACAAATCGTGAGTTGTTAATTGTTTGGTGGTGGTTAAGTGATTGTAGGGGTGAGATTTTGCTACCCAGCTATTGGAGGAGTAATAGAAGATGAGTTGGTTTTGACCTGAACCTCTTGGAGGGAAGTTGATTCAGATGGAATGTATGGTTTCGAAGTAAAATTGTATATTGTTCGACTAAGTAGGACCTATGGTATAGTGTAGTTCGAACCTTGGTTCATGTTGAAATATTGGGGATTATCAAATGTATGGAAACCGTAATCAATTTTATAGAGTAACACTATTGAAAGTATCGCGATGTTGTATGAGTGATTCCTGATGAGGTCAATAAGTGAGTATGTCAGAATTGTGGGGATCTTAGAGATTTAAGCCGATGATTTCATTATTTGTTATAAGAGGAATTCGTTGTAGAGGTCTTGGAGGTTAAGTCTGGGCTTTCCATTGTCATGCTAGACTTTTGGTCGCCCAAAGTTTTGTGTGTAGAGGAGATAGAACATTGGAGTATCCTAAGTAGTGGAATGATTGTCAATAGAACCCTTCGATGTAGTTCATGGCGGGTGTCTTGAGGATTCGATGTGTTATTCCCAAAGTTGGAGGTGATGAGATTGCATGGGTTTTGAGGTGCTTTGGTGCCTTCTATCAAATTAATGTCATCAGTTGAATGAGTTGTCTAGAGTGTTCATGGAATCAATAGAGTCTCTCTACAAAGGTGTGGATGATGTATTTCGGTTTAAGCCTAATTTGAGGATGTTAAATTAAGAGGTTTGAGACCGTGCGGTATGCGATGAATTGGATTCCAAAGTTTGAGAGAAATTTTATTCCTAAAAGAGGAACTGAGAAAATTGGTACTTCCTCAAAGAAGTGACACGTTTCTTTGATTCTTGTTTGAGCTTTGTGTTTTGGGCGAATGTCTTTCGCAAGTTGAGCACGACGTTTATGTTGGCATGTGTGGTTCTTATCGGTTCAGGAAGAATAAAGGAAGTTTTTGATTTGGGCATTCAAGTGTTTTTCCCCTTTGGTTTTCGTGACGTTTATTTGCAAATTGCCACTTGGAAAGTGGAAAGGTTTTCTTGATAAAATTCCGAAATTCTGATTTCTGGATTTTGCTCTTCAGTACCCAGTTGGTAACGTATAGTTGCGACGTGAATCTTTCTTATTCAGAGGTGTTTTGCCGGTAAAAGAGTTTGCTTAAAGAGATTTCGATCGTGTGTTTCGATTAAAGGAGGTGATCCTTGTTTTGATGAAGAGTTCAATTAAGAGGTGGAATAAGAGTTCCGTGTTCTTTGTGCGTGTCGTGTGGTTCGGTATCTTTGGGAAGGTTAACCCAAGATACATTGGGTTGTTTTCGCTAGTTGGCATATCGCCAGGTCTGTCTCGAGTCCGTGCGCGGAGTACGTAACGTCTTGTATGTTCTCGTGTCGGCGAGATCTTGCCTTCGAGTTTCGTGTGCGTGAACCTTAGCGGTGTGGATCACAAGTGCGTGGTTACCGTTGTTCGTTCTCGATCGTGGTTGTTCTTTCGCTTAAGTGTGTTTAGATTCGGGTCGAATCTGTTAAGGGGGTAGAATGTGATACCTAAAATATATTCGAAAGGATTAGTCGGAGAAATTAAATAAATCGGAGAAGGGTTCTTTTAGAAAATCATCAAATCAGGAAATGAGAGGGGGTTTTCCGCGTTTAGGGGGCAACTTGGGCTTGGGCCTAAGCCCATGTGGGGCTGGCCGGCCATAGGGGAGGCGCCATCCTCCCCAAACCCTAGCCGCCCCCCCCTTTCCCCCTCCTCCCCACTTGTGGCCGCCACCTCCTTGTCCCCTCTCCACCTTGGCCGCCTCCCCTGCTCCTTGCACCTTCCCTTGGTGCTCTCCCCTGCTGCAGGCCAAGGACACCGTTCCCATTGCCGGTCTAGTGGAGGAAGAAGGGAGGGCGCCGGTTTGTGGATCGGCCAAGAAGAAGAAGGATGAGGGGAGAAAGGAGGAGGAAGATCATCTTCTCAAGGTTCTCCCACCTACGTCCTGGTTGCTACAAGGGTAACGAGTGCCGATCCTCATCGTTTGATTAGTGGTAGATGTGTTTTGGTTCAATTTTGATTAGATCGATTTGCTGCGGGTAGAAATTTGATTCTGTCCAGATTGTTGCGTGGACATTTTCGTGATGTTAGAGGCCGAATCTGAGTTTCCCATCTCCTAGAGATATGTAGGTCTTGTTCTTAGCTTTCGGTGGCCGCCAAGATCACCTAATTCCGACTTTCGAGTCAAAAGTTATGATAGATTTAATATCTGCTGTCCAGAATCCTGACGAGAATTAGCAGTCTCTGTTTAGGTTGATATATGGCCTAGTTAGAGGGTGATTCAGAGGTCTTGCCCATAACAAATTTTGAAGGTGATATCACTAGCTTTCAGGATTGATAAAGAACACCTCATTTGGATTTATAGATCAAAAGTTATGCACTTTTCTTTGTGACTGTCCAGATTGTAGATCAGTCTGTCCAGATTATATGTCAGTTTCTATCTTTAGTTTTGACCCGTGTGCCACTTTTTGTTAAAGGCAAAATTTGAATGTCGTGCCAACTAGTTTATTGTAGGTAATTTCATAACCTTTTCAGATTGTTAAAGAACGCTCAATTCGGAGTTGTAGATTAAAAGTTATGGTTGTTTTAGTATTGCTGTCCTGTTTGTTCAGACAGAAGCTGTGCTGCTGTTTTGTTTTCTTTATTAGAGAAGTTTATTGGCCGAATTGGGAAATCTCATCAACTTGAATGTTATAGATATGTTCGTTAAGATGAGGTAGGATCTGGACTCATCTCATTTCGAGTCCCACGTCATTAACTACTGTCATTTTCGTGCTGCTGTCCCGACACGTTTTGGGTTGCAGCCTGTTTTTCAGATTAGGTTTTATGGCGATTCCTTGGGAGTTCAAGGGGTATTGTAGACTATTAATTCGGGTTGGATTCTATGTTGTTCTTATTTCGGTTATTTAATTGTTTAGGCCACGAGGCTACGGGTTTGGGGCGCCATCGTTGCTGCTAACGCACGCAACGCGAAGGCAAGTACTTTGTTGCTTTTGAGTCTTTGTGATTGTGAATGTTTTCATGAATATAGTGTGACATATTGTGTTACCCGAGATGCGGAATTGGTTATGTTCTTTCATTATGTGGAGTATATCTTGAGAGATGGTATTATCACTGTTCATGTTCATATCATGCATCCTTTTATTCATGTTATGTCCACGGGAGTGGATTGTAAGTCCCACCATTCCAATGTGGGCAAATTTGGACATTGTCATGTCCGTCCACGGAGTGGATTGAAAGACCCATCAATTCCGGTATGGGCACGTAAGACCCATCAATTCCAAGTATGGGCGACTTTGGACACCTATATGAAACGTTCTTCATATAGGACTTGGATCCCGCACTTTTGTTAAGGTGCGGGCTTAAGTGAACACCGACGGTGTGTCACTCACTATACCTGTATATGCATGTGTGCAGTCCATCCTTGATTACATTCATTCATTTCATGTTTTCATAAGTGTTCACTCGATGCAAGGTTCGCATTCTTAAATGGTGATGTCCTGTTTGTATATGTGTTCTTTTTCTTTCATTTGTACTTGCCGAGTCATGGACTCACTCTTGCGTTGTTTGTTTATTTTAGGTAACCCCGATGTTGGCTCACTTGGGAGGGAGTAGACACACACTACTCGTTCACATCACCTATTCATGTTCAAGATTAAATTTAGTTCTATCTTACATTCGTTAATGATGAACTGTAATAATTAAATTATAATTGGTGAAGGAAGGATACCTTCTCCACATGGATGTTGATTTATTACTGCGTGTGAACCTTCTTTATTGATGATTAGTATTAAATAACTTAGAAGGTGAAGGAAGGATACCTTCACCATGTCCTGTTTACTTTAATGCTGTCTTTAGTTGAAATACTTAGTTCAAATTCTTCTGCATTATGGTTGTATGTTAGATGTTTTAGGTGACATCTTGGCTTCCGAATAGCCAGGGTGTTACAGCTTTCTAGTAAGGAAAGCATATTATCCTCTGAACTCTCTGAGATTTATGCTTTCCAAATATGGAAAGCATATTTCCTCAAAACTAAAAGCATATTTTCCATTTTCTTATGATTTCTGTTTAACTTGACAAGTGGGGTCCACTTGTCAGTGACTTGGTCCACATGAATAGTGCATATAGTTCACGGGCTCACCGAGGTGGTTCATTGTGCATTTAAGTTGTGGGACCCGCATGTTAGTGCCTCATTTAGGAAAACGTTTTGAATTAGATTTTCTTTAATCTTTTGGCTCGGTCCTACACATCAGCGATTCAGCATTGATTAACCATTCATTTCATATTGGATTTGTCCTAATAACCAAGATTATGTGCATTAATTGCATTGCTACAATGCTTGTCCGCTTCGGACAGCACAGAACAACACCCGAGCGCTCATGGTTGCGCTTGTCGTCAGCACGGTGGCGCTCGGCGATGCTGGGAAAGCCTAAAATGGGTTCCCTATACTCTTGTGCATCTAATGGTGCTAGCGACGTGGGCTGGGGTGGCCCGACACAGTGACGCATCAGAGATGAGCGGCGGCGATGTTGCAGCTACAAGCCAACGTCGAAACCAGCAATGCTCTTAACTAAAGATCGTGTGCATGAGCATCTATGAGGTACTAGGGGTATAGAAGAATGACGTAGAGTGAAAGAGATGGCCAGAGGTGGCTTGGCGATGAAGACCAGCGGCGGTGCAATGAGCTTCACGTGGAGGAGGCATTGAGGATGATAGGGAAACTCGGGAAAGCTTGAGGAAGGTTGAGGGTGTCCTTACGATGCTCCTAGCATAGCCAATCGATGTTGGGTTAACTGAGGAAGAAATGGCAGTGTAGGCGGTGCTGTCGGCTAGAGACAAGGAAGAAGCAACGATTCGACGTCTCATGTGGATCAAAGGTGAAATTAAGTGAGGGGAAGGGATCAAGGTGTCTTGGAACACATGATGACACAGATAACGTGAAAAAAAACCTTCGGAATGGCTAGAACGGTGGTGGTGGCACGACAGCTAGAGCGGAGCCCAAGCTCTCGGGTGTTTGTTCTCAACTAAGGAGGAGAAAGGATAGAGGAATGACGGGAATGGTAGGGAAATAAGGAGAGGGGGCTCGGGATGCGCTTTTATAGGCAATGCGGCAGAGATGGGCGAGGGAAAGCTAGGGTGACTATGGGCAAGGGTGGTGGAGTTATTAGGTGTATGGGTAGGAGTGGGGTGAGCTGGGGCAGGCATGGGCGTGAAGGAGATCGACGATGCGATGAGGACGGTTGGGCGGTGGCAAAACCAGGGGCGGCGTGGCGAAATCACGAGCGCGCGGTGACATTCTCGTGAGCATGTAGTAGCGCTCAGCGAGTCGAGGTGGAAGAAGCTCCCTAGCCGTGGGGCCCACTGTCAGCGAGAGGGAGAGAGAGATATTAAGTTTAGGTTTAGGATTCACAACCGATTTATTTGCCGAATTTTTACACCTAGCAAATGACCTTGAAAAATTATGAAACTTTTTTTGAGGGCTCCTAACCTAAGATAATTTTTTTGGTAAATTTCTTAGAAGTTTATCTATTTTATGAATTTCTCTAAAATTCATGTAATTTTTTGTTATTATGCATTTGCTTTATTTATTCTAAATAAAGTTTCATATAAAGTGTTTAGTAAATTTTTCCTAGGAGATTATGCCCAAGATAATTCTCTCGTAATTATTTTTATTTTGTTTTATATAACTTCTTTTGAGTGCATGTTTGCTTGTATTTCATGTTTTGTTTTTAAACAAGGTTTTAAATTCAAACATGAGTAGATTTTCATATGCAAAAATGATCAAAGGATTTTTCTTAATGCATTTATATTATGTATTCCCAAAATATGGATTTTGGGATGTTACATACCTACCCCCTTACAAAGAATCTCGCCCCCAGATTCAGAGGTCGGTAAAGAAGTAGGGGAATTCAGCTTTAAGGTGGTCTTCACATTCCAACGTAGCTTCGTCTTTAGTATGGTTGCTCCATTGAATTCTCAATGTCTTGATGGCTCAGCTATGTGTGTGTCGTATGGCTTCGTCTAGAATTCGAATCGGGTGTTCTCGATAAGAAAGATTCGGTTGGAGATCAATGCTCTCCAACTGAGTAAGTTCGGTGGGAGTCCGGAGACACTTTTTGAGCTGCAATACATGGAAGATGTCATCCACATCTGAAAGTTGAGGTGACAGCCCTAACTGATATGCTACCTCACCTTTCCTTGCGAGTATTCGGTGTGGACCGATATATCGAGGTGGTAGTTTTCCATGGACTAGGAAACGGTGAATGCCTCGCAGCGGAGAAACCTTGAGATAAACAAAACCATTTACTTCAAAGTTTAACCCATGACGACGACGATCAGCATAACTCTTCTGTCATGATTGCGCTTCCTTCAAGCGTCTTTCGATCGCATCCACCTGCTCTTGTGCTTCTTGAATGACAGTCGGCCCAAAGAACTATCTCTCACTGACTTCGGACCAAAATAGAGGGGTCCTGTACTTTGTCCTGTAAAGTTATTCGAATAGAGACATTAGAAGACTGGAATAAGTCTATGTTACCCCCCCCCCTGAACTATGGTCCGAGTCCAAAAAACACCCCGAACTACAAAACCGTTCACTTTACACCCACCAATTGTCAAAACCAGATCAAATTACACCCTAGGTGGTTTCATTGGTGGTTTTAGCCATGTTAGCAACCACATCGTTGGTTTTGGCTTACGTGGCATCTGAATCAGCTAATTGTATACATGGGTCCCACATGTCAGCCCCATCTCTTTCTTCATTCCTCTTTCTTCTCCGGCGACCGAATAGAGGAAGATGCAGTGGCTTGGGGCGACGATCGTCACCGGCAATTGCGCGGATGGCGGTGGCTTGATACCCCCAAAATGGGTTCTCTAGAAGGAGGCGATCCTATGGGTTGTCTTGGTGCAGCCGGGGATTCATCGGAGCGGGCGCGTGTTGATGAGTGGTGGCCGACTGAGGGAGGTGAAAGGATGCGGTGGAGCTCGGGTGTGGTAGGGGTTGAGATGGATGGAGCATGAGTACCGGCGGGATACCTGGAGTATGCTGGAGTGGTCGACGAAGGCGGAGGGTGGCTGGAACGAGCCGACAATGGCAACCCTGGGCGGTGCGGGGTAGGCCAACGGTGGTGGCGACCTGTGGGGAGGGAGAGCCCAAGTGAGAGGTTGGGGGAGGTAGAGGGAAGCTAGGTGATGCTCATGGAAGGAGGAATTGAGCAAGGGCTCACTAGAGGAAGTGCGGTAGTGGTGACGGCGGTTTTAGGCCGGCGGTGGAGAAGAAGGTGATGCGCAGCGCTCTAGTGACGGATTCTCCAAATTGACCGAGGATTATGCTCCTCAGGGTGTAGGGCGAGCCGTGATGTGGTCGGCCGCGGTCGTAGCTAACCGAAATGGCTAGAATGACGACGAGCGGTTCGGCGGCGCGGCCATGGCATTTGGCTCTGGAACTCGAGTTGAGTCTAGAGAAGAGAGGATAGCAGGAGAGTGAAGGAGGATGGAGAGGGAAGGTCGGGGAAGAGATGAGAGGCGGCAAGGGTGAGGTGGCATCCATGCGGCGTCTCAACCGAGCACGCCCAGTGCGGGAAGCAGTGCGTGGAGAAGAAGGTTACGGCCGATGGGGCGCGCAAGTGAGGCGGAGACAGAGCCGAGGCAGCGGCGGATCGAGCTGCCGCACCACCGAGGAGGGGCGCGGGGGGAGCTGGTGGAGAGTAGCACCGTGGGAAAAAGGGGAGGAGAGGAGTGAATGTGGAGTGGAGCTAGTGGAGTCTGGCCAAAGAAGAAGGGCATCAGTACGCCACGTCATCCAAAACCAGGGTGGTTTAGGGCGAGGGGTGATTTGATCTAGTTTTGACAATTGGAGGGTGTAAAGTGGACGGTTTTGTAGTTCAGGGTGTTTTTTGGACTCGGTCCATAGTTCAAGGGATTAAAATAGACTTATTCCTTTGAAGACTAGACTAGAAGCTGTTGTTGTATGAAAACTCAGCAAATGCCAAGCATTTCTCCCAATTTGTGCTATAGGACAGCACACATGCTCGCAATATATCTTCTAGAATTTGATTTGTCCTCTCTGTTTAATCTCCTGTTTGTAGGTGAAAAGCTATGCTAAAGAATAGCTCAGTTCCTAACAGTTCATGTACACTATCCCAAAATCTGCAGGTTAACTGAGGTCCTCGATCAGAGGTTATGATCTTTGGCACACTATATAGATGGATGATGTTATCCATGTAAAGCTCTGTAAGTTTGACTCCATTGTAGGTGGTGCTAACCCGAATAAAGTGTGCCACTTTGGTTAGGCGATCCACGATAACCCATATGGAGTCGTGCCCATTTTGAGTCTTGGGTAACCCTGTTATGAAATCCATGCCGATTTCATCTCATTTTCACTCGGGAATGTTCAAGAGTCGAAGTAATCCTGCTGGACGTTGGTGTTCTACCTTCACACATTGACATACGTCACACATGGCTACGTGTGTGGCAATGTCTCGCTTCATACCAAGCTACCAAAACATCTTCCAGAGGTCTTGATACATCTTGGTGCTTTCGGAATGAATGAAGAGGGGAGAACCATGAGCTTCTTTGAGGATTAGCTCCTTGATATTGCTATCATTTGGAACACATAGTTACTGTTCGTGCATAACTAATCCACTAGCGTTCTCGGAAAATTCTAATTTTTCATTTTCCCATAAGTTATCCTTGATCTCGGCGATTGTGGGATCCTTGAGCTGGGCAGCTTGGATCTGTGAGTCGAGAGTAGGTTGCAAGGCTAGAGCAGCAACATAACCTTTCTCAACCACTTCTAAATTAAGTCTTTCGAATTCTTCATGCAGCATCGGTTGATCTGCATCGATTGATGCGCTTACAGAGTGAAGTTTCCGACTGAGTGCATCAGCTACAATATTGGCTTTACCGGGGTGAAAATGAATGGCTAAGTCGTAGTCTTTCATCAATTCAAGCCATCTTCGCCGCCTTAGGTTCAGATCTGGCTGTGTGAAGTACTTCAGGCTTTTATGATCTAAATAAATCTCACATTGATTGCCGACGAGGTAATGCCTCCAAATCTTGAGAGCATGAACCACAGCTGCTAACTCTAAGTCGTGGGTTGGATAATTAGCTTCATGTGGCTATAATTGACGTGAGGTACAGGCCACTACCTTGCCTTCTGTATCAACACGAAACCGAGGTCGTGGCGGGATGCATTGCAATACACATTGAAATCCTTGTGTATGTTTGGCAGAGTAAGCACTAGGGCTGTTGTGAGCCTTTCCAAGCTAAGACATCTCGTATCTTGCTTGGGTCCACTGCCACACCTCCTTCAGATAGAACATGGCCTAGGAAACCAACTTCCCTAAGCCAAAATTTGCACTTGTTGAATTTGACGTATAGTTGATGTTCATGTAGCTTGTCGAGCACTAATCGCAAATGCTGCCGAGGAGAACGCAGACGGCGGTGGCTTGCTTGAGAAGAGTCATCTCTCAGACTGGAGAGGGTGCAGGCACTAGGAGATGCGGAAGAGCAAGCGAGGAGAGAAGAGAATGTTGGTGAGCTCTGATGTATGAAGGAGAGCCGAGTTAGACGAGGAATGAGTGCTAATGAGAAAAAGTGAAGTGAAAGTAAAATTTAGAGAGAGAGAGAGCACGCGCGAGCCTGAGAGGAGCTAGCGTCCGATTCAAGAGGAGCTAGCGTCCGATTCTATTGACTCGGTCGGACGCACGATGGGTGTCATTACCCATGTTTTTTTAACGGATCCTAATCTGGTCAACGTGTCACGTACTAGCCTCGTGCCGTGGTAAACCAGTCTGTTTGGGAAAACCGCAGAGACTAATGGGCTTTGGCTGTTGGCTAGAAATTTGGAATTGGACTCGTGGATGGGCCCTTATTGCCTCTTGGCCGGCCTGAACTGGCTGATTATGGCCTTTAGGCTAAGAAGGCGTGGGGCAAATCCGGATGTGAATTATGCTATGTCGGCCTAATTTCCCTTTGTCACTTTTTTTTTCCCAAATTTCCTATGTATTTTTTTTTTAATTTCCCGAATCTTTGTTTCGAGCATACTCCCGGTTCTGCACTTCGTTCTACTGCCAAGGCGCAATTCTAGTTTCGATAATTTTTCAGTATTTACAATTACATTCGATAGGATTTCGATCGGTTGAATGATGATAGCTCCCCTATGAGCGTTGACTATCGTTTGGGCAAAGACCGCTCACCTGGATGCTTGCGGAAGAACAAAAACTACCAACAGTAAGTAATACATTAGATTATTGAAGTTCCCTTTTGTTTCAATTAGGTGTGAATTGCAATTCAAATACAAGTTTGCAGGTTTTAAGTGTCGTCTATCACGTCATCAATGCCACACTGCTTTAGCCAGCTATCATCGCGGTCAATATGTTCTAGATTTTGCCGGTTACTGCCATTACGGTAAGCGGTAAAACCAACCAGTTTTGGGGGATGCAGCCCACAAATAAGTTTTCATTTTGAAAACTACCAAATTACAGTAAATTTTATATGCATTTTCATATCTATTTCTTGTATATTTCAATATCGAGTTTATCCCCACCATTTCTCATAACTTTCCACAAAAATTATATGTTTAACGATGTTTTCTAATTACTGGCCATAACCGCCGGTTACCCCACTCACCCTATCTAGAAAACATATCCCATTATTGTTGATGGACACAGGTTAGCAACATGTATAAGCTTAATTTATATATATACACTATCAACAAGCCAAACATCATAGTCTCAAAGAAAAAAAAACAAAGATCATAAGCTTTATTTGTGAAAACTCGAGAAGATGGTATTTTCTTTTTCTACTGATTGGATAGGCATGTACATTGTATTTCTCCATGAAATTTGAGTGCATGCAGAAGATAGTGTTGCATTGGCAATTTTGTGTCGACTTCTTTTAGTTAATCTTGTATATAGACTCGAATAATTAATTAACTACAAGCAGTTATCAAAATCCAAACCATTCATGACTTTAGTTGAGGGGATCCATGCAGGCAATGAGACCCGTGACCTATCGCCCACTTTTTTTTTTCATGTTTTTAAACCCAGTTAATTGTTAATACTATTTGCCTTTTCTAAATTATCGTTAATCCTCTGGTTAATCCTACATTAACTCGCACACTGAACAAATAGTGAGTTAATACTTTAGTTTTTTACATACTCAATAATACATAAATCTCTCTTACTATCAGAATTGGTTGTGCAATTTTGCGGCGAGAGATAACAACACACTATATTTGTTATACAACTCTAATGCTTGTGAAAAATATTTTTGTATTTTGTTATACATTGTAACAACTGTAATATGTATATCCAATTAATCACTGGATTATTATAATATGGTCCCACTAAAATATACAGTGTACATTCTTCTCTTTGTATCTTTATTAATGAGAGAATTCTTTTTTCCATATCAATCAAAAAAATTCTAGCTCTAAGAGTAAATGATGTGCCTATCTATATCTGATTAATTATCACCTTTATAATATGACCCTACCAAAATATACGGTATACGTCCTTCTCATTTTTATCTCGATTAACTAACGAGAGAATGTCTAGGGTTTTGTTTTTTACACACTAATGTTGGAATTTCTAGCTCTTAAGAAACAGAGATGTTTTTCATCCCACCAATCGTAAATATATTTTGTACGTCCTTCTCTTTTTATCTCAATTTTTAGGATTTTTTTTGTTTCTTTTTCACTGATTAATGTGAGAATTTCTAGGTTTCAAAGCTAAAGAGGTGCCTTAACCTTACCGGTTGTTTTATATTTATATGGATAGGCAATTATGAACATTTTGTAGAAAATATTGGCTCAAAATTCCAAAGCGACATTTATTTGTAAACAGAAATCAACCTCCCAAGACGTCATACTAGAGGGAGTAATAATCTATTTAACCATACAGAATTCTCGTAGGAATATTCGAGGTAGCTAGGTTTTTTGCGCACCGCATGCGTCCCTTCGCATGCACCCTGCACCGACTCTTGCAAGAATAGGGTGATAGATGCAACCCAATCCACGTACGTCAAATTAAGTCCCGTTGTCCCTGTGGCCGTATTGTTAGTCTTCCTGAGAAAAAAAACAAATTCGTCACAAGAATCAGTGTTCGACGATAAATATTGGGAATGACGAATGCCCACAGCAACGCTTGATGCTGATGGGTCACTGGCGGAATTCATTGCACACGCATCGCAAACAGCTTGAACTTCATCAATGCCGTGATCACGAACACGGTTCGTTCGTTGGCGCGCATTGATAGTTGATGGCTTGATGCCCCCCTCACCTCCCTCCTCAATTATAGATCACCGCGCGCGCGCGTCCTCCACTGCGGTGCACTTCGTCGCGCAAGAATGCAAGTCATCGTTGGCCGCGCTGCCTGCCACTACTACAAAACAGGCAATAGCAGACGGTTTTTTAATAAAGCCGTCTGTGATAATTAGATATCACAGACGGTTATATAATGAGAAGCGTCTGTGTTGTGACTTATCACAGACGAATTTTTAACCGTCTGTGATGAGGCTGTGTGTAGTAGTGTGCCTTGCTGTCGTCGCTGGGTGGTTAATTTGCAAGCTAAGACTTTCACTAGAATCTTGAAGAAATTTTACAGGAAACATTTCGGTTCTAGCAGTGTTCCAAATACGGTGTTACATTGCTGCCAATACTCGCCTAATATACCTTCTCGACCATTTCTCTCTGTCTTTCTGGGCCTAAAAATAACTTGTTTGAAACAAATTGAGTATTTCTGTACGTACTGCATGGTCAGAGATCAATTAATCAGCGAAGTCGTACTTCTAGGTGCAGCTCGGTATGGGGACACCGTACCAAACTTGTGTTGCCGACCACATTGATTACATTGTATGTGTGTATAGTATAGCTGCCTATTTTTGGCAGCCAGCTTAATGCTACGTACACATGTCTTCAAAAGTACTCCTCTAGTCAACAAAAACATGTCGTCTTAACATGGTCATCAAAATACAACTTTGGCGACTAATTTCTATTGTAAAATATTTATAAAACCTAAAAAAATTATAATATTATAAAATTATTTTTCGAGACAAATTTGCATATATGATTTTCATATATCCAATCTAAATATTTAAAATGATATCAATAGACAATATTGTGAAAGTTTGACTATACATATCCTAAAATAGCATGTTTTGTGATTGAAGGGAGTACAGCTCATTGAACACCAACTAATCAACTTTTTCGGAACATGCAAGAGGGTGAGATGGAGAAAGGAAAAATTGTGTAGCCTGCATGTGACCCCTACCTCACTCACGTTAACCTACGGTGTTTTCGTTCTCCATGCAACCACATGTCACATCTGTAACATGGATTTAGGTTTTACGCCATACTTGTCAATATCATTCCGAATGCTATTCGGTTTGGCTTTTGGTATGGTATATTCCGGTACCAACCCATACCGGTGTATCATTCTAGAGTTTAATATAATTATCGATGTTTTAATATCGAACTTATGAACTAAATGCTGGGGGCTCCATAATCAAGACTACACAAGATGAGACATAAGGATGTTCGGGCATTCTCTTGGGAGAATAATAACCCTACTCCTTTGTTCTTGTATTGATCATGTTTACAATAGGAAAGAAGTCAACGAAGTGTAGAACGGTAATTCCTGTCTTGTTCTGTTGCTTATGTCGATGTTGTCCTCCGTCCACCGCATTATCCCTTATATAGCATCTGAGAAGGTGGCAGTTGTCCCGTGCCAGGAGGTGCCTCAACGGTTGATGAATTGTGCACGTTGATTGCAGTTATTGTCAGAGAGATAACTTCCCACGTTCACCTTGCAGTTATGCTAGAGACATAGATTAATACGTGCAGTTATACCAGAGGATAACAACACATATTTAACTACTGTGTGTAAATAAACACATCGTATAAGGTCCCTATTCGAACATAGGGTGGTCGTGGTTGACTTGGTCATAGTAATACTTACGATCAGCAGGTGGTCGTAGATGATCTTACGACTATTTTGTGGTCGTAGAATCACTTAGGACCATATAGTGGTCGTAGAATCACTTACGACTATAAGGAGTGGTCATAGCAAAACTTACGACAAGTGGGTAATTATGATCTTCCTTATCATCAATGATAAGGGGTACCTCTAAAGTTTGTACAAAGGCACTATTATCTACAATATATATTATAAATAAATAATTTAATTAATTAAGGATTATTATAACCTCGTCATCTAGCATCCCAACTTCAAGTGAAAATGACTTACTTGACAAAGAGGTCGTAGGACTATGGTCAAAGATAACGTGTCTTCGACTGGTGTAACATCCCAAATCTTGGCTTGTATTTCAAATGTAATAAAATATGAAGAAATTAAAAAAATTCTTACATCTTGTTGTTGTTTGAATGTTCTGAAAATTCTTGTAAAGGAATTATAGAAATTCAAAATCACAAGCCTCTTTTAACCTAAGTCTTGACCCTTTGAAATTTTTCTGGATAATCTTGTGATCATCCTCTAGAAATATTTTTCCTTGGTTCTAGGGCTGCTGTGTGACCCTTCTAAAAAATTTCATAATTTTTAGAAATTATTTGAATATTTTTAAGAGGTCAGTCAAACCAGTTTGACTCTTGGTCAAACCTTAGATCAATACCTTGAGAAATTTTTTGAGAAAAATGAATTGCACCAAAACCTCTAAAAATTTTATACAATGTCAATCCTGGAGTTGGGCACCTCTTGTCAAAATTTTAGAATTTTTGGAGTTGTGTAGCTCCATTTAAAAATCTCTCAAAGTTCCAGCCTTTATCTTAAACCCTAGTCAAAGTTACTGTTTGGATCTGAGTCGGACTCGAGCTCGTGGTCGAGCCCAACCAATTTAAACGTACTCGGGCTCGTTCATAAGGCGCTTTCCTTTTTAGCCGTTGGATTCCTTTTCAACCGCCCAGACCTAAGTGAACGTTCAGACCGCCCAAGAGTGCGCTTCAATCTGAGCCGTTCAATTCCCATCGGACCGCTAAGATTGCTTTGAACGTTTTGGACCTTCGAGCGTTACATTCAATCTAAGCCGTCCATTTCTGATCCAACCATCCAAATCTTTTAACTCAATCTTTTTGGCTTGACCTGACCCACCCGTTCATCTTTTGACTCGAGCAACTTTGTTCTTTCGCTGACGTGTGGGCCCTCGCTGGTCCTGATCATCTTCTTCCTCTGGCTCACGCACGTGGTACGGAGCAGGGCATGGGAGAGAGCCCCTTTTTCAATTTTTGTGCATCACCTTCAACGGCTCCTAGTCCTTGGTTTCTTAAACGCCTGTGTTTTCGCACTCGAAGTCACGTTCTCAACTGCTCCCATCACTTCTGTTCGTCCATGGCAGAGCGTGAGCTGAGCTCACTGTGGAGCTTCATTTTCGCTTAACTCGTTGCTTTCCAGCTATAAATAGCCCTTGAACTCCTTCTTGCTCTCTTTTGTAGCACCATCTTAGCTCCTCTCTGCTTATTTGAGCTCAAACCACAGAGAATCCCCAAATCGCCATTGAAGGCCGACAAGCTCCTTCGTCATCGTCGGTGCCCAATGGTTCCCTTGCCATTTCTTTCGCGTCCTTTTGCTCCTCTCTTCACTTCAATCATTTCCCCTAACTCAATTTTGGATTGCCTTCATAGGAATCATAAAATTTGAGTTTTGCTCTTGTTTGGCCGAAGTTCATCCCTTTCTCCCTCAACTCCGGAAAGGACCTCTGCTCTTTAATTAATTGCTCATGAACCATCTATGAGGCCTATTGAAGCTAACCTTACCACCCGGTCCTTTTCGTTTTGCTCAGACCGTCTTCCCCGCGTTGTCTTCCTCAGCGCCGGTGCTGGTCGTCGTTGCCAAAGCATCTCCGGCCACCTCTGAACCTCTCCTGTGCTCAGGTAGCTTCTTGTTAGTCCCTAGAAAGCTTGGGCACCCGCTTCCTTGGACAATGCAGAGCTCCTTGTCGTTTTTGTGTTTTGCCGTACCTTTAGCGCCGCCCATCTCTGGCTAGCCGCCGATGTGGTCCTCCTCTAGTGTCGCCACCGCCACCAGTAGTTGCGCATTGCTATTGGGAACCCTTTTCTGCCTTCAGATTACGCCGCCATGACCGGAGTCGCCGACGATGAGCCCTCTTGTGAGCTCAAATTCTGATGAGGACATCACTAGTAATACCAAAGCTAGTAATGAGACTTCAATAACAGGACCAATAACAAGAGCACGAGCCAAGAAACTACAATCTGAGGTGAACCTGCTCCTTAATGAATATGTCATTAATTTTAATGAGAATTTCATACTACCTAAAAACAATATTTTACTTGTGCTCAGGTTTGAAGAGTCAGCGATGGATGGAGATCAAGGATATGAGCTACGATGTTCACCATGAGCAGGCCATGAACAATACCATGAGCAGTAGTGAACGATACAAGGCCCATGAACAGTGCCGTATGGCCCATGAACAGAACCATGCTACAATTGCACGCAAATAGTACCACATGGAAAGTTTAGTGTTGAATAGCCTTGTCTTTGAGACTATATATTGAGGGTAGACCCCATTGTAAAGGAACCACTTTTGATAATAGAAAACTCTTGTTCTTTCGTTGGTCACCCAACTTGAGGGAATTGGGAGTTCGCTGAAATTAAGATTGTTCAACCTTTTCCATTGGGGTTGGGAGCGATAGAACTTCATCGGTGGTCGTGAAGTTCAAAGACGTGAGGTTGGGCGAATTATAGAGTGCTAACTCTTGCATTGGCAACGGGGATCACTACGGTTCATCAAATCCACGTGAGTATCCGGATCCTACATCGAGAAGATCGGGCGACCCGTATCATCTTGGTATCGAGCCGTGTTTACTCGATAGGATTATTTACCCTTACTTTTAGATTGATTTATTTTTGTCCTATAGTCCATTAAATGAAAATTGCAACAAAAAAATCCAAACCCTAGTTTTTGCATCTGTGAATTTTGTGAGTTTTGTTAGGTTTTGATCCATTAGAATTTTTGTTTAGGTTCGATCGTTGTGTCCCTTTATACGCTTATTCATTTTGTCCACAAAAAAATACCGATCTACTCTTTGTTGTGCTCTGATGAGAGAAACAAAATATCACGTGTGCCACTATACAACCTTGCTGCTCAGATTAAGTTGCTCGCTTGTCTTTGTGATTGCTAGTTTTTATCTAGTTGTTTCGCTTGGTTATATCTCCAAACAAAGATCTGTGAGCCTCATTCATACTTTTATTCATCAATTGAGACTAGTTGTTGAATATTGCATGTAGGGCTGTTCTTAAGTATTTTACACAATTGCTGAAATTTTAACTTGTGAAGGCATCTCAAACAACCATAGTTCGGCCACCTACAAAAAAAAAAGAGAGAGAGAGAAAAGGCAAGCCATTTAAAGAAAAAAGCCACAAAAAAGAAAAAAAAAGAAGAAAAAAAAAGAGTGAGCTTTGGCCGAATTGGGGTTAGCCAATTCTAATCATAATTTTCAGATTGTGTAATTTAACTTCTGGAGCAATCCTGTGCCCTTACATTCATATCTTTGCAATTGGCTAGCGTCTCTCCTAGTACTTGGTGCAAAACGAGCTATCTAATCTTTAATTTCAGATTGCCTAGCTCATTCCTTTGTTTGCATCGAGTCACATTAATCTTTGCGTGTGCGTTCATATACTTCACTTAAATCTTTTGGATCAGCACTTAGGCAAAGTATTCTAGCTTGGATTATTACTTAACTTTACAACATCAAGAATTTCAGATTGCTAGGATATACACTCTCATGCCAAGCTCCACCATATAACCGTTGTTGTGCAAGTAGTGAACACTCTTAAATTCGCTTGATCATCTCGTCTTTGTTGTCACTTCTACAGTGTAAGTTTTTATTGGCCTTAATTCACTTCGGAAGGGTAAGAACTTTACTTGGAGAGAGGACAAAGTGAGATTGAGTGATTTTCACAAAGCATTATTATATACACAGCTATTTGTTTCTTTCATAACTAACCATGTCAGGTGGAGGAGAACATCAAGATGAGAGTGGTGGGACAAATGAAACTCAAACATTCGTCAAGCAACATCAATTTGGGGCACTCCGCGACCACTTTCAACGTGAGCTAAACCAAGGGCTCAATCAACTCCATGAGAAGCATGATGCTTTTGCTGATCAAATTGCAAGGGATATGCAAAAATATGGAGATACAAGCTGATGAAAATGTGCGCCAATTGCGGGAGGATATTGGGACCCTTACTAGGCTCATACAAGCTCGCAATGGTGGCGATGAAGCAAGTGTTCAAGGAGGAGAAGCTGCTGCACCTGTACCTCCTGCACCGCAACACCGAGTGGCGGCCAATGTGGTGCGTCCACCACAGCTAGGAGGACGAGGAGGAGCCCATGGAGGGCGTGGCCAGGGTCTAGGTGGAGGCCGTGGTGGGCGTGGTGGTGCTGCACATGCGATGGAAGTGGATGGTGATTTTGCTTTGCATTACAATGACCATTATCGTCGTCCACGCAATGAAGATGATGGATTGGGCAAGCTCAAGTTTTCCATGCCCAAGTTTGCAGGTGGAACAGATCCCGAGGAGTATCTCACTTGGGAATTGAAGGTTGACAAAATATTTCGTATGCATCACTATACGGATGAGAGAAAGATCTGATTGGCATCACTTGAGTTTGAAGGTTATGCTTTGGATTGGTGGGAACAAGTCATTACTCAAAGAGCTGAGAATGGAGAAAACCCTGTTGCAACATGGCAAGAGATGAAGCGGGAAATGAGAGCCCATTTTGTTCCTCGTCATTACAAGCGTGATCTATTTGATAAATTGCAGAATATGAAGCAGGGAGCACATTCGGTGGAGGAGTACTACAAGGAGATGGAGCTAGCCATGATTCGAGCCAAGGTTCAAGAACAAGAAGAGCAAACCATGGCACGCTTCCTCTCAGGTTTGAACCATCAAGTCAAAAGAATTGTCAATTTTCAGCCTTATAACAATCTTTATGAGTTAGTGCACCAAGCTACAAAGGCAGAACGACAGCTGCAAGAGGATGCTAAGTTTGCAAGATCAACGTCCTTTACTGGCCGTACACCGCCCAGTGGAGGGAGATATGATTCCAAATCACAAATGAGCCAAAGAACAACTCCAAGTGGTGGTTCAAGTTTTCGCCCATCATCTAGCAAGAAGGAAGAAGTCACTCCAAGTGCAAGAAAGCCATCAAATCCAGCAGCTAGTGGTTCCTCTTCTATGGGTTCTACAGCGAAGAGTAGCGGCATACAATGCTTCAAATGCCTTGGTCGTGGTCATATGCAAAAGGATTGCCCAAATAACAAAGCGATGTTGATATTAGAGAATGGGGAATATGATTCTGCAAGTGAAGAAGAGAATGATCACCATGCTGATTTAGGGACATATGATGATGCACATGAGGAGGAGCAAGACATAGAGTATTGTGAACCCGGAGTTGGTCCTATACTTGTGTGTGCTCCGACAGTGTTGAGTGTGCAACCAAAGCCTTCCCAAGAACAGTGCTGCAATTTATTCCATACAAGAGCTCAAGTTAGCAAAGATGGTAAATTTTGCAAGGTAATCATTGATGGTGGGAGTTGTCGTAATTTGGCTAGCAAGGAGCTTTGCAATAAACTTGGATTGAAGTACAAGAAACACCCACATCCGTATCAGATTCAGTGGCTGCATGAGAGAGGTTCATTAAGTGTGGGATACACCGTGGATGTTGAATTCGAAATTGGCACTTATCGTGATACGGTGGAGTGTGATGTGGTGCCTATGGACGTATGTCACTTGCTGCTAGGAAGGCCATGGCAATATGATCGTGCTGTTATTCATGATGGAAGAACAAACCAATACAAGTTTTGGTGGAACAAAAAACAAGTGGTGCTGCTACCATTGACTCCTTCTCAAATTGTAAATGATAATGTGCGAAAGATTGAAGTGCAAGTTGAGAGTGAGAAAGGAGAGAACCAAAGAGTGTGATTCCACAAAAGGTGAGTGAGAGCCACAAGCCAAACCCGAGAGGAAAAAGCAAGAGTGAGGAGAGAAAACTTAGTCATGATAGCCACCAAATCGATCTAAGAGAGATGAAAGATGATCCGCTTTGATGCACTTTGTATTGCTTTGTACAAGGATGCATTGCTTTCTACTAATGATTTAACATCTCTTCCTAGTGTTGTTTCTCAAGCTTTGCAAGTTTATGACGACGTGTTTCCGGAGGAGATACCCGCTGGACTACCACCTATTCGAGGTATTGAGCATCAAATTGACTTAGTCCCGGGAGCACCTCTTCCCAATCGACCACCGTACCGCACAAATCCAGAAGAAACAAAGGAGATTCAGCGCCAAGTGCAAGCACTTTTGGACAAAGGGTACGTACGCGAGAGTCTTAGTCCTTGTGCCGTTCCAGTTATTCTTGTTCCTAAGAAAGATGGTACTTGGAGAATGTGCATAGACTGTAGAGCTATTAACAACATAACTGTTCGCTATCGTCATCCTATTCCTAGGTTAGATGATATGCTTGATGAGTTAAGTGGTTCTACTATCTTTTCTAAGATTGATTTGCGTAGTGACTACCATCAAATAAGAATGAAACATGGTGATGAATGGAAAACTGCTTTTAAAACGAAATTTGGCTTGTATGAATGGTTAGTGATGCCTTTTGGATTATCCAATGCTCCTAGTACATTCATGCGCTTAATGAACCATGTTTTGAGACACTTCATTGGAAAATTTGTGGTAGTTTACTTTGATGATATTCTGATATATAGCCGCTGTTTGGAAGATCATATTGAACACATCAAACAAGTGCTAGAAGTGCTTAGGAAAGAATGCTTATATGCCAATCTTGAGAAGTGTACTTTTTGCACTAGTAAGGTTGTGTTTCTAGGCTATGTTGTTTCAGCTCATGGCATTGAAGTGGATGAATCTAAAATTGAAGCTATTAGAAATTGGCCAATTCCTGTGAATGTTAGTCAAATTCGTAGCTTCCATGGGCTTGCTAGTTTCTATCGCGATTTGTGAAAGATTTCAGCACCATTGTTGCCCCATTAAATGAATTAACTAAAAAGGAGTAATTTTTGAGTGGGGAGAAAAACAAGACAAAGCTTTTCTTGAATTGAAGAAATGTTTGATGAAGCACCATTGCTTGTTTTACTGATTTCACAAAAACTTTTGAGATTGAATGTGATGCTAGTGGAATAGGTATTGGTGGTGTTTGATGCAAGAAAGAAAACTGTTGCATATTTGTTGAGAAACTTCATGGTGCACAATTGAATTATCCTGTTTATGATAAAGAACTATATGCTCTTGTGCGTGTGTTGGAAACTTGGCAACATTATCTTTGGCCTAAGGAATTCATAATACATTCTGATCATGAATCTTTGAAATATTTAAAGGGCCAAGCGAAATTGAATCGTAGACATGCTAAGTGGGTAGAATTCATTGAGACCTTTCCATACATTATCAAATATAAGAAAGGCAAAGAGAATGTGGTAGCTGATGCTTTGTCTAGAAAACATGTGCTGTTGACTCAGTTGGAAGTAAAGGTACCAGGGTTGGAAAGTTTGAAAGATTTATATGCTTCCGATCATGAATTTGCAGCTCCATATTCTAATTGCAAAGATGGGAAAGGGTGGGATAAGTTTCATATTCATGATGGCTTTCTCTTTCGCATGAATAAGCTATGTGTTCCGGATTCCTCTGTGCGTTTGTTATTGTTGCAGGAATCTCATGCAGGAGGATTGATGGGGCATTTTGGGAGGGAGAAGACTTACATGATGTTGGCTGATAACTTCTATTGGCCAAAGATGAGGCGAGACGTCGAGAGGTTTGTTCAAAGATGCATCACATGCCATAAGGCGAAGTCCAAACTCAATCCACATGGTTTGTATACTCCACTTCCTGTTCCTAGTGCTCCTTGGGAAGATATTAGCATGGATTTTGTGTTAGGACTGTCTAGGACCAAGAGGGGAAGGGATTCAGTCTTTGTTGTTGTGGATAGGTTCTCTAAAATGGCACATTTTATTCCCTGTCATAAGAGTGACGATGCGTCGCATGTAGCTGATTTGTTTTTCAGGGAGATTGTGAGGTTGCATGGAATACCAAGAACCATTGTTTTAGATCGCGACGTCAAGTTCATGAGCTACTTTTGGAAGACTTTGTGGGCCAAGCTGGGGACAAAGTTGTTGTTTTCAACGACTTGTCACCCACAAACAGATGGGCAAACGGAGGTGGTGAACCGCACACTTTCAACGTTGCTACGTACCATGATAAAGAAGAACTTGAAAGAGTGGGAAGATTGTCTACCGCATGTGGAGTTTGCATATAATAGAGCGGTACATTCTACAACTCAATTGAGTCCATTCGAGGTGGTGTATGGTTTCAAACCAATCACGCCCCTTGATTTACTTCCTCTCCCACTACAAGAACGTGCAAATATGGAGGCTTCTAAACGTGCTGATTTTGTGAAAAAGCTCCATGCCACAACCAAAGGGGTAATTGAAAAGAAGGTACGTGCTTATGCTTCTAAAGCTAATAAATCTAGAAAGAAAATGCTATTTGAACCAGGTGATTTAGTGTGGGTACACCTTCGCAAAGATCGCTTTCCGCAGAAGCGTAGCTCCAAATTAATGCCCCGTGGTGATGGACCTTTTAAAGTTCTTGCCAAGATCAATGACAATGCATACAAGATTGAGCTTCCCGGTGATGACTATGGGGTAAGTTCTACATTTAATGTTGCTGATCTATCACCCTTCTTTGGACAAGATTGTACAGAGTCGAGGTCGACTCATTTTCAAGAAGGGGAGGATGATGAGGACATCACTAGTAATACCAAAGGTAGTAATGAGACTTCAATAACAGGACCAATAACAAGAGCACGAGCCAAGAAACTACAATCTCAGGTGAACTTGCTCCTTAATGAATATGTCATTAATTTTAATGAGAATTTCATACTACCTAAAAACAATATTTTACTTGTGCTCAGGTTTGAAGAGTCAGCGATGGATGGAGATCAAGGATATGAGCTACAATATTCAGCCATGAACAGGCCATGAACAGCATTACCATGAGCCGTGAATGAGCGTTACAAGGCCCATGAACAAGACTGCAGTATGGCCCATGAACAGTAACCATGCTACAGTGCACGCAAATAGTACCACATGGAAAGTTTAGTGTTGAATAGCCTTGTGCTGAGACTATATATTGAGGGGTAGACCACCATTGTAAAGGGAACCACTTTTGATAATAGAAAACTCTTGTTCTTTCGTTGGTCAGCCCAACTTGAGGGAATTGGGAGTTCGCTGAAATTAAGATTGTTCAACCTTTTCCGCTGGGAATTGGGAGCGCGATAGAACTTCATCGGTGGTCGTGAAGTTTAGCACGTGAGGTTGGGCGAATTATAGAGTGCTAACTCTTGCATTGGCAACGGGGGATCACTACGGTTCATCAAATCCACGTGAGTATCCAGATCCTACATCGAGAAGATCGGGCGACCCCGTATCAAATTCTGTTGTCATAAGCCACGACCACCCTCTTGGCCTTTTACAAAGACCACCCTCTTACCCTTTTTGCAAAGACCACCATCTTTGTCTTTTGCAAAGACCACCCTCATGGTCCTTTTTGCAAAGACAAGCCCCTTGGCTACGACCACTGTCGTGTGGGCCCGCGCACTTAAACCCCGGTGCGTGCGCAACGCGTAGTGATCTTGGACCGTCTATTTTGAGATCTGCGTCCCAGATCTGTTGGGACGTTCGGACCTCGTGAATGCCCCCCTTCACTGTGGACCATCCATTTTAGATCTATGCTCCTGATCGCGTGGGACATTCGGACCTTCCGAACGCACCTTCATTCTCAGCCGTCCATTTCTAGATCAACGCTCCAAATCGTGTGAGATGTTGGGACCCTCTGAACATCCCCTTCTTTTGGACCGTCCGTTTTCGAACGGCTGGATCGCTGGGCCCTGTGGCGCGGCTGATCGCCCTCGTTCATTTGGGCCGTCAGATTCAATCTCAACGGCCCAAGTGTTTTCCGTTGTGGGTTAATAAGAAAATCCAGTTTGTCTTTTATTTGTGAACTGTAAATTGTGTTAAACTTCAAAAGTGCTTAAGTAATTCGTTTTAACTTATTTTTTTGTTGATTCAAATTTTGTTAATTCGTTGTTTAACTGAACTTTAATCTAAAAATTGTTTGAAGCTTGTTCTGTACCAGAAAAATTGTGTAGGTTGTATTATCTTGTGTTAGCATTAATTGTTGCTCTAGAAATTCATTAAACTTGTAAAATGCATAAGTAATTCTCTGTAACTCCAAATTAAGTAAAATAAAATGTGTTAGATTCCTCTATTAATATGCGTTAGTGTAGAATAGGTTTTAAATATGTCTTTGCCTCTGAAATTACTTGTGCACTACATTCATAACTTGAAAAAATCATAAGAAATTCATTTTAACTCCAAATTAGGTAAACTAATTTTTGTTGTTCTTAAAATGTCATAATCTATCTACCATAAAATTTTCATGTTCACCAACCTTCTAGAAATTTATGCAAGGAACAATAACAGAAAGCTAATTAATTAGAATTTTTGAGCCGATCAAAATTGTTTAAGCTATAACTTTTGCATGCTTAATCCAAATTGATTGATTCTTGTTCCTAAATTCATCTAAAATCATGCTCTATATGCTGTGTAAATTTTATGGTTTTTGGTTGACTTTGAATTTTGAGTCTTTTTCGGTGTCCTTTGTTCTTATTGAATTTTCTCGTTCTTACGATAGGTTCTGACAAATTTATTGAGTACAAGAGCGATCCTCTCCAGCAAGATAGTGATCTCCAGCAAGGCAAGTAGATGTTCAATTTTATTTGATCATATTGAGCCCATTACTTTCAAAGTCTAATATCTTGTTTGCAAAATGTATGTATGCATGCTTATTTGTCAAAATTAATTTGTCGATTAGAGGTAGCTAGTCCTATTGCATGATTTTCCTAAATTGTTCATCCCCTGCCACTAGCTTAAGTTAATAATCTCGCTGGTGAATTAGAGCCCGGTGGTTGATTTATGGTCTTTTATGTCTATGCGGTGTCATGCTTATAAATGCTTAGTTACCAGTAGCATTGGGTGGTTGTCGACTTAGTCGATAACCTTGATCATACAAAACTTATTATGATTTTATATGCAGCACCTTGTGCTATGTTACTTTGAGAAACCAAAACTGAAAACAAAATATTTTAGACTTGGGCACATTGGTAAGATGGTGTGCTTTTGGGTGTGAATAGTCGGTGCCCGAGTCAACAAGGATCGAATTACTTGCGCCATTGATCCAATCACTTTTGCATGCTAACCACATGAGAGGGATATGTGACCTCTTTTGACTTAGTACTTTGTCGTGTGTTGGCTCCGAGTCGCAGGAGGATGTGTGTGAGTGTGTGTTGTGGTAAAATGAGGTTTGTGTTTATGTGTTGGGTGCACGGGAGTGGAATTCTTTCTAGGTTCTCTATACCGAGGGTTATTGTAGTTGTCCAGTTGCTTTACCCTAAATGGGTAGTTGACTCCCGGCTTTACAATGACTCCGATGCAACGTATGGGTGTCTATCCATACAGGCGAGTCGTAGTTAATACATAATATTGGAAAACTTCTCGTAGGACTTAGTCGTGTTGGCATACCTATGGAAGTGTGCTTAATCTTGTGGCAAAGAGGCGGTTTGACATATGGGTATATTGGTACACCCCTGCAGGGTTCAATCTATTCGAATAGCCTCGTCCTAGGTCATGGACACGCTTGGTTATTTCCTGCAAGAATTAGACTATAAGCTTTTCACTAAAACTTGAATTGGGTGGTACGAATGGGAAATTCATGCTATGCTGTGGTGGCTATTGGGTTAGTCACCTCTAGGTTGTTATTTGTGTTATTATTGTTGTCTCGCTGTTATTTCAACAAATAAAAACATATTGTTAAATTGCATTATTGCAAATGAAAACTTGCTTTGTGCTGAAAATGAACCATATGACCATCTCTTTTGTTTCAACTTGCATGTAGCTATGTATAGGCTTGTTACTCAAAATTCTTGCGAGTACATTTTTGTACTCAGTTGCATTGCTTTATTATTGCAGAGGAAGTTGACCCCCAAGGGGTTAGCTTTTGTGAGATGGACTACATATTGGATGACTAGCTTGACGGCCTGGTCAGTTGCCGTGTGGGTTGTTGGCAAACCATTTGGCTTTTGTTACCGCCATCTTTTGGTATTTTGCTTCTGCTGTCCCTTCTATGCTTTTGTGTCATTTCGCCGGTCGGCTCTCTTGTAATAACTCTTTTATGCATGTCTTTTGATTTAGACTTGGTACTATGATCTTGTATGAAAATGATGCATGATTTTGTAAAGATGTATGTGTACTGTAATTCTGGGAAGTACATGTCCATCGAGGTCTAGGATATTTGATTGGTAATAATAGAACCATTTGGAAGGTTAAGTATTACAAGTTAAATACCCCGGGTCCTCATAACTGGTATCTCTTTTGACCAGAAATTGACTTGATCAAGAAAGAGGTATTTTTACTTGAGTTGTAAAAATAGAGTTACTTTTTCTCGAACTGATAGAATAAACAATATCAACTGCTGCTTACCATTTCTATCCGTTGGGAGTGGTTCCCGAAGAGATTGTAACTGTTGGATTCCCCATGATCTTTACACCAAACCTACGGTTATAATAGTCGTTAGGGGATGAACTTAAGGTTTTTACTTTCCCCAATCATATCTCTTGAGCTCTTGCTTCCTTTGCTTCCATCTGAATCACAATTTCTCCCAAATCTCTTCGAAATCAACACAAATCTTCAAAATATATGGCTGGAGTCATTTCCAAGTGGGAGAAATCGGAGACGGAAGTGGAGAAGATGACGACTCTGGTCGCTGCAAAAAAGATGCCAAAGAGAGTCTTGGTGAAGTGGACCAATGCTGAAGGAGAGCTTTGGCCATCAGATGAGTCGGCGAGGATTCTAGTATTCCAAGCATACTACGAATGTGGTCTTCGACTACCTGTGCACCTGTTCCTGATGGTCATCCTCGAGCAATTTGGGGTGGAGTTGGTGAATCTGGTTCCTAACTCCATCACAATGTTGAGCGTATTTGTGTACTTGTGTGAAGCATATTTGGGGATTCTCCCAGATCTGGACCTCTTCAAGTACTAGTACGAAATGGGGAAGCAATGATCAATCATGGGCAGCTGTGGTATTCAACTCCACTACGGGAAGTCGAAGGAGTATATCCTTATGTTCATCTAGTTATTGTGGCCGGGGTGGAGGAAGAAGTGGTTCTACTGAACTTTGACCAAGGAAGACAGTCTTTTCTTCTTGGCAAAGCCACAAAGAAGAGTAAGTCGTGGGACTCGGTCCCACAGAACCTAGATTGGTTAGCCCCTTACATTCAAGCATCAAGGACTTCAGAGAAGGAGGACTGATCTGATGGCATGTGGTGATGGATTTCATCAAGCACAGTATTAGCCCTATGAAGAATCGAGCACATCCAATGTGAAAGTACTCGAGGGTTAAGGATCCGACTAGAGACTACGAGGGAGGAATTTTTATAATTAATATGTTCTTTTTTATTTATGATTCAAGCACATATATTAATTATATCCTTCCATTTGTAGATCTGCCACAGAGGGAGATTGATGCTCGGGTCAAACTCATCTGTGAGAAAGCCCCTACGATTACAGAGGGAGCTCCTCGGATATTAGGAGTCATATCTAAAGAGGAAAGAACAAGACGCCTAGAGGTAATCAATATTTGTGTTGATTTCATCTTTAGGGATTAGTAGTCGTAGTTTTGACCACTTATCAATTCTTGTACCATGACCTTTTGCAACAAGTAAGCATAACAGATCCCTTGGGTGCTCCCGACATCGATTTCGGGTCTGCTAAAGATGAATCAGAGGAAGACCAAGTTCCTCTGAGTAAGAGACATCTTGTAAAGGTGATCGATAAGAAGAAGGATGGGAGCTTGAGCTCTACCCTTCCACCGACCTCTTCCGTGGGCCTTTTCCTAGCAGATTTGACCGCAAGGGAGAAAGAGAAGGTTATCTTAGACCTTAAACATAAGGTCCCTAAGGCCAATGTACCATTCTATTATGACAATAAAATATTGTTAGTTTCCTCTTATTTTTCTCTTGTCAAGCGAATCGAAAAGGAAAACCGGAAGAGTTACATTTCTTTTGTGAAGGCTACTACCAATTCAATAGAGCCTATGGTCGAAAGAAATGATAGGCCCATGGCGGTCAAAGCCGGTTCAGACCACCAAGAAGGGGAAGCTGCAAAAGAAGCTCCAACTACTCCTCGTGATGTACGACCAGTTGAAGTTGTGCAAAACGTGGTCACCCAGACCAACGATGCCAGAAGCCTTCTAGAGACTGAAAGTGCAAAGCTGGCGAGGGTGGCCAAAGAAGAGGAGAAGAAGATGATGTCTTCCCTTGGGAAGATATCTTTGGGTTTCAAGATTATTGTGTTCGGGAAACCAAGACTAAATTCTTTTCTTTCACGATTTGATGTGTTAACATCTATTTTGTCGTTTTAGTCCTGCTTCTCCAGCCCCCGAGGATGTCTCTACAGAGAAGTCTACAATCATTCTTGCTATGACCATGGGGGTATTAGTCTCCCCTCCGATCATAGAGATAGGAGCAGAGATGGTCGAGTCTTCGACCATCGTCCTTGAGACAGCGAGGGGAGATGTGGTCACCATCGAGCCAACCGTGCCTATTGGAGTGGTCGAACCACCAATGGTCGTTGAGGTAGAGATGAAGATGATGAAGGATCAAGCCTCCCTTATGATCAAGTCAACCAAGGGAGGTCGATCCAGCGACAGCGAAGAGCTCCGACCACCATGCTAGAAAGGAGGTCATCAAAGAAATCCCTTCGGGACCTTAAGGTGGAGTTTCTCCTTCCTTCAATGACAAGGAAGAAGAAGACACCAACTTCAACCTCTTTCTAGAATTCTTTGGAGTTTCGACTGTCAGAACCTTATCGTTTAGGTCTCACGACCGAGTCCTCCACCCTAAGGATATTCCAAATAGAGGGTATATCTTTGATGATGAGCGTCTTCAACAAAACTGGTGGGACAAAGTCAAGGGACTCAATAAACTTGAGGACTCTGAGACTATGTTTGGACACTTTGCTCGATCAGAAATCGATGTAAGTGTTCAATACTAAACATTTGCATATTTGTTTTTTTTATTTCTGCTCTTCCTCATTGCATGTTTCTTATTTCAGAAAACTCTTGATCCAAATTGCCACAGTTGATGAATACTATATGCAACTTATATTTCTAAGGAAATAGAAGGCTAAACTCTGCGAGCAAGCAAAGAAATCATAAGTTACTGTAACGAGTAGCTTTCGACAACCCATTTAGTACTCATATCACTTTCACCTTTGCAGGTTTAAAAGTGACGAAAAGACCTTAGCTGATGCACTTAATTATGGGGAAAGTCATGTTGCAAAGGTTAAAGGTCGAAAAAGAAGGCCTGTTGAAGAATCTTCAAGAGGCTAACTCTGCTGCTTGCGAGCTACAGAATGTAAATAAAAGTAAGTAGCTTACTTTTATTTGCTATTTTGACAACTTCTTTTCTTTTTCTAACTTCTTTTTTGAGATAAAGAACTGGATATAGGTAAGCTTCGATCCGAGATCGAATTGAAAAGAAGATAAAGAGCTTACCCGTATCACAAAGAAAAAGATAAGACCACAAAGGAATGGGAGGAGTAGTGCTCGAAAGATGCTACCTCTCATGAAAATGAAGTCAAGAAGCATGACGTTTGCTTGGCAGGTAAGAATTTTTTACCTACGACCAGTATAAAGTACTAGTCTTAATTAGGTTTTATTAATTGGTCGTTACTCCACTTTCAGAGCAAGCGTCATAAATCAAACGATTTCAGGAGGTTTTGACTTGTAGCCAGGAGGAAACGAAGGCCATGAAGATCAATCTTCAAGATAATAGTTCTCTCTTGAACAATATGCTCGAAGGCCTAGGTGCTGAGGTGGTAACTCCTCTTGAAGACACCGTGGTTAGACATACGAGCACTATTGGGTAGTAGGTCGGGACTCTCAAGGAGTTGGTGACTACTTTGATGGCTAATCGGGCTGAGCCAATAAGACAGGCAGTCGTAAATAGAGCAAGTTTTAACTTAGCAAAACTTAAAGTCCATGACCGTAGTCTTAATCTTCTTCCAGTTGAGGCTGATTTCGACTACCCTGAAGCAGAAGCCCAACAACTGGTCAAAGAAGCTCAATCGGTTGGAAAGAAGGATGCATAAGAGATGCAGCTAGGATCGCCTTCATCTTTTGAGAAGTTTGTAATAGGGTACTAATTGTAAAGGTAATGTTTATCTTTATGTATATATAAAGCTTCATTTCCTACAATGGTCTTTTCGAGTCCTAGCTCCCGACTTTTGTTTAGTTGAAGTAGTTGAACTAAGGAAATAGTAGAAAAAAGAGTTCGTTTAATACCTTAGTTTTGACCATATCTTTTGAACTTAACCCCTTGTATTGGCAGCAAGAATAAGGGTCTGGTCAACGCTAGGAAGCTCCTTCTAGTGGCCAAGACCACATTCAGAGAGCAGAGACTTCGACTAGGTGACATTCCCATTTTTCGACCAGTGTAAGGAGAATCAAGTGTTTGAAAAATGGTCAAAATTAAGATCTTTAGTTTTGCCTACTAAATAATTATTTTGAACAACAATGCTTAAAAATAATTTTTTTGAACAACAATGCTTAAAAATTCTTTGATCATGTTTTGTTGGACTTAGTCTCCTTGTATTAGTAGCAAGAGTTAGGAACAAGTCGACGCTAGGAAGTTCCTTCTAGTGAGCAAGACCACATGCAGAGAGAAAAAGACCTCGACTAGGTGATGTTATCTTCCTCCGACATGTGTAAGAAAAAACTAAATGTTTAAAAGTGATCGAAAGAACATGAAAGCATTGCTCTTTTATCAACTTCTTAACACAATAAAGATTGAAGAAAACATAAACTTTATTGAGAATATAGGAATTTACACATAGAATTTTCGTAACTGGTCGATATTCCATGAGTAAAAGAGAATTCTACCATCTTTCACTACTATAAAAAGGCACATACTAGACGCCTCATCACAGACGGTTGACCAAAACCATCTGTATTACATGCAATCACAGACGGTTTTGGTTTAGAGACCGTCTGTGTTACTAGCTGCGCTAAAAACCGTCTGTGAAGAGGTCTAGATCACAGACAATTCATATTGAAAACCGTCTGTGAAGTTGTTAGACCCGGGATTAACATCCCAAATCCTCTCTGCATAACTGAACTAGTCCCATGATCAGTAGCTAGCTCACACAGTAAACAAATATGGTAACAAAATCATATCACAACTTTATTAATAAATACCAACCGAGTTGATTACAAAGGAGGCTTACAGGCCAACAATAAAATAAACACAGCGGAAGACAAAGAAATAGTAGGGTCCAGTTAATCTATCACAGGCAATCGACTGAGGAAGCGGCCTAGTCGTCGAGGTCCACATTGGTAGCAAAGTCCTTCTCCTCTGAAATTTTATTTGCAAGAAGAAAGGATGAGCACAACTTCCGTGCTCGCAAGTTACACCCGTCAAATAATAGAATGACATGCATACATGGATGTAACAAATGATGGCTTATTGGTTGATTTGCATAAAGCAGCATTTTCTTTAAATACTTGTACTAAGTTACAAAGTATATATTCTATAACTACAAATTATTTTATAAATTCTCAGTTTTATAGTCAGATAACATTCACACAAGAATGGTGAAAGATACCCTCCTATCACATGGCTTCCTGCCAATTCCCATTTGGATAAACCAGTTTTGAAGAAGTCTTTTTCAAACAAAATGAGATGCTGTTCATAGCATCACTGTTCATTTTTACAAATTGGGCATTATGTTACAAATTAAAAACCTTCCTTTTCTAGCCAAAATCCAAAACCTATTTGAAGTTTCAAAGGAAATACAAGTCAGTGCTGGTATTATGACTGAGAAGTATTTTTATTAAATCCTAGATCAATTATCTTGGCCAAAAATAATTTTTGTTGAATTTTTAGAAACTATTTTGACTTGGAGAAAAATATTTGGTTTTAAATAAACCTATTCGGGTTAAGGTAATTATTTATGAATTTTAAAAGTTAAACAGTGGATTTTAAATTTTATTTGGGACATATATGATCCCCGTAGCATTTTGGCAAAATTTCAGAATTTTACAAATTTATTTACTATTTTTAAAGCTCCAGTCAAACTTTTGGAACTTTAAAATGAATTAGTCAAATCTCCCAGCCAAACCTAACCATTGGGCACTGTAGCGACCGAGCCACCTAGGTTTAGGTCTAAACCAGTCACACCCGACACGATCGTGCGCTTGCCCAAACTTCCAGCGAACGTGAGCCATTGATTCCTTGATGAACGGCCGAGATTCGCAAAGTCACGCGGGCTATCCACATGTTCCGTGCGATTTCCACCATTGGATCTTCATCCAACGGCATCCAGCTCTAGTTCAAAATCCTAACGCACCTCCAACTCGTGACCGTTGATTTCCAATCGAATAGGCCAGATTCATTGGGCCATTCGGGCCATCCCGTAGAGCTCATTCAATCCTGGCCGTAGGATCTTGATCGTGCGGCGCTCACTTTTTGGCCTAGACCATTTTCTTATGGTAAAGGTCAAAATGAACGCGAGCCGTTGGATTCTCAATGAATGGGCCAGATCTAGTGGGCCGTTCGGGTCACTCGAAGGAACCACTCAATTTCCACCGTTGGATCCCGAGCGAACGAACCAGATTGATGGGCCGTTCGGGCCACCGAACCTCAGTTCAATCTCCACCGTCCATCTTAAATCCGACCGCGCTGCTCTTTTCGTTTTTGAAGTTAAAGGCGCGCAGTCATTTTTGGCCGTCGGATTTAAATCCTACGGTACCCTTTTGATCGCGTGCGTTTAGGGTCCAATCTTAATAGGACCGTTGGATGTTGATCGTAGGGTCTATAAAGATGGGACCTTCGGGCCGCCGAACCTCCCATCTATCTCGACCGTTGAAAACGAATCTAACGGTGCCACGTCATTCCATTTAAAGTGGCGTGTATCTTTTTGGGGTTGATCGTTGGATTCAAATCCAACGCTCCTCTTTGAATGTAACCTTCGGGCTTCCCTAAGGCTCCATTAAATCTCAACCCTTCGTTTAAGATCGCACGATCCATATTAAGAGATATCGATTAGATTCTCCTAACGCCTATCTCCATTGCAGCCGCCCATTTCTAATCGGACGGTTGATGTTCTTTTGGATATTGCGAGGGCGTGGGAGGCTGCTACTAATAGTGGGACCCGCACGTTAGTGAGACCCCTCTCTTCTTCCTCACGCCTGTACATCGCCGCCGATCTTTGTTGCCAGAGAGGAGTGTCGCGCCGCAGTTTTGGCAAATAATACCTTGACATCTGGCACTGAAATGCCACCGCATCAGCTCTAGAGAGTTCCCAATTGCTCCATTGGTTCAACCACTATATAAACCCTAGCTTTTGGCTCACTGCCATTGTTGATAAGAGAAGCTCTTCATCTCCCTTTTTGTCGTTCCAGTGGAGTTTCTTGCTCTCACACCTTGCTTATCCATCCTAGATGCTTAATTCACCTTGTAACATGAGTATAGCACCTTTTGTGGGTTAATACCGGAGTTTATTTCTCTGTTGATCAGAGCCGGTTAAGGAGTTCTTGGGTGTTTTCCCTGTTCTGGTAAGTTTAGACCTTAATCCTTGTCATCCTAAGCACCTTAAGGACCTCAGTAGATCACCTGAACCAATCATTTGTGCATATGATGCTCAATCCTTGTTTTAACCGAAATGTTACTTTTGTAGCTTTTCGGTCTTTCATGTCGTTTTCAAGCTCTAGGGTTTCTATTGTCATCTTTTTAGCTTAACTAGGTCTTAACCTATCCCTAGTAACATAAGATAAAGTTATCCTTGATCATTTAGTTGCTAAATCGAAAAAGGTCCTAAACCCTTTTTCTTCTGTTTTGTCGGGTGAACCGACAAAAGTGGTAACTTGCCACTTTTCTGTAATCTTGCTGATTAGGGTTAGCAAGGGGTTGATTTGGGGTGTTAACTTCCTTACAGATGAGGTTTAGCTCCAGCAAGAACCTTAGGTTTAAATGTATTAGTGTTTAAGCAAAGATCCTCAAACCCCTATTTTGATGGTTGCTCTCGGCTGAATCTGCTCAGTGCACAGCAAGACCTTCAAATCTTTATCTTGTCAATTAGTGAATAGTTGATAGGTTAGGCCACTGTATTGATTATGAGCACTCTTAGTCCAAACCAAATAAATTACTTGATCTATGTTTAAATCACCAAATCACTCTGTTACACTCTGCCCTATTTTCAATTCTTTTCAAAATCTGAAAATTGTAACTTTAACCTAAACCCTATTTTCTGTCATTTAAAGGCAGTAGGTAGTAATATGGGTTATTATCTTTATTGGGGTAGATGTAGCCTAAGCATGTTGTTAACCATGCATTACCATATTGATCATACATTTTTTTCTTTATCTTTACTTGTTGTCAGTTCTTGTATTCATTGGATTTTATTGTTTCTTTTTAGAATCTGGTTCTTCTGAAGTAATTGATTCCATTTCTGAGCAACAAGAACCTGCACAAGAAGTATATCACTATCAAGGCAAGCATCCTCTCTGCATCATGTTGATCCCAAAGTTTTATACTCTAGATTTTCAAAATACAGTGATAACTGTTGCATGCTAATTTTCTAAAAAAAAGCAACTGTGATCTGTTAGTAGGTAGTTATGACCTAACCTTGTGGCTTACCTTAAATTTGACCATACACTCAAAACTTAGAGTAGTGATGTATACTACGACATTTAATTTCAAAAATTTGCTTAGCCATGCAGTCTATAGAACGTTAGAGTTTGGCAAGACTATCTTGTCAAACATGGGAGCAACAAATGAATTTCAGTCATTTTAACTCTTTGTCCAGTTTATTTAAACCAGAACTGAATTTAAATTTCAATTGCTCTGGACAAGAGGATGCTAGTGGTGGTGCCTTCGTGCACGAGATTAGGAATTGTGGTGGACTTGTCTGGACCAGTTAAGGACTAAACTCTGACTATTCAATTCAAGTCCCCACGTACTTCCACACGCGGTGTATGGGCGCTGTTTGGTTAAGTAAAGGGTTAATGCTATTGAGTTGGAAACAGGGGAGTAAGGACATGTGTATTGATCTTGTATGACATAGATGCTTAAGTCTTCGGGTCGTGTCTTATGCCATGTGAGTTTTTTTATATCAGTATCAGATGTTCTTAGGAGGGTGAGGGCGTATATGTGTTCTACCACATGTACGTACCTTAAGGGTCCCGATTGCAATATAGTATGTGTAGCGAACACAACCTGTATTTCTTTTGATTGGGTCGGCGTTCCCGGCGCAACATGTGTGCCCCGGTTAAGCAGATACTATCAGTCGTTGTTTAAGCGGGATTAGTTCACACATGGGTTATCCAACTCAATAGTGTCAACTTGTTGAAAAATACCAAATCTTAGTTTACCCGGCCGGCATACCAAAGGTTGTGTGCTATTATTCCGGAGGCTTACGGGCTAACTAAGTCGTGTGGGTAAAGATGTACACCCCTGTAGGGTATCAAAACTATTCGAATAGCCGTGTCTGCGGTCATGGACGATAACTTGAGTTGATGTCACCTGTATAGAATTTTGTTTTCAACTACTGTTTGGGTTCTGGTTCAGCATGAGGGAATTCATGCAATGTACTGTTTATATTTACTTTCATTTACTTGCTGTTTTAGTCTAATTTGATTTATTAAATTGCTTTATCAAAACTTAGTAATTGTAGGTTAAGATGTATTGCTTTATGCAAAATTGAACCATTATGCCTACCTGTTGTTAACTTTATGCATGTATAATTTCTATTCCATTGTATAGGTTCTTTCACACACTTTCTTTTATTAGTTTGTGTAAGTCTTGCTGAGTACCTTCTGTACTCAAGGTGATATAACCTCTTGTTGCAGGTGAGGATGGTTATCTGTATGAAGTGCCGTTAGCGTCGATCGGGTGACGCTAACGAGTGAAGCTATTTCTTTCCTCCACGCAATAGCCTGCGGGTGATGGGGCCATTGGTGGTTTTTGTTGTTTTATTCTGCTTCCGCTGTTACTCTTTTGTAGTGACCAAGTCACTTATATTGTAGTACTAAACCGAAGTGTAACCTTATGTTTAATTATGTAAATATATGCCTTGTATGTGCATGATGCAATGTTGTTTAAGGATATATGTGCAATGGTCACTGATCCTGGGAACCATTGTAATACATATATCCGGGAATCCTGAATATTGGTTTTGTTACTTGTTAAATTTATACTTCTAGCATGATCTTTAATAAAGGACAGAACTATTCCTTAATTAAGAATTATGCTACAGTATAATTTTAATTATGCACATTTCCAATATTCTGGGGTCCTCACAGCAGTTTAGACTTCTTCCTCTCATCTTGTGGCTTTAGGATGCTGCTTATTAGTTGCTCTCTTCTCACTAGGTTGAGTTCACTCACTTCTTATAGGTCTAGCAGGTATTGGGCCCCCTGGGTAGACAGGGAACATGTTTACTCCCTTGTGTTTAGATGATCAGCTAGTCCTAGAGTCATATGGGGTGGATGAGAGCAAGTCCGAGCCATAGTAATTCTACTATCCTGTTTATGGTTTTTGTTTGCCCCTTTTCTTCTTCGTTTTTGAGTTTATTCTCTCTTACTTATAGCTTTGGTTCAAGGGGAGTTCATTTGATTTTTTCTTGAGCTCAATGTTGACATTACTCAACCTAAACCAAAATGTCTCTAAAATTGATTCACTTGTTGAGGGGGAGCTTGGATCTTTATTTTGCTTATCATGCATATCATGTAGGCATATGTGATATGCTCATTTAGATGATAAGGAACTTTGTCTATTATTCACATTGAAATCTTGCTTCATATCATTCACACCTTGCTATCATAATGAAATACTTTGCTAGCTTGTTCATGCCTAGATATGTGTCATTTAGCTTATCAATGCTTGCTGAAATTTAAATGTCAACATGAGCTTTATTGAAAACTTGATAAAACTTGTAGCTTTCACATGCTTTTTTTTTACTCTTAATACTTATGCCATAACTTTACATAATCTGAATTTCTATTATAGTCCCTAGAGCAACTTAGGCTTGCGCTATTTTGAATCGTGTTTGAACCTTGTGTAAATTTGCTCATAGAAAAAGATGTGAGGTCAATCTCACAAAAACAATGAAAAATGAATATTGAAAAGATGTGAGGCCAACCTCACAAAAAAAAATATTGAAAAGATGTGAGACCAACCTCACCAAAAATATGAAAAATAAATATTGAAAAGATGTGAGGTCAACCTCACCAAAAAATGAAAAATGTTGAAAATTGCAAAAGATGTGGTTCAATCCCACCTTGCAAAAGATGTGGTTCGATCCCACCTTGCAAACAAAAATATGAAATAAAATGAGCTTTAGGTTCTTTCATGAACTTGTAGCACACCCAAAGTGTTGACTAGGTTTAACTCTAGGTTTTTCTTTGCATCTTAGACATAGCTATGTATTTTTAGTTGAAATTATGCTAAGAACTTGCTACTTGTGTAATCATGCAAAACTTGGCCTTAATTTATACAAATTGCTTATCTTACTAGCTAGTCTTTGCTTTATGCTATATATTTGGTCATGAACTAGTTTAGCAAGTTCTAAATTGAGGTGGCTTGGTGTAATACTTTGAGCTTCATATTCATGTTGAATAATATACAAAGCTCTTTAAGTTTACATTCCCATGCATTTCATGCATACATGCTCTCTTTTGTGCTCATTGGTATTCACTAGTCTCTTGGTGACTAAATTGACAAAGGAGGAGAGAAATATAGGCAAAATGCATGCTAATTAGGCTGAAAATAAAAAATAAAAATGACTTAATGCTAATCTCAACCATAATTGAGCTTAAATGTGCATCAAAATGATTTTCAAATGAAGTTTAGGTCATTTGCTTATCATCTTCTTCATTTGATCTTTTTGAGCTTAATGTCTTTGTAGCTTTTGAGCAAAGTTTGTTTCTAGTGTTGAGCTCCCTTCTATTTTGGCAACTTGGTCATGATCTTCTTTCTTTATTTCTGGACCAAGTTAGTCTCTTCGCAAACCTCTTTTCTTTTAAAACCTTTAATTTGCAATTTGATGTGGTTTGTCAACATATTCATTAAGGGGGAGATTGAGAGACCATGTGTGTAATATCCCGTTTAAAAATAAAACAAATAAGTGATTAGTACTGAAATTAAATAGAATTAGAAAAGAAAAATTCGAAGTTAGAAAGAGTATTAGAACTCGGGCCTTGGCCCATAGCTTTGGCCCAACCGAGGAACCACTTAAAAGGGGAGGCAAACCCTAGCCCTACATTGTAGTGGAGTATCAGAGTACGACAGCTACAGTACCCGCCGCACTGAGCACCTCCTCCCATGGCAGCCCTCCCGCCATGCGGCAGCTCCTCCACCGGCGCCTCCTGTGCATGACTCTCCCGGTGCACGACTCCCGCCGCCGGCCATGGGAGGAGGAAGGAGGTGAGTAGAGAGGCCGTCTTGGGGGTGGAGATCGTCGTCGTCTCGTCGTTCGTCAAGGGTAACCGCTGTCCCATCGTCTAGATGTTTAATTGTTGTTTTTCTAGCAATGTCGGGTTTAGATCGCGTTCTGTCCAGATTAGTGCGTGGCTGTTTTCGTATCCTTAGAAGCAGAATCTGGAGACCCCATCTCCTAGAGATATGTGGGGTTTGTTCTTAGGTTTAAGTGGCCGCCAAGAACGCCCAAATCCAATTAACGGTTAGAAAGTTATGATTTGTTTAGTGCTGCTGTCCCAAAATCCTGACGAGAATCTGCAGTTAACTTGTTAATTAAGTAAGAATTTGATAAGTGCAGAATTGGAACTTGGGATCTCCTAGAGAGTTGTAGGATATCTCGTTATCTTTCATTGCCGACAAGAATCACGTCATTTGGACCTCTGTAGCAAAAGTTATGATTTTATTCTTATTGGGTCTATGCTGTGGAATGGTTGCTGGTCTGACAGGTTTTAGTGTTTCGACCTAAGCGTATATTTAGAGGACAAATCAGAGGGTCTCGCCATAACGAAAAATGTAGATAATCCTTCCAGCTT
The DNA here is from genome assembly GCA_036346255.1 of Ampelocalamus luodianensis. Taxonomy (NCBI): domain Eukaryota; kingdom Viridiplantae; phylum Streptophyta; class Magnoliopsida; order Poales; family Poaceae; genus Ampelocalamus; species Ampelocalamus luodianensis. The sequence continues at coordinate 17,261,315 of CM070627.1, read as the reverse complement.
TCAGGAAAAGTAAATATCATGAAATTCGGATGAATTTATAGAAAGTTATGATAGTTTTATTGTTGCTGTCCAGAGACCCGACGCAAAAATTGATGCTTTGTTGAATGGCTTGGTAGGGCTAGTAAAGGGTCGAATCAGAGAACCTCACCAACTAGGTTTAGAAGGGGAATTCAATAAACTTTTCAGAATGTCCAAGATCACTTCATTTGGATTTCTGTACAAGAAGTTATGATTTTTTCGAAGGGGGCTGTTCTCTGGAAAGGAAATCTGGCAGCCGATAATAGAGTCGGGGATCGCGTCGAGTGGACGATGAGTTCATTTGTGATTACAGTTTTGTTATTAGACCTACATGGTAGCCTTAGCATGTCTCATTTATATGTCCAGGTGTGGGTTTGGCTCCGGGAGCAGTACCTTATCCTCGACATCCACCTTCGCACGGTTGAGGCAAGTACAATTTTAGTAGACAGATGTTGAATGAGTGTTGAATTGATTGTTTGTGGTGAATGTCGCTGTTTAGTTAGTTTGAGTATGGAAGTAGCTTATATATGATCCTGTTACCTGAAATGCATCTCTATGATGAAGTATGCTTATGAATGTTTTTGTTACCTGTATTGCAAGTGCATTAAGGAATAGCATTGAACTTATTGAGTGGAGTCTTGTGTTATATTAGATAATGTTTGGTGTGAACCATGAATGCTTTGCGATGTGAAAATTATAGTTCGTGTGTAGTGGTGCGTATGTTATATACTACGCATTGATGTTGGAAAAGTATGATACCTAAGGATGAGAAAGTTGTATTATGAATAGTCTACTTGTATGCCATGAAGATGCGAATGCATTTGTTCATTTATTGTTCTTATTGAAATTGCATACACACGCATCATGTTGGCATTTGTGGGCTCGGTCACGAGTTGACCATGCTATTGTTGAGATCCCGTCATAATGATGGCGGGCAAAGATCCCCATGCTCGTGGAGCATGGGCCTAGATCCCCACATTGGTGGTATGTGGGCAATTGGTCCCCGTGCTAGAAGGCACGAGCATGGGTGTGCATTGACGGATGCACACTCGCGTCTGAGTGTAATGCTAAGAGACAAAGTAAAGGATAAAGTGAAAGTTGAGCATCTTGCATAGCATGTGCATGGTTTATCCTAAATGTTGTGAAGTGTATTGAGTTGTTGAATTACCATTAAGAATGTTGTCTTTGATTATAGTGTACTTGCTGAGTCATCGAACTCACCCTTGTTGTTGTTGTTTGTTTAGGTACCTCTCAAAAAGGGCGCGACATGCATGGGAGGGCATAGTTATAGTTTTGAAGCACTGCCACGAACATTGAGATTATAATTCAATAAAGTTAATCATGCTTAAATAACTGAATAAACTGCTTAAGGGCTTCTCTTTGGGTTATGCCTTATGTTGATTTGTGTAATAGTGTTGATTAGCATAATATGGATGTCTTTATGATTATGTTTTGAATTGGAAGACTGGTTAATTGATTATTGTTATTGTTTCTTGTGCGAACCTCCGGTATGATTATTTATACAAAGGAGGTTCTGCCGAAATTTTTTTGTAAAGTGCCTTAGAATTAATTTGTTTTATACTATTATGGTAGCATTCCAGGCTCATGATGGGCTGGGGTGTTACAATGTGGAGGCCCTCTTCATGTTGTGATGAATATTTGACAGCATTTGAGACTTATTGATGTACGTTCGATAGTTGTTAAAGTTTGCGAAGTCAAGTTTTGAGTTTCACCTAGGTTGCATGGGATGTTATGATGCATATTTTCATTAATGATGGTCAAGTGCGCGGCGCTTGTGCCAAGAAAACGATTTCTTCGTCTTTGTTGACTACAGGTTGACTTGATGGCTTAGATGATCATCGACGTGGGATCGGGAGCAAGCTTGGAGAGCTTGGCGTCCAGAACGATCATGGTGGTCGAGGAGATAATCGGGGATCAAGTCTAGTCATGAAGATGGAGTCTTCGTGAAGATGGCATGAGACGGGTTCATGCATCGGCTCAGGGTTACTTGGCAGTGTCCAAGTGTCAGCGAGGCGTTCCGAGGGTGTTCAGAGCTCGAGACACAAGGCGGGGATATGACAAGTCAACGAGGAGCAAAGACCATCAAGGCGGAGCAGCGTGGTAGCTCTAGGTGGCTTATGTTGACCAAAATCAACATAAGGGCATTGATATAATTATACCTAGTCAAGAGGGGTATTCTAGGCAAGGGGTAGAGTTGGTTGAACCCTAAGTGGATATGAATGAGTAGAGAGAGTTAATCTTAGCCCTTGAGGTGATCCAAGGGTTGAGATTGCTCCCATAGGGCTATAAATAGAGGGGTAGAGGTATGCCTTCACCACCAAGTCTTGGGGAAGGACTTAGGGTTTTCCTTATGCTCCTTTGAGCTTTTCCCACTATGAAGTCTGGCTTTGTAATCCTTCCTCTGAGCAATGAAAGTTTCAAGTTCTTGCATGTTCTGAAATTTATTTTATTTCTTGCTTTCCTTTGTTGCAACTTGAGCTTTTCTTCCCCTCCTTCTACTCGTTGTAGTTCTATTGGATCTAGGACGTGTAAGAGGTTGAGGAGTTCATCAGGAACATGTTCCAACCCAACAAGATCCATTAGAATTCATTCTTGCTAAAGTTGTGTTTGCATTAACCATGTTCTTGAGCTGAAATTATTGTTTTTGATGCAGCTTGAACTTTGCATGAAAGGTTGAGACTTTGGGCATATCTTTGCAATTCCTTTTGGAATCATATCCCTAATATCATTTCCTAGCAATGTATCAAGTTTCATCAATTTTGGATGAGTATATCTTGAGTTATTGAGGTTTCTTCACAGCTAAGTTTTTGAAATTGCTGTTTTGATGCAACGTGAACTTGGAGCAAGAAAGGTCTCTCTCTTGGGCTTTATTTTGCAATTTCTTTTGGAATCATAACCCTAATGACCTCATGTTATTATGGTTTAAGTTTCATCAATTTTGGTTGAATAGATCTTGAGTTCTTGAGGTTTCTTAGCAACTAAGTTTCTAAAATTCTAGATTTGCTGAAATTACAGATTTGATGCAACGTGATCTTGTAGCATGATAGGTCTCTCTCTTGGGCTTTATTCTGGAATTCCTTTTGGAATCACAACCCTAAGAACCTCATGTTGCTATGTTTCAAGTTTCATCAATTTTGGTTGAATAGATAATGAGTTCTTGAGGTTTCCTTGCAGCTAAGTTTCTAAAATTCTTGTTCTGATTCACTCTGTTCTTAGTATACTCTTAGTGTTCTTGAACCTAGTGTCTTCCTAATAGCACTAGAGTTCAAGAGAAGAATTACTTGAGTGGGAGAAATTTAATTTGCGCCTATTCACCCCCCTCTAATCGCCATAACCGATCCTTCATCTTCGAGGGTAGGAAGTGGTCCTTTGATAGAGTAATAGTCCTTGAGTTTTCATTGGAAAACCCGGTAGTTGTGTAGGTCGTGCCCTTCCATTTTATGAAAAGGGCACCACCTCGGCTTGTTAGTCTTCCATTTGGGTCATTTTCCTTTGTCCTGGTTGGAGTACTATTTGGAGTCTTAAGGCTCCTTGTCATTCACAGCTAAGACCTCCAGCCCTTCTTCAAGCTCTTAGTCTGTTACTTTTTGCTTTTAGACTTTCTCTTGAATTTCTTAGTTGGTCTGTCCTTCTCCTTGCTGCCCTCACTTGCTCTTTGAGGACCCTTGTCATCGCGATCGATCATGCGATTCCACTCTACTACTTCAAAAAGCAGTTGCGTAGCGGTTGCGTAGCGGTCTGCCATCTCAAAGAGTTCATCAAAATTATCTGGAGAGTTGAGAGCAATATCCTCTATGATCCTCTAGTTTTGGACTCTCTATTTGAATGTTCTAATAACAAAAGAGTCAAAGACTTCAGGAATTGATTTATGAACCTGGCTGAAGCGTCTTATGAACTAACACAAAGTCTCATGAGAATGTTGTTGCATTCGATGTAGGTTATCTTCTTTTCTAGGATGCTTATATGTGCCCTAGAAGTTCGCTAGTAGTAGATCACATATGTGCTGCCACGAGTAGATTGACTCCACTGGTTGGTTTAGCAACCATGATCGAGCAGAGCCCTCAAGGATTGTTGGCAAGTAATTTGCCATGATGTGCTCATCTCCTCTAGTGGCTTGTACTTCAGTGGTGTAGATTTGCAAAAAATCAACGGGATTTTGGGACCCATCAATCTTCTACATGTTAGTTGGTCGAAATCTAGCTAGCCAGCGAACTATTCAGAGATCAGACAAAAATGCTTGACATATGGTAATGGTGTCATAACGCCTCCTTTGTGGGAAAGAGGGTTAACATCGCTAGCTGATCGTACTCGACGATACCCAGCGGTAAATGTACCTGAGCTATCATTGATCTCGATCCTAAGAGGATAATACTCCTTGTGCTCCATCTGCTGATGCAGATGTCTTCGAAGATGTGGCAAACGACCACCTCCCCTAGGAGTCTATTGATAACAAGTCAAACAAATGCTATTAACTATTTCATTACTACAACTGAAAGAATGACAACTAAATGGGAAAATCCTACACAATAAGGAATACAAATATGGATTGGCATTTTTTTCGAATTCAGCCTCTTTGTAGCTCTACTTCAAATCAAAAACAACTTTGTGTTTTTGATAACCTGATTATACTACATACGCATAACTTTTCGCTAAACTATAACAAACGTAGTTATTGATGGGTAATACAACAACGCCTTAGGTACGAAAAACACTGATGTCACAGTAAATGGCAGAGCCGTGAAATGGAAAAGAAATATGCATTGACGATGCTATGGTAAATAGTATATGGTCATGCACTTTGATTTCCTCTAGAAAGGTATGTAGAGGCATTACACCGCCAACTTTCCGATAAGGATCGAAGAAGTGTTCACCTGATGTAGTGTTAATAACAAAGTATAGGGAACTTCACAGAGCAATAGGGGGGAGAGGGCAGAGAGAGGGATTGAGGGGAGTAGTACCTCGGTGCAAAGGCAACAGCACTAGCAGTAGCAGCATAACCCCAAATCCATCCATTATTCATGCATAGGCAACCTTAAGATGCATCAGTGAAGGGAACGAAGCATATCATTGAAACCAAATCAAAAACAAAAATGAAAGGGGGGGGGTACTACACGGGTCGGAGGGGAGCCAGGAGGAGCCGAGCCGGGTGCAGCAGTAGGTGGCGGCGCGCATGGAGCTGGGACCAAGCCAGGGCGTGGGCGGCAGCACCGGAGGGAGCTGGGCGCAGATAGGAGGACCACGGGATAGGTAGGGCCACCGAGCGAGCGCGCGGCGAGTGGCGGCACCACAACGGCCACTGAGCCACGCCGGGCGGGGAGAAACCAGAGGGCGGATCAAGGCAGCGTAGGAGGCAGCGGGCAAGTGAGTGGGAGCCAGGCGGGCGCAATGAAGGAGGCACGCGGGGAGGTGCCGGGGACAGAGCGCATGAGGCGAGCAGCGCACGGCCGAGTGCAAGTGTGTGGCGGTCGGCAAGCCGAGCCGCAAGGCTATTTAGGCAGGCCGAGTAGGGGACAGGGAGGAGCGGAGGGCGCGGGCCACAACGGGCCGGAGCTATAATACCCCAAAAATTAAATCGGGAGAGAATAATTAAAATCGGGGGAATATTTCTTTTAGCAAAGCGATTGAACAGGAGAAAGAGGGGTTTTAATGTAATACTCCAATTTATTCTACGAAAGAAAGCGTTCAAAAGAGAAATTAGACATAAAAAAAGAGGGGTTTCTGCAGTTTTTCGGCAACTTGGGCCTTGGGCCTTGGCCCAGGAGGCCCATGAGGGGTTGGCCACCAATAAAAGGAAGGGGGAAAACCCTAGGTGCACTGTAGCTACAGTGCCGCCGCACTGTAGCACGGCTACTGTAGCACACCTCTCCTCCATGGTGGTGCCCCCCTCCATTGGTGCCTCCCTTCCTCGCCGTCGGTGCTCCCTGCTGCCGATCAAGTGAAGAAAGGAGAGGAGATCAACTTCGTGGGGGAGAGTTCATCATCTTGCTGTGATTCTACAAGGGTAACGTCGCGTGTTCTTCGTTGTTTGATGCGTAATAGTTGCGGTTGATGTCGTTTGGTAGATTGATTTGCGTCGGTCTAATAGATCACGTTCTGTCCAGATTATTGCGCGGTCAGTTTCGGGTGTTTAGAGGCCGAATTAGGAGTTTTGGTCTCCTAAAGTTATGTAGATAATGTTCTTAGCTTTCAGTGGCCGCCAAGAACACCAAAATCCGATTAACGGTTAGAAAGTTATGAATTGTTTAGTGCCGCTGTCTGGTTAATCTGTCAACATTCTGACAGTCCGTAAAAAACTGAGTTAATCTATTATTTAAGGACGAAATCAGATGATCTCAGTATAACGAAACATGTAGGTACTTTCTATACCTTTTCATAGAGATAAAGAACGCAAGATTTGGACCTTCGTAGCAAAAGTTATGGTGGTTTTAGTGTACTGTCCAGAGAAACCGACGTGAAAATTGTTGTTCTGTAGGTTGGCTTGGTAGAGGCAATAGTTGGCATAATCAAAAGGGCTCCCCAACTAAGTTTATTTAGGTAATTTAATTACCTTTCCAGAAAGTCTAAGAACATCCTATTTGGACTCCGGAGCAGAAAGTTATGTATTTTAGAAGTTGACTGTCCGCAGTGAACACCAAAAGCGATCGCTAGAAATTGGAAGATTGGAAAATGCTTGGAAGTTTAGAGAGTTCAATTGTGTTGTTATTTATGCTTTTGGTCCAGTATGTTGGTCTTAGATTGGGTTATCTCTATGTTCAGGTTGGAGCGAGATCCCAGGGGCAGCGCCCATTTCGCGTCCACCGTTCTCGCACGGTTGAGGCAAGTATCCGGGTTATTGTATTATTATGCTTGTATGCTGTGACTGTTTGTGTTTGGGTCATAATAGCCATGAATGGATGATATTGTGATGAGTACCAAATTATCTTGGTGGTTGCAAGTACTCTGTTTGATAGAGTAATTATGAATTGTTTGTGATGAGTGCTATGTTTTGATACATATTAGCTATGCTTAGTTGATAGTGTGATATGTTGATTAAAGATGGTAAATGCTTATGATATGAATGATATAAGTATGAATGAGTTAAATTCATAAGTGATATTGCTGAGGAGGTATGATTATGATGATTCATGATGTGTGCATATGTATCATGTTGACAAAATAAAGACTTGGTCACGTGGTGACCAAGCATTTATTGAGATCCCGTCATGTATATGACGGGCTTGAAATCCCCACACTTGTGGAGTGTGGGCTTGAGGTCCCCTTTACTTGCGGAGTATTGGGCAATTGGTCCTGTGCTTGCGAGCACGGGCATGGTATGCGGCGGCGGTCGCATATCTCGTGACACGGTGAAATGCGACAAAGAGTGAAAGAGAAAAGTTGCATTGCATATTCGCATACATACCTCATGAGATATGTTTTTGTGTAAAGCTTTGGAATGGAATGTTGATGATGTAAATGTGAGATTAATGTTTCATTATTGGTACTTGCTGAGTCTTTGGACTCACCCTTGCTTTGTTGTGGTTTTAGGTACCACTTGCAAGAATGGCATGCATGGGAGGAGTAGACTTGAGTTGGACACACACACTACCATCCACCTTAAAAGTTGATAATTTTTAGTTCATACTTTAATAAAGGAGCAACTCGCTTAGAGATTGTTTATGATTATGCTTCATGCATTGGATTAAGTGTAATAATGATAGGTAGTGTCTTTTGGATATCTCTGGATGTGCTAGCTTGCTTTCATGTTTTGAATGACTATTGATTATGCTGAATGTTGGATTAATTATATACGTTTTATTCAAATATTGGAACCTCTGGTAGTTAATAATACAGGTGGTTACGCCAAAAATTTGGTAGGATGTTTTGGCTTAAAATTGTTTAATGTTAGTTTGGTAGCATTCGGGCTAAATCTTTGAAATGGGGTGTTACAGATTGGTATCGAGCGGGCTTTAGGTCCGTGGTTAATAGAAAAAATATTAAATTGACACACTTGTACATGTGAGGTGGGGTTAGGAATTACATTGCTTCGCATTATCTGTTGATATGTTTCATTTGTTGAGCAATTGTTGAATTGCCTCTGTGCTATCTTTCTTGTTGTTAATCTATGAAATGATATGTTATGATATTCTATAACTATGAATCTATTATATGATTACCATGAGATGATCATGTATAATGATATTTCATTATATTGTTAATGCGTGTCGGTGATAGTGGATAAGAAGTGGAGGCCGTGATTGTGGTCTTGGACTTTGTCGGTTATATCACCGTTCGTGGTAGACGAATAGAGTAGTTACCCCGAATACCATAGTTGCAGGAGTTGAGCGTGAGCTGCTTTAGAAAGTTGTTTTCCTTCTTGACCTCAATCTTGGCAAATTCTTGTTCGGTGGTGGATGATGATTTTCTCGTGGGTTCGTGGTTCATGGTAATGGTTGTGTTTCAATGGTCTCTAATGGTTCTCTGAAACAAGTATTGTTTTTACTTGTTGAGCTGTCTTTACTACTAGTGATCGTCCTCAATTGGCATTACTGATAATTCCATGGTTGTTTCTTCTTTCTCATTGAAAAAGAATGACTCATGTATTCATTTGAAAGTTTGGGTAATGAGAGTTTCTGTTGCAAGTTTGTTAACATGAGAAAACTTTTTCTCTATGTATTTCTTTTGGATTATTCCGAGTGATGAAGTTTAATGCATCTCTTTTATGTTGGAAATTGCTAAAATCCTTTTCTGATGCCTTGTTATGGTTAAATCAGAGATTGTAATCAAATAACTCGATATGGTATGGATATCAAGTTGAGTCATTGGTATGGTGAATAATTAATATTAATTAGTAACCTTGGAAGTGAAATTGATTAGGATGATGTTGTCTTTTTCTAGTTCTTGATGAGCGGTATATATGAGTAGTGATTGAGAGATATCAAGAAGTATGGAACCTTGATGAACTAGTCCGGTCATTAAAGCTGTTTAGGTTGTTAAACTTGTTGGGTTCTTTGGTTCCCATGGATTAATTTAATTGTGTGGAAAGGAAAAATTAGAGGAATACCGTTTACATATTCCCTAGTATGATTAGTTATTAGAATTGTGTACAACCGGTTGAGCAGTTGAATATCGGTGGATCTAGAAATTATGGGAGGAGTTCTATGTAGTTCTTCTATGTAGGATGACGTGATGAATTTAGTTGTAGTGTTGTTGAGACTCTTGATCGATAGAAGATTTGATTTTTTGAAGTTTTAGTGTATTTTTGCGAAATCCAATGTGAGGAGGAGCAGTTGAATATGTGCTTGTTAATATCCATGTGATTTGGGAAGGAAAGTAGGTAGCAACTAGATTTCATAACGGCGATTGATAACAACAAGGGTTGTCGTATAAGCGTTGTGTGTTGAAGTTTGATAATGAGCATCGCTAAAAGTTGAACGATATGATATAATAGGTGGCTTATGCCCACATGATTGTGAAATAATTGGATGAACTTGTGTCCTTGATGAAAGGGTTTTGGTAGGAGCTTTTCAATTGGGTAGTAGACCCGTTCTAAACTTAAGAAGTTGATGTAGTGATGTTGTATGATTTTGATATACTCTCATTTTGAAGATGTGATGAAAAGGCAGTATGGAACAAATTAGTGAAACTTTGGGGCTTTCTAATGGAATAGTTGATGATAAATATTCATGTTCAGAGTATATTATTCTTGATGTTAGTAAGATTATCTGCAAGAGATTGTGACTTGTGTGTGGTGATGATTCTTTTAGAAATAAAGAAATTTGATCGTCTTTCGTAACTTGGATTTTGTAGAAGTGTTTCGAGTTTTGCGATGGTGATCAATTGGATCGCTTGAGTTATGTGGTGATTGAGTTGCTTTGAGCAAAGTGACATGTTGAAAGATTTTATTGGTTCTTAAGTTGTTCCTACGATTTGGTCTTAAGAGCTTATCTTGTTTAAGCTGGCAAATTGATGTAGTAATCACAGAAAATAACCTTCCTTGTTAAAGGAATGAGTCAAGTATAAGTAATTGAGCTTTAAGTCTCGTTTCGCATCTTGCGTTTATTTGAGAGTGCTTAAACCTTATGCGATTGTTCCATAAGAGTTTATCAATTTTCAAAGGGCATTACCTTCTTCTCATTTGTGGTTTGGTATTCGCTTTCAGTGAGGGCTTGAGCCTCATTGTTGACATTCCCTTATGTTTTTCAATACTTGGCCTAAGTGACGCTTTCCTTGGTCTTGTGTTCACTGTGGGTGGCACATGTTTTCCTAGTTGATGAAAATTGATTCCATTCGCTCTTTCTTTTGAGGAAGAATCAACCTATTCGTTTCACCTGAGTCTTTTGAGGTGTTCAATAATTGTAGTTGTGAAACTTGGGTTGTAAGTTATTCGATGAGCATTGGAGGATGAAATAATTTCGTAATATAGTTCTTTGAGAGAAGTCTATCTCAATGGAAGATTGTCTTATGGGGTTAAACTGATTACATTGTTAAAGATAGTAGAACCTATAGTGATTGTGATCCAAGATCTTTTGTTCACCTCGGGTGGGACATTAAAATTACCGAGAGTATGAAAATCTTGATCAATTTTATAGAGTATCGTAATTTGGTAGTATTGCGAGGTTGCGATTGGTTATTCTCGATGACGTGGTTTAATGAGAGTGGGATTACAAAGTAATCGAATTGTCATGTCAATTAATGGGATAATAGAAAATGTTGAGTAATGTCAAGAGTGATTTGGTTTTGATTGAGTAACCTTCTAAGAGTTATAATCTTTGTAAAGGTAACCGGGTCAAGAAAATATTTTCATGAGGATATTAATAAGTGAGTATGTGGGAATTATGGATTTTTAGGGATTTAATTTAAGGATTTCCCTATCCTTTATATGAGAAGTTAGTTGCAAGAGTCTTGGAGGTTAAATGTGGACTTTGCATTGTTATGCTAGAACTTTGAGTCGCCCAAAGATTATGTGCAGAGGAAGTAGAATAAGGGTGGATTAAGCAACGCATTGGGATGATCGTTGATAACACCCTTCGATGTAGTACATGAGAGTGTGTGATGTGGAATCTGAAATGTTTGTCCTAAAAAGGGTTGAGGTGATATGATCGTGTGAGAGATCTAATTTGGGGATACTTTACGAGTGCCATCTCACAAATGAATTCTATCGATAAAGGAATCGGTTAGAGAATGTTTTGTGAAATCATGAGTCCCTCTTCAAAGGTGTAGACAAGGCGTTTGATTTGGGCTTAGCGTTGAGATCGCCAAGTTAAGAGTAACAAGTTAGTGTGTTGTGCGATGATTGGGATTCCATAGCTTGAGGGAAATTTTGGTCCTAGAAGAGAAACTGTTAAATTGATGCTTCCTCAAGAAGTAAATTGTTTTCCTGATTTTCGTTTAAGTTCTATCTTTGTTGACCTTTGTCTTTTGCAAAGTTGAGCTTGGCTTTATGTTGGTATGTGTGGTTCTTATCAGTTCAGAAAGAATAAAAGAAATGTTGGATTTGGTTATTCGAGTGATTTCTCCTTTGGCGGATGTGGTGTTTATTTGCAAATTGTCTAATTTGAAGGTGGAAAGATTTTCGTGATAAATCTTCGATTCTGAACTTGACTCTTTTTAGTACTGAGTTGGTAACACTTGGTTGCGATGATAGTCCTTCATTTTTTTCAGTTGGGCTATGTCGGTGTAAGAGTGTGTTTAAAGCGAGTTCTGTTGTGTGTCCCTCGTTAATGGAGGCGATCTTTCTTTGGGTGAAAAAGTCCGCTTAATAGGTGGAACAAAAGTTCAGTGTTCTATGCACATGTTGCGTGGTTCGGTACCACTAGGGGGGGTTGCCCCAAGGTATATTGGGTTGTTTTCGCTAGTTGGCAAAACGTTAGGACCGTAGTGAGTCCAAGCGCGAAGTACACATCGTCTTGTTTGTCCCAGTGCTGAGTGAGTACCAGAGAGGTCCGAAGTTTGAAGTTTCGCAGGAGCTGCTGACCTTTGAGTAGCATCCTGTGCGTTGTTAGATAGGTCAGAGCGAGTGTTGAGGCACAAGTCGTTGGTTTGTGTCAAGGTGCCTTTGTCCCATTAGCCCGAGAGGGAGGCGACTTGGGAATTGGAGTCTCGCAAGCGCTAGCTTTATCCAAAGTTTTTCACGGCGGTACATAGTAATGTTAGTAAATCTTTTAGCGATGGTTTTTTTGTGTTGAGGTTGAATAGAATTCGGGGTCGAATTCTGTTTAAGGAGGGTAGAATGTAATACCCCAAAAATTAAATCGGGAGAGAATAATTAAAATCGGGGGAATATTTCTTTTAGCAAAGCGATTGAACAGGAGAAAGAGGGGTTTTAATGTAATACTCCAATTTATTCTACGAAAGAAAGCGTTCAAAAGAGAAATTAGACATAAAAAAAGGGGGGTTTCTGCAGTTTTTCGGCAACTTGGGCCTTGGGCCTTGGCCCAGGAGGCCCATGAGGGGTTGGCCACCAATAAAAGGAAGGGGGAAAACCCTAGGTGCACTGTAGCTACAGTGCCGCCGCACTGTAGCACGGCTATTGTAGCACACCTCTCCTCCATGGTGGTGCCCCCCTCCATTGGTGCCTCCCTTCCTCGCCGTCGGTGCTCCCTGCTGCCGATCAAGTGAAGAAAGGAGAGGAGATCAACTTCGTGGGGAGAGTTCATCATCTTGCTGCGATTCTACAAGGGTAACGTCGCGTGTTCTTCGTTGTTTGATGCGTAATAGTTGCGGTTGATGTCGTTTGGTAGATTGATTTGCGTCGGTCTAATAGATCACGTTCTGTCCAGATTATTGCGCGGTCAGTTTCGGGTGTTTAGAGGCCGAATTAGGAGTTTTGGTCTCCTAAAGTTATGTAGATAATGTTCTTAGCTTTCAGTGGCCGCCAAGAACACCAAAATCCGATTAACGATTAGAAAGTTATGAATTGTTTAGTGCCGCTGTCTGGTTAATCTGTCAACATTCTGACAGTCCATAAAAAACTGAGTTAATCTATTATTTAAGGACGAAATCAGATGATCTCAGTATAACGAAAAATGTAGGTAATTTCTATACCTTTTCATAGAGATAAAGAACGCAAGATTTGGACCTTCGTAGCAAAAGTTATGGTGGTTTTAGTGTACTGTGCAGAGAAACCGACGTGAAAATTGTTGTTCTGTAGGTTGGCTTGGTAGAGGCAATAGTTGGCATAATCAAAGGGCTCCCAACTAAGTTTATTTAGGTAATTTAATTAACTTTCCAGAAAGTCTAAGAACATCCTATTTGGACTCCGGAGCAGAAAGTTATGTATTTTAGAAGTTGACTGTCCGCAGATGAACACCAAAAGCGATCGCTAGAAATTGGAAGATTGGAAAATGCTTGGAAGTTTAGAGAGTTCAATTGTGTTGTTATTTATGCTTTTGGTCCAGTATGTTGGTCTTAGATTGGGTTATCTCTATGTTCAGTTGGGAGCGAGATCCAGGGGCGGCGCCACTTCAGCGTCCACCGTTCTCGCACGTTGAGGCAAGTATCCGGTTATTGTATTATTATGCTTGTATCTTTGTATTGTTTGTGTTTGGGTCATAATAGCCATGAATGGATGATATTGTGATGAGTACCAAATTATCTTGGTGGTTGCAAGTACTCTGTTTGATAGAGTAATTATGAATTGTTTGTGATGAGTGCTATGTTTTGATACATATTAGCTATGCTTAGTTGATAGTGTGATATGTTGATTAAAGATGGTAAATGCTTATGATATGAATGATATAAGTATGAATGAGTTAAATTCATAAGTGATATTGCTGAGGAGGTATGATTATGATGATTCATGATGTGTGCATATGCATCATGTTGACAAAATAAAGACTTGGTCACGTGGTGACCAAGCATTTATTGAGATCCCGTCATGTATATGACGGGCTTGAGGTCCCCACACTTGTGGAGTGTGGGCTTGAGTCCCCTTTACTTGCGGAGTATTGGACAATTGGTCCATGTGCTTGCGAGCACAAGCATGGTATCTTGGCGGCGGTCGCATATCTCGCATTACGGTGAAATCGACAAAGAGTGAAAGAGAAAAGTTGCATTGCATATTCGTATACATACCTCATGAGATATGTTTTTGTGTAAAGCTTTGGAATGGAATGTTGATGATGTAAATGTGAGATTAATGTTTCATTATTGGTACTTCTTTGAGTCTTTGGACTCACCCTTACTTTTGTTGTGTTTTTAGGTACCACTTGCAAGAATGGCATGCATGGGAGGAGTAGACTTGAGTTGGACACACACACTACCATTCACCTTAAAGTTGATAAATTTTTAGTTCATACTTTAATAAAGGAGCAACTTTGCTTAGAGATTGTTTATGATTATGCTTCATGCATTGGATTAAGTGTAATAATGATAGGTAGTGTCTTTTGGATATCTCTGGATGTGCTAGCTACTTTCATGTTTTGAATGACTATTGATTATCTTTGAATGTTGGATTAATTATATACGTTTTATTCAAATATTGGAACCTCCCGGTAGTTAATAATACGAGGAGGTTCGCCAAAAATTTGGTAGGATGTTTTGGCTTAGAATTGTTTAATGTTAGTTTGGTAGCATTCAGGCTAAATCTTGAGCTGGGTGTTCAGAGGCGGTGTCTTGGCGGCGAGCGAGCAAGGGCGGCGAGGCGAGCAGCGCGGCGGCAACAAAGTGGCGGGGCTGGTGGTGGCGGCAGGAGGGAGGAGGCACCGGAGGGAGAGGTCGGTCGAAGGAGCACCATGGGAGCAGGAGAAGGAGCTCCATGGAGCCAGAGGAGCAGCGCCATTGTAGAGCCAGGGGAGCAGCCGAGAAGCTGGCTACTCGCGGCGCGCAGGCTGGGAGGCGGCGCCGGCGGCCAGGCACCGGGCCAAGCCGGGAGGAGGCGGCTCCAGGGGGCTTCAGCCGAAGAGAATGCAAGAGAAATAGAATGGGGAAGAAAAGCAGTGGAAGGGGATAGAAGGGAAAGGTGGGGAAGAAGGCTCCAGCTCGCGGGCGACGTGGCGCGCTACGGACCAAGTGCACCGACTCGGAATCGGGTAGTCTCAAGCGTGCGTGTTCGCGATCGGGCGAGCATGCGTCTCAATGCGACGTGGGCTGCGCTCGACCGGCGGTTCACTCGATGCGCATCGGTGCGGATCGGGCGGCCGCAAGTGCTCACGGGCGCGATCGGACGACTGATGATTTGATGCCGACGTAGCACGTGCGATGAGGCCCCAAAGCCACGGGCCTTTAATGTTAGTAATGGTGAAGTTTTCTTTCTCGAAAATACAACTATGGTAAAGTTCAATGTTTATTATTTAGTGTTTAAATCCATTCATTGTATAGTCATTGTTATTGTCGTCATTGTTATTATTCATGATTTTTTTCTTTTTCTTTTTTGGGGAGGATATCATTGAGCCTTTATTATTTTTTTAATCTTTTTTTAATAATTATTTTAAAGATAGCATCTTCCTAACCTTATTTTCAATTATGACCCCTTTGGTCACGCCATGACCAATGACGTGATCAAACTGTTCTGTCACGCCACCGACCGTGGCGTGATGAAATTATGATGTCACGCCACCGACCGTGGCGTGATCAAACTGTGCTGTCATACTACTGACCCCTTTGGAGGCGTCTGTTTTTGGGCCAAGTCTTGTCATGCCAGTCCTCTTGGTGTAACAGCACAGTTTGATCATGCCACGGTCGGTGGCGTGACAACATAGTTTGGTTACGCCACGAGTCATGGCGTGCGTGACCAAAGGGGTTAGAATTAAAAATAAAGTAAGAAAATGTTATCTTTAAAATTATTTTTAAAAAAGATTAAATAATAAAAACTGCTCAATATCATTCATGATTGTTTAAGATCTGTGTCTCATTTTATATGTTATTTTTTATAAATTGAACTAATTTTAATGTTGTGTTGGAAAAAACTGTGGAATGCTACTACTTTACTAATTTATTATTTTTGGTGCAGTGGGTCTAATATGTCATGTTTAATTTAAAATATTAACTTTCTGGTGCAAAGTGCAATCTTGTGCATAACATCCAGCTGTATATATGCGACGATATTCACATAGGCATTGACTGGACACATATTCGTATTTCCTATTATTTGTATACGCCTCTTTATTTTGTGGAACAAATTATAGGACCATGTGAATATGCAAATTTATGTTTGTGCGCATGATAAGGACATACTTTTGACTTTCAGGCCAATCACAGTTTCTTGTATTGCGCTCTGATAGGTAGGAGACAAAAAACCAAACTGGCCGCGACCACTATTTATTATTATGCTAGCTACGGTTTTAGTTGTCAAATATATAAGTCAGCAGGGACTTAATGCGTGTGCCTAGACAGCTAAAACTCTCCATCATGTCAAAACTGGTGGACATCTCACTGGTGCAGAAGAAGCGTGAGCGTCTCTCTCCGAAGAACTCTCCATCATGTCATGTACGTAATAATTGCCTCCATGTTCCGTTTTTGTTGTAGATCTCCATGTGGCTTAAACTGTTCTAGTTTCATATCCATATTTGTGTACCTCATTAATTGTTAAGAACCCCTACATCTCAAAATTAAACAAAGATGAGAATAGTAGTGGTGCCTATGGTCAATGATCGGGACACGGGGTCCTCCGTAGATTATCAGGGAAAATAATATGAGAGCACAATTTAAACGAAGAACCTTTATTGACGTGGACACAATGAATGAATAAGAAAACAACAGGGATATTACAGAACTGGTCGAATGATCGTAGTGTTATGAAGATGTTGAATGACGAACCTATTGAATGATGAACCTGTTATTACAGAATACGTGAGATACCCCCTTTATAGCTATTGAAGGGGTGTTAGTTAATGCCGCTAAAGGTGCCTCTTATCTTCATTCACGTTCCTTTGTTGAGTCTTGAACTGCCACGTCTTTTAGTCAACTGTCGTAAGTTGCCAAATACGCCAATAACCGCTCTCATGTTAGTTATGTGGGAAACTGTTCTGTCTCATTTTATATGTTATTTTTTATAAATTGAACTAATTTTAATGTTGTGTTGGAAAAAACTGTGGAATGCTACTACTTTACTAATTTATTATTTTTGGTGCAGTGGGTCTAATATGTCATGTTTAATTTAAAATATTAACTTTCTGGTGCAAAGTGCAATCTTGTGCATAACATCCAGCTGTATATATGCGACGATATTCACATAGGCATTGACTGGACACATATTCGTATTTCCTATTATTTGTATACGCCTCTTTATTTTCTGGAACAAATTATAGGACCAGGATGTGAATATGCAAATTTATGTTTGTGCGCATGATAAGGACATACTTTTGACTTTCAGGCCAATCACAGTTTCTTGTATTGCGCTCTGATAGGTAGGAGACAAAAAACCAAACTGGCCGCGACCACTATTTATTATTATGCTAGCTACGGTTTTAGTTGTCAAATATATAAGTCAGCAGGGACTTAATGCGTGTGCCTAGACAGCTAAAACTCTCCATCATGTCAAAACTGGTGGACATCTCACTGGTGCAGAAGAAGCATGAGCGTCTCTCTCCGAAGAACTCTCCATCATGTCATGTACGTAATAATTGCCTCCATGTTCCGTTTTTGTTGTAGATCTCCATGTGGCTTAAACTGTTCTAGTTTCATATCCATATTTGTGTACCTCATTAATTGTTAAGAACCCCTACATCTCAAAATTAAACAAAGATGAGAATAGTAGTAGTGCCTATGGTCAATGATCGGGACACGGGGTCCTCTGTAGATTATCAGGGAAAATAATATGAGAGCACAATTTAAACGAAGAACCTTTATTGACGTGGACACAATGAATGAATAAGAAAACAACGGGGATATTACAGAACTGGTCGAATGATCGTAGTGTTATGAAGATGTTGAATGACGAACCTATTGAATGATGAACCTGTTATTACAGAATACGTGAGCTACCCCCTTTATAGCTATTGAAGGGGTGTTAGTTAATGTCGCTAAAGGTGTCTTGATGAACCCGAAGGTCTGATTGTTGGCCCGATCTTTCGATGAGAACGATAAGTTCGGTAGTCGTCGCTCAACTCTCACGATCCTAGCTACGAACACGCAAGGCTCGAAACCACGCAATCGCTGAACTGATTGACAAGTCGTTATTAACCGTGCACGAATACCCGGATGACCTGACCACGAAGGTCGATTCCTGCATACACCGAAGAAGCACGCAAGAAAAAGGTAAAGCAATCTGAAATTGCAAATAGGAATTGAAATATTGAATTGAGTTGGGATTTTGAAGCGGTATTATGGTTGGTCTAGTCGACACAAGCCAATACACGAAGTTGCAACAAGGCTAACTTTTAACTAAACAAAATCCAAGTAAACTAGAGGGGGTGCGACCTCCTTAAATAGGGGATGAGGAGCCACACATCTAATAGAACCAGCGGGGCGGGACTAATATTCATGGATACTGTTCACATGAACAGTAACACGCCCTCCAGGTGGGCCGCCGGCAGATGGGACAAGTTCAGTATAATTACAAAGCCCAGATTGGCCCAAACAAGTGATATAACATCTTCTTTTGATGATTGCGATCAGTCCAGAAGGAATTTGGAGGTGAAGCCGGATCCGTTTGAAAGAGGACGAGATAAGCTTTCAATCAAGTACTCGTGGACCTCAAACGGAGTTCGTATGAGAAAGTTATGTCCGTTTTAAGTTGGTGCTGTCAGGCTGATTCTGGAGGCCGAACTGAATTCCAAAACAGGTTCAGCTCGAACTGCTTATTTGTCTTGGACCAAAAGTGACATGGTGCTGATAATTTAAGTGAAGCGTACGAGCTCTTGTACTTGGAACAGTAAGCATAGCAAATATGGTTGTATCCATAGGGGTCATGTCCTCATCATGTCTCTTATCTTCATTCACGTTCCTTTGTTGAGTCTTGAACTGCCAAGTCTTTTAGTCAACTGTCGTAAGTTGCCAAATACGCCAATAACCGCTCTCATGTTAGTTATGTGGGAAACTATTCTGTCTCATAGTTGGTCACGTTAGTTACCACATGCTGGTCGGGGATAGCCCAAAACCACATAGCTGGTCGCATAGTGTCTATGACAAGCCGTCTCATGACTCAAACCAGCATGTGACTAGTTTGCCGTAGTAAAGGGGATTAGCTTCCTTGAAATACTAGTCATAGGTTTATAACCGTTATAGAATGAGCCTCTGATATGTAGTCTTATTTTAACAGAGACTCTGACTTTCACCGAAAAGATCGACCAGGTCAAGAATCCTTGTCACCTAGCCCATAAGGCTTAAGAAAATAAAGAATATTTACTTAAGACTTTCTTGCCTCGAAACCTGGGTCAATAAGATTTGATCAGGCACTTGCCCACATTCCACGAATGTGGGGACCTCAAGCCCGTCATCTACATGACGGGGACCTCAAAAATGCATAGTCACCACTTGACTAAGCCTCCAAAATGATAGCACGATGCACATGAACAAATCTTTAAGCTATCATACCAATGTATTCACAACAACGTCATAAATGAATAAACTTATTCATACTTTTTTTTCATACTTCTGGCATTCCTCATCATTAACATTCATAGCATTCTAGCATCCATGAATAGCACATATATTCATAATACTAGCAAACATGAACAATACCTCATGAATAACAATTAATCATATCTCAAGTATTCACCATCCTTACATATACATATCACATTATCAATCAACCACAGCTAACATATAACGAATACTAGTAAGCACTGTCAAACCATCCATAATTACTCGACCAAACAGAGTACTTGCATCTACCAAGATAATTTGGAACTCATCACAATAACATCCATTCATGGCTATTATGACCCAAACACAAACAGTCACAGCATAGAAGCATAATAATACGATAACCCGAATACTTGCCTCAACCGCAGCGCGAACGGGGGCCTTGAAGTGGGCGTTGCCCCTGGGATCTTGCTCCCACCTGAACATAAAGATAACCCAATCTAAGACCAACATACTGGACCAAAAGCATAAATAACAACACAATTGAACTCTCTAAACTGCCAGGCATTTTCCAATCTTCCAATTTCTAGCGATCGCTTTTGGTGTTCACTGCAGACAGTCAACTTCTAAAATACATAACTTTCTACTCCGGAGTCCAAATAAGATGTTCTTGGACTTTCTGGAAAGGTAATTAAATTACCTAAATAAACTTAGTTGGGGAGCCCTTTTTATTATGCCAACTACTGCCTCTACCAAGCCAACCTACAGAACAACAATTTTCACGTCGGTTTCTCTGGACAGTACACTAAAACCACCATAACTTTTGCTACGAAGGTCCAAATCTTGCGTTCTTTATCTATATGAAAAGGTATGGAAATTACCTACAATTTTCGTTATATTGAGATCCTCTGATTTCGTCTTTAACTAATAGATTAACTCAGATTTCTACAGACTGTCAGAATGTTGACAGATTAACCAGACAGCGGCACTAAACAATTCATAACTTTCTAACCGTTAATCGGATTTGGGCGTTCTTGGCGGCCATTGAAAGCTACGAACAAGACCTACATAACTCTAGGAGACCAAAACTCCTAATTCGACATTTAAAGTCACGAAACAGACCACGCAACATTCTGGACAGAATTAACTTTCTACTCGCAGCAATACGATCTAATCGAAATTGAACCAAAACACATCTACCACTAATTAAACGATGAGGATCGGCACTCGTTACCCTTGTAGAAACCAGGAAGTTCAAGATCTTGCCCCGCGAAGATGATGATTATCCCATCCCTCTTCTTCTCCCCTTCTTCCTCTTGTCCCTCCTTCCTTTGGCTTGCATCAATGGAGGGAAGACCACCCATGGTTGGAGATGGTGTAATACCCCAAAAGTATACGAAAGGAATTAACCGGGAGAGAATAAATAATCGGGAGAGAGTTATCTGAATTGACGAAGGACCAAATAGAAAATGATTAATTTCGCAGTTAGAGAGGGGGAAATCAGCGTTTGTACGCAACCTGGGCCTGGGCCTTGGCCCAGGTGGCCATGTGGTGGCCGGCCAAGGGCGGGGAGGTGCCACCCTCCCCCAAAACCCTAGTCGCCCTCCCCTTTCCCCCTCCTCCCACTTTTGGCCGCCGCCCCCCATCCCTCCTCCTTCCTCCCCTTTGGCCGCCCACTTCCTCCTCCCACGCCACCTCCTGCTGCTCCTCCCCGCTGCTGTCCAAGGAGGTGCCCCATTGCCGGTGTCAAGGAGGAAGAGGAGGACCGCCGGAGATCGCTTGGCCAAGAAGAAGGAGAAGAAGAAGGAGAGGAGAGGGGGAGGGAGAGATCGTGGCCTGCGCTGGGAGTTCTTCACGTCCGGCGGTGTTTCATCAAGGGTAATACCCGTTTTCCCCCGAGTAGATGCATCTTTTGATTGTTGTAGCAATGTTGGTATTTCTGTCTCCTCAGGACAGATCGCGTTATACGGACATTTTGATGTAGTTAAGTGCGGATTCAGTCTTGGGATTCTCCTAGAGAGTTGTAGAGGACGTCAATAGATTTCGCTGAAGTGCTAGATCATATTATTTGGACCTCTGTAGCAGAAGTTATGAATTATTTAGTGTGACTGTTGTGCGATTCTGTTAGCATTTTGACAGGTTTTAGTAATCTGACTTGTGCGATAAGTTAAAGAGAGAATTAGAGGATCTCAGTATAACGAAAGGTGTAGATAATTGTCGTAGCTTTCAGGGAAGCACAAGAACGCGAAATTTGGATGAACGAGCTAAAAGTTATGTTAGTTTTAGTAATCTGTCCAGAAAGTCTGACGTGAAATCGATGTTTTGTTAAACAGCTTAAAAGTGATTTTAGGTGGCCGAATCAGGGAGGTTGACCAACTAGGTTTAGTTGGGAAATTTGATAACCTTTCAATGAAGTCCAAGAACACCTAATTTGGATCCCTGTACGAAAAGATATGAATTTTAGAACATGACTGTCCACAGGGGGGACAAAGCGACATCTAGAAGTTGGGGCTGGGTTCGCGCTAAAGGAACTTTTGTGAGTCCGTGCTTACTTTTATGGTTTGAGCGGTCCTCTATTGCTGTCTTAGCATTTCTTAATTGAATGTTTAGGTGGGGAACTGGTTCCGGAGGCGGCACCCTCTTCGCGTCCTTCATTCCCGCACGGTTGAGGCAAGTGCATTGTTTGATTCATGGTTGCGATTGATTGTGATTGTGTGTTTTTTTCGATATGTGATAGTATAGTGAGATTGATGGCATGATGTTGGTTTAAGATTGGTGGATGCTTGTAGGACCCAGTTTATTTGGCTTGTAATTATGTTTTGTCTCATGCAATGGATTAAATGTAATAATGATGAGTAGTAGAAATTCACATCTCTCTAGTTATGTTAGATACTTAGCATGTCTTTGATTATCTTTTGATGTCTTTGGAAAAAGGTTTTAGTTAATATTTGAATTGTTTGTGTGTTGGAACCTTAGTGTAATTAACTTTACAAGGGAGGTTGCGAAATTATTAAGATTGACTAGTTTGGAATTATTAGAGTTTGTTTAGTAGCATCAGAGGCTCATGTGAGTGAGGTGTTCTGATTGGTATCGAGGCGAGTGTGGGTCCGTAGTGGGAATAGATTAATAACTTAGGTAACAAGCTTTAAAAAAAATTGCTAATGGTTAATTAGTAAAACGCGACATGCCGGTGCAGTAGGATGGGGTGGGACAAGCATTGCATTTCATACGTCATGTTGTAATGATGATTCTGTTATGAGATGATCTTACATACCTATAATATGATTATATGATTATTATGAGTGAGCAGCCTTGTTGAGAGATTAAGGTCATGGTTGTGGCAGGCTTTGCAGTTTACCATTGTTCGTAGTAAGAGAAAAGGGAAGAGGTTACCTCGGATATCTTAGTCTGAATTAATAGTGAGTATCTTTTTTAAAAATTGTCCACTTCCTTTAATTTGAATTTGATCAACTCTTGTTGGTTGTGGTCGATGAATTTCTTTGGGTCGATGGTTCATTTAGGTTGATGGGTTTCTTTGAAAAGGTTGTTATGTTTCTATTGGCTTAACTTGTCCCTTAAAGCAATTATTGTTTTCCTATTGTTGAGTTATTCTTGTGGGTGGTGGACTTGGTTAGTTGTCAATCATGACTTTTGTATTGAGGTTTCGTCTTTGGAAAACATGACCTAATTATTTATTTGGATGATTTGGTTAATGAAAGTTTCCTTTACAAGTCTGTAGTATGTGGAGCTTTGACTCAATGTATCTCTCTTGAGTATTTGGAGTGTTGAAGCTTGATGGTTTTTATGGAAGAAGTTGTTAAACCCTTTAGTAGTGTTTTGGCTTGGCGAGGTTATAATTAAAGCAATTAATGGAAAAGGTATGGATTATCGAGTTAGATGCAATGGTGTGGTGTATAATCGATCTAACTAAGATCCTTTGGAAGGAAAGTTGATTAATTTGTTGGTGCCATATAGTAGCTCTTGTTGAGCGGTGACTAAGGGTATGACTAAACCTAATTGGAATCAATAGAGTTATTAAAAGATGCGGAACTTTGATGAAAAGGTTGATCATTAGAGTCGTTTAGTTTACTAAACTTGTTACATTATTTGATTTCAATGGATTAATCTAACTTTGTAGGAAGGAAATATAAGGATGTGTTTGATCGTTGTCTTAATAGATGATAATATGTAATTATCTTTAATTGGCTATTTGATTATTTTATTTTTGCTTGTGAGAAGGCAAATAGAGAAAGGACCATCAATTTAGTCCAAGGTTGAATAATCATCAATGGTTTAGGATGGGATTTAATAGGTGACTTGTGTTTGTGTGATGGTGAAATTGTCGGATAATAGTATGTCTTTGATGAAAGGGTTTTGGTGTAATCTTTTAAATTTTGTAGTAGATTCCCTCTAAAAAAAGTGGTTGCTGTAGTGAGGTTATAAGAATTTGGTGTACTTTCATTTGAGGATGAGATGATAAAGTGATGTAGCAGTTTGGTCACTTTTGGGATTTTATAAAGGAAGGGTTGATGATAGAACCTTGTTAAGAGTGAATTATTCTTGTTGTTAGTAATAAGGTCTACAAGAGATTGTGCAGCGTTGGAGTGGTGATGATTCTTCTAGATAGAAAGTAAGTTGATTGTTTTAATGACGATTAAATGAAATGTTTGGAGTTTTGAATTAAGTGATCTTTTGAGGTTCATGATTTATGTAGTAGATGAAATTAGTTGAGCAATATGACATATGGAAATGTTACTGTTTGGTTAGTGATGAATGTGATTTGGTATTAAAGGCATCTCTTGTTTGGTTTGGCAAGTAATGTTGTAATCAAAGACTTAAGAGTTTCTTGTGCTATTTGGTATTTCTATTGGTCGTGCTTACTTGAGGAGCCACGATTTCTTGTCGTTGAACCTTGTATCTTTTATTTCTTCCTTTTGAATAAGGAAGTAACCAAATGTGTTGCCAAGTGTTATAAAGAGTAGCATGGTGATTGGTTGGAGGTGGTTAAGTATTTGGAATTTGTTGAGATTTTTGAGAATCAATCTATTTGAAGAAGCGTTATAAAGTGAATTGGTTTCGATTTACAACACCAGGAGAATTCTATTTAAATGGAAAGTTGTCGATGAGATAAAAGTGATTAGTATTACAATTAGTGGAACCTATGACGAATTATGATCCAGTAACATTTGTCCATGTTGGAATCTTGGGATTATCGAAATTGGACTCTGACAAACTTATCAGAATCGCAATTGGATACTTAGTATGATTGTGCGAAGTGTTGTGGTGGTGAAGTTTAATGAGAGTAGCGGTGTGGAGGAACCTCGGTGTCATGATAATTAGTGGGATAGCGGAATTGTTGAGCTTTTGTCAAGCATTACTCGGCCTCGATAAGTAACCTATGGGAGTTAAATTATTTCTAAGGATGTCTTGGTCAAAGGATATATTTATTTATTGGCGTTAGTGATTGGGTATATTTGAATCTTGGTCAATCGGTTAGGGTTTTGTGAACGGTATATTGTGGTTGTGTAGCTGAATTGGATTGGTATGGATTAGAGAAGGTCTAAGACCTGTGAAATAAATCGCCTTGGGATGGTTACTCCATTAGTGAGAGCGTGGATGTTAATGATTGAGGTTATTGTGGAGCTATGTGAAATTTTAGTAAGCGAATTTGAGGATTTCCATGAATCATACAGAAATTCATTGTAGGAGACTTGAGGTTGGTTTTGGGCTTTGCATTCTTAGGTTAGAACCTTGGATGCTAATGATTATGTGTAGAAGTGGTAGAATAAGAGTGGATTCGAGTAGTGGGATATGGTTGGAGATGGTGTAATACCCCAAAAGTATACGAAAGGAATTAACCGGGAGAGAATAAATAATCGGAGAGAGTTATCTGAATTGACGAAGGACCAAATAGAAAATGATTAATTTCCCAGGTTAGAGAGGGGGAAATCAGCGTTTGTACGCAACTGGCTCGGCCTTGGCCTGTGGCCATGTGGTGGCCGGCCAAGGGCGGGAGGTGCCACCTCCCCAAAACCCTAGTCGCCCTCCCTTTCCTCCTCCCACTTTTGGCCGCCCCATCCCTCCTCCTTCCTCCCCTTTGGCCGCCACTTCCTCCCCTCCCACGCCACCTCCCTGCTGCTCCTCCCCGCTGCTGTCCAAGGAGGTGCCCCCCCATTGCCGGTGTCAAGGAGGAAGAGGGAGGACCGCCCGGGAGATCGCTTGGCCAAGAAGAAGGAGAAGAAGAAGGAGAGGAGAGGGGAGGAGAGATCGTGGCCTGCGCTGGGAGTTCTTCACGTCCGCGGTGTTTACGTCAAGGGTAATACCTGTTTTCCCAGTAGATGCATCTTTTGATTGTTGTAGCAATGTTGGTATTTCTGTCTCCTCAGGACAGATCGCGTTATACGGACATTTTGATGTAGTTAAGTGCGGATTCAGTCTTGGGATTCTCCTAGAGAGTTGTAGAGGACGTCAATAGCTTTCGCTGAAGTGCTAGATCATATTATTTGGACCTCTGTAGCAGAAGTTATGAATTATTTAGTGTGACTGTTGTGCGATTCTGTTAGCATTTTGACAGGTTTTAGTAATCTGACTTGTGCGATAAGTTAAAGAGAGAATTAGAGGATCTCAGTATAACGAAAGGTGTAGATAATTGTCGTAGCTTTCAGGGAAGCACAAGAACGCGAAATTTGGATGAACGAGCTAAAAGTTATGTTAGTTTTAGTGATCTGTCCAGAAAGTCTGACGTGAAATCGATGTTTTGTTAAACAGCTTAAAAGTGATTTTAGGTGGCCGAATCAGGGAGGTTGACCAACTAGGTTTAGTTGGGAAATTTGATAACCTTTCAATGAAGTCCAAGAACACCTAATTTGGATCCCTGTACGAAAAGATATGAATTTTAGAACATGACTGTCCACAGGGGGGACAAAGCGACATCTAGAAGTTGGGGCTGGGTTCGCGCTAAAGGAACTTTTGTGAGTCCGTGCTTACTTTTATGGTTTGAGCGGTCCTCTATTGCTGTCTTAGCATTTCTTAATTGAATGTTTAGGTGGGGAACTGGTTCCGGAGGCGGCACCCTCTTCGCGTCCTTCATTCCCGCACGGTTGAGGCAAGTGCATTGTTTGATTCATGGTTGCGATTGATTGTGATTGTGTGTTTTTTTCGATATGTGATAGTATAGTGAGATTGATGGCATGATGTTGGTTTAAGATTGGTGGATGCTTGTGAGGACCCCAGTTTATTTGGCTTGTAATGCTTAACCAACCACCTGGTCCTAGCATCACAAATCAAATAAACTGATCCTCGAGATACGTATACTTCCCAGAAAGCAGTATACACACCTCGTTACAAAATTAGACATCAACTCCATTCAAAACATAGAGTCCAAACATTACACTACAAACGGAAGATAAACAAATAGCAAAGATAAAACAGACAATGGCCGACTGGCCACAAGATACACAAATAACAACAGAAAGACAGCGGAAGCAAAAGTGCCATAAGATGGCTATAAACAAAGCCAATCGGTGTGCCTTCACCCACAAGGCATCCGACCGGACCGCCAAGTCTAGTCGTCACCACGGCGACAAAGACACTCACGTAAGTGAGGCCCCGAGGCTCACCTTCTTCCTCTGCAACAAAACATTAAGCAAAGCACTGAGTACAAAGATTGTCTTTGTACCCGCAAGACTGACGTGTGAACTAGCGCACTGTTCATATGCTACATGCAGCTTGTTTAGTGGAGGCCATATGTTTTATTTGCATAAAGCCAATTTTCATTTGCAATAATGTAATACAGTTTAAAAGCAAGTTTGCAATTCATTTTTAAGATTGAAATAACAAGATTTGGATATTAATAACAAAAGCGAAAGATAAAACAACCTAGAAGTGACTATCCCAATAGTCACCACAACAATAGCACGAATCCCATTCGCACTCACCCATCAAGTTTTAATTTAAATGTTGTAGTCTAACTCTTGAAAAGCTTACCCAAGCGTGTCCATCACCTAGACGAGGCTATTCGAATAGTTTTAACCTGCGGGGGTGTACCATCTGTACTCCACACCTCGCATCGCTTTAAGCCAAAGCACACTTCCGAAGGTATGCTGCATGACTAAGTCCTACGAGACTGCTTTCCAATATTGTGTATCAACTACGAGCCGCTCGTATGGATAGAAACCCATACGCTTACATGGTAAAGCCAAAAGACAACTACCCACTCGGGATAAAGCTTTTGGACAACTACCATGCTCCCACCTCCATCCCTCCTGCGACCTCCTGCGACCGGAGCCAATACACGCCAAAGTACTAGGTCAAGAGAGGTCCCATATACTCTAGTGTGGTTAGCACGCCGAAATGCTGGATAAAATTCACTCACAAGATGTTCGGTCCTTAATTGACCGGGCACCTTTCGATCACACCCAAAAGATCACACCAATCTTACCATTGTGCCCGTCCAAATCATTTTTGTTTTCATTTTTTTAGTTTTGCAATTAAACATAGCGGTAAATGTGAAACATAAAGTTGTAGTAAATTTTGTGTGATCAAGGTTACCGACTAAAGTCGATAACCGCCCGATTCTACCGATAGCTAAGCATGTCTAAGCAAGTTGACCGGATCTACTAAGTGACAAGAGATCATCCAATGATCTCTAATCACAACAAATAACCTAAGCTCAGTAGTAGAGATCAATATTTTGTCTACAGGATATGCAATATGGATTTAACTAATCAATTTAACACAAATTAAGCGATGCATACATACAAATGAAACAAAATATTAGACTTTAAAATACTTGGATAAATATGATCAAACTGCTTGTTCTTTGTTGCTCAAGTTGTTGCGGAGGATCGTCCTCGGGTTGCCGCAAATATCGAAGCCTAACGATCGAACATAACAAAGCAAATAAGGGCGAATAACACCGCAAAACTCAAACATACAACAACATCAAAACAAGCCAAAACTCACACAGCAGCCTAAGCATGAAATAACAGAATTTTAGAAACAGAGAACAAATCATTTTAAGTTATTAGCAATTTTCTATGAATTTTCTAAGCTAAAAACACATCAAAACACTAGTTAATTACTTAACAAATTTTCATGAACAGAAACGAGATCTAAAACCTATCACGAAAATTAGTATACTAAAAATGAAATTTTACTGAATTGGGTTCATTGAATTTGGACAATTATTGAAAGAGATATGCATTTTCTAATTTGGAGATTACATTCTACAACATTAAATTAATTAACAGATTTTTGATACAGGGACAAGGTTGACACTAATTTTAGTAAATAGTACAATTAAAATGAAACATAACCGACCGGTTTCATGCGATTTGGAGAAAAATTGAAATAGATATGAATTTTCTAAGTTTAAATGAATTATCAAAGAAACCGTAAAAGCATTACGTAAATCAAAAGCATTTAATACTTATTCTACCGACAACCACCTAGCCCACGGTCTCGACAAAGGGACGCATGAGGAGCACCGACTGAGTCGGACTTGACTCACCGGCCGAGGGCGGCGTCGACACGGTTCAAAGAATACGCCGAACGCTTCGCGTAGACGAAATGCGCTAGCTCATCCGACAACAGAGCCGTGAGCTCGAACTTGCCCGCGCACGCGGCGAGCCAAGCCCGCGATGCGCGCAAAAGGCCAAAATGGGATCCGATGCTATTGCGCACCGACGACACCGGCGCCAAGTCTGAGGTGACTGACGAGCGGCGCGCGGCGAGGGGCGGAGTTCATGCTACGGCAAAGCGGCAACGACAAGCTAGCGATACATAACCCGAACTAGCGTGCGCTAAAGCTATACTAAGGTCCCAAGAACTTACTAGGATGATGCGGGAGAGGAGATTGCCGGAGATGAGTGGCGGCGATGAACCGAGACGGCGGTCAAGGCGACACCGAGGGGAAGCAACCCGAGCAAAGATAGGAGGGGACGAAGATGTAGATAGCTCGGGTAAGTGCAGGGCGGTCTTGAAGCAAGCAATCGACCAAAGGACCAACTCACCGGTGATGAGGACGAAGACCCGAAGTTTTCGGCCGAAAAGGAGGAACTCAAAATTCAACGGTCCCCGCGAGTGAAACTCAAAATTAGTTGAGGGGAATTCAAGAAGGGATCCGGAACACGATATGACGCGCAAAAGAAGGGATGATCTTCAGCGGTCGCGAGGACGACACGGGCGGGCGACACGCCGTGAACCGAGTTTGCGCTCTCTCGGTTGGAGCTCCGGGAAGTAATGGAGGGTAGGAAGTGGTCTTATGGTGTCCAAAGAAGGATAAGGGAGCTCGTAGGGCTTAAGTAGGGAAGAGGCGGAGGAATCGAGCGGCGACGCCGCACCGAGGAGCTCAAGAACGGTGCCGACAAGCTTGTGAAAGGGACGGTGGATTTATTAATGCTGCGCAGGCATGGCCTCTCGGCGGAAGATGCGCCGAGGTGATGTCGCGCCGAAAACCGAAGCGGTGGCGAACAATGAGGCGAGGTGGCGATCATGCGCGATGTCGCCGCACTTAGCACTCATGCGCGAAGGTAGGTGACGACGACAAGAGGGGCCCGCCGCCGTGAGCGTAAACAAAATGGCGCGAGCCCAAGTCAGCGCGGCGCAAACCGGTGGTTTGACTCGACCATTTCACTCCGACCGTTGGATCCGAGATGGACGGTCGAGATTGATGTATGCATTCGGACAGTCGGTTGCATGCGCGCCACGTGGATCGCTCGATCTGCATCGGACGGCCGACGACCATCGAGCGCGCGTGCAACTAGTTGGTTCGACCGAGCCAAGCGGTGCGAGTCGGACTCGAGCCCGAGGTTGGGTCCGAGCCCGAGGAACGTTGATTTTAGTTTTGATTTAAAAGACAGAGAAGGTTTGGGAAATTTTTAGAGGTAGCTCCAGAGCTCCAAAATTCTGAAATTTTTATGGTAGATACTTTGGGAAGAGAACAACACCTCATAAATTTTCCAGAACTTTTATGCACTGAAAAGTTCTGCAGAAAATTCACAAGCATGCTGACCTAGGATTTGACCAGATTTTCAACTAGTTTGACTTGGCCATTTGAAATAGCAAATAAAATCTAAAATTGTGAAATAATTCAGGAGGTAGATAGGATGATCCAGATGATAGGAAAATAATTTCAGAGGATGATCACAAGTTTGAAAGCTAAGAATTGATAACAACAACTTCCAATCTCAAGAATTAAATTCTAAAAATTGAAATTGCTAGGGAAAATTGTAGAAACTCTCAAATGATTTCATGAGGCATCAAAAGTTTTATTCCTCCTCATAATTTACATTTGAAATACAAACCCTAAGTTGGGTGTTACAAATCTCCCCTTACAGAATCTCGCCCAGATTCGATCACTGGAGAAGAATGATGGGTAATCTGCTCGAGGCGATCTTCCGCTCCCAAGTGGCTTCATCCTGAGTGGTTTGACCATGAACTTTAAGGAACTTGATCACACGGTTCCTTGTTCTGCGCTCGATTTCTTCGAGGATACGAACGGACGCCACGATAAGACGGATCTTCCGCACATCGATATTTTCCAATGGCGTTTCCTCCACAGAACACGAAGGCACTTCTTCAATTGCGTCGTGGAACACATCATGCACCCTTCAAGTGTAGCCGCAACTTCAACTTGTATGCAACAGCTCCCACTTTCTTGATGATGCGATACGGCCCGACATATCGAGGAGCCGGTTTGCCCTTGACAATCAAACGACGATGTCCTTCAGAGTGAGACTTTGAGATACACAAAGTCATTGGCCGAAACTCAACTCACGGCGGCGCCGACCGCATAGCTCTTCGCTCGGATTGAGCTACGCGCAAGTGCTCACGAATCAACTGCACTTGACTTTCGGCCTCATTAATGGAATTTGGGCCAAAGAACTGCCTTTCACGCTTCGACCAGGTTCAGCGGGTTACTGCGCAGCGCGTCCATACAAAGCCTCAAACGGTGCCATACCAAGACTAGCCTGGAAGCTGTTGTTGTAGGAGAACTCGGCAAGCGGTAGGCACTTCTCCCAATTCTTCCCATAGGAAAGAACACAAGCACGGAGCATATCTTCAAGAACTTGGTTGACGCTCCGTCGACCATCATCCGAGGATGATAGGTCGAGTGAACGAAAGACGGGTCCCCATGGCTTCTCGTAAATCGTGCCATAGCCGAGAAGTGAAAAGAGAGCCACGATCGACACAATCGTTCGTGGCACACCATGCAAACTCACAATGCGGGAAATGTAGAGATCGCCAATCGATCGACATCGAGAGTGGTAAATCGGCGGGAAGTGCGCTACCTTCGTCAATCGATCGATAACAACCCGGATAGCATCCTTCCACGAAGAAGTGCAGGCGGACCGGTGATAAAATCCATGCCTCGAATCCACTTCCATTACGGTATAGGCAAGGGTGGAGGAGACTGCGGACGCCGATGCTCGGCCTTGACACGACAACATACGTCGCATCCGCAACGAACACGGCAATCTCGCTTCATGCGAGTCCACCGTAATCTCGACGCAGATCTTGGTACATTTAGTGGCCCGGGATGGATGGACAAAGGCGAATCATGGGCCTCTGAAAAATCAAATCCCGCAACTCGGGACCTTTGGGACCACAAGACGCTGCCCAAACCATACGACACCGTGCTCATCCTCTCGTGAAACACTTGGCTGAACCATCACGATGTTACGCTTGATTTTACCCACGCCATCATCGATTCGTTGTCTTGCCTTGATCTCGATCCACCAAGGTTGGTTGCACAACCAAGGCGACAAGGGAACCATGCTCAACCAAACCCAAGTTGAGACGCTGAATTTCGCAAGAAGCGCAGTTCGCTGCTCTTGGATCATCAAAGTATTGCAATACACCTTTCGACTAAGTGCGTCAAGAACCACATTGGCCTTGCGGTGATCTCGAATACCCATGTCATAATCTTTGATTAATTCCAACCATCTCCTTTGCTCGAGGTTCAGATCCGGTGGGTGAGCAGTATTTCAAACTCTTGTGATCGGAATACACCTCACGCCGGTTTCGATCAAATAATGCCGCCAAATCTTGAGTGCATGAACTCTCGCAGCAAGCTCTAAATCATGGGTGGGATAGTTGAGCTCATGAGGCCTCAATTGCTGGATGCATAGGCAACCGCCTTGCCTTCTGCATAAGAACACATCCGAGCCCCGACGAGAGGCATCGCAATAAATATCGAAGCTCTTGTGGATATCGGAAGAGTAAGGATCGAGTGAAGTCAATCGCCGCTGAGCTCCCGAAAGCTCTCATCACAAGCGAGGACCATACAAACTTCTTGTCCTTCTTAAGCAATTCAACATCGGCTTTGCGATTTTGGAGAAGTTCTCGATAAAGCGGCGATAGTAGCCACTAAACCAAGAAAACTCCGCACATCGATGGTCGACTTGGTGGCCCCAAGATAGAACATCGCCGACTTTCTTTGGGATCCACAGCTATGCCTCCACCGGTGAAAGAACATGGCCCAAAATGCTACTTCCTTCAACCGAACTCACATTTGTGAACTTCGCATATAGTGGTGCTCCGCAACTTGCCCAAAACAATCTTGGATGCTCAGCATGCTCTACCTCGATCTTGGAATAGATAAGAATGTCATCAATAAAAACCACCACAAATTTGTCCAAATACTCCATGAATACGAATTCATAAGGTTCATGAACAACGCTGGAGCATTGGTCAAACCGAAAGACATGACGGTGTATTCGTGCAGGCCATAACGAGTAGTGAAAGCCGTCTTGAATATCCTCACGATCCGACTTGATGATAGCCCGATCTCGGATCAATCTTGGAGAACACCGAGCTCGGCACAAGCGGTCAAACAGATCATCAATGCGGGCGAGAGGATATTTGTTCTTCACCGTCACTTCATTGAGAGGGCGGTAATCAACACACATGCGCAAAGTCTTGTCCTTCTTCTTCACAAAGATCACCGGACAACCCCAAGGAGATGGCTGGACGGATGAAACCCTTTGCTTGGAGCTCACCAAGCTGCTTCTTCAATTCTTCTAGCTCATTGGGAGGCATCCGATACGGCGCCTTCGAAATCGGAGCGGTACCGGGCAGCAACTCGATGACAAACTCCAGATCTCGAACCGGAGGCATCCCGGGCAAATCATCAGGAAAAACATCCTCAAAGTCAGATACTATGGGAACATCCTGAATCTGCAAGGCTGGCTTTGCCTCTAATACACATAGATGTGACCCCTGAAGCTGCGGCGAAAATCCGACCTGTTCGCCTGAAGGGCTGGTGAGATAGACAATCTTCCTGGCACAATCGATCTGTCCCAAGTGTTGGGACAACCAATCCATGCCAAGAATCACATCCAGACTTGCTGAACTGAGCAGAATAAGATTTGCCAAAAATCTCACTCCTTTGACTATGATAGGAACATCCCGACACTGTAAATCAGCTCTCATTTCCGACCCCGGAGAGCGGATGAGCAAAGGAACTTCCAAAGGAACACAGTGAAGACCACTAGCAGCAGCAAATGATCTTGAAATAAAAGAATGCGATGCTCCAGAATCAAATAATACTGCAGCAGGACGAGAATTAACAAGAAGTGTACCCATCACGACATCTGGCGCCTCCTGAGCCTCCTCAGCTGAAAGGTGGTTGACTCGACCGCTGCTCGCACCACAGGGCTTCGGATAATCTTACGTCGGTGGGTGACCACTCCGCCCGCGTCCTCCATTAGGACGAGAGGTCTGCAACACTCGAGGCGTGCATTCGCATAATGGCCCTTGTTGTGGCAATAAAACAAGTAACCTCGGCCGCCGGATTGCGGAGGCCGCCTGCTTTGGATCGCAGCGCACGTGGCTGAAACATGGCTGCGGTGGGCGAGGAGCTGGTGCGAGATGGTCTCGGCGCGGTGGAGCAAAAGAACGGGCCACGGTCTTGGTCCACCCAGGACGAGCGAGGTGGTGTGAGTAGATCGATGCGCCTCCCATTTGCGCTATGACTCGCCAGCCGCCGCCTTATGCTCACCACAATGGCCTTATCTACCAAGGCACGAAAGTCCGAGAAGTCCACAATAGATAGCTTGTCCTGCAGCTCCTCGGACAAGCCATCCATAAACTTCTCTGGTTAGCCTCATCGAGGCCACCTCACCCGAGCATAACGAGCCAAGTGATTAAACTCGTATAGATACTCAGTCACGATTTGCGCCCTTGCTTGAGCGCGAGGAACTCCTTCTTCTTGACTTCATCGGTGCCGCCGAGGATGTGGGCGACGAAAGCGACTGAACTCCTCCCACGCGACCACATGGCCCGCGGGCCGCATGGCGAGATAGTTCTCCCACCATGAGAGTGCCGCGCCCTCGGTGGTGGGGCGAAGAGTGCCTTATCTGCGCTGGCATCGAGCTATGTTGAGCTTCGCTCAACCATGCGCAGCCAATCGTCCGCATCGAGAGGGTCCTCGAGCGGGCGAAAGTCGGTGGCTGCGTACGGAGGAACTCTGCAAGTCCCCGCGAGTCGGTGGCGCCACCACCGGCGGAGTGGAGGTATTCCTAGCAATAACCTCCAAGATGCGCGTCTGTCCATACGGTTTCGCTCGATCGGCGAGCACCTCACCATGGTCGGAGGAGGGGAAGCTCCTCATCATGACCACCTGCTGATCGCCAGCGTTCTCCGGCCATCTGTTTCACTAAGACAAGTTAACAATAGCCGGAAAACACGAAGTCAATACCCACTGCAATTAACTTACTAACAGCACAAAACAAACACAAGACTTTTAAGTTACAAACCAATTGACAAAAATCAGACACTTAGCAAACTCACATATATCTTACCCTTATACCCCCACAAATTTTTAATTAGACTAATTCTCTATGGTTTTCCCAAAGACTGATTCTACCGGTAGCAACTATCTTTTGAAAGGAAAGAGGAAAACCAAGTTTTAAAACTTAAATTAGAGTAAGATGAGAGTAGAAAGCTAAGATAGGTAAGGAATAAAATCTGAGAATCTGCCTAGGTTTTCATAAACCTTTTTATAATTTGAAAATAAGACTTTCAAAATATCCTAAGGACGGCTATGCTTGGGTTGCTACGGTCAGAATGGCTCTGATACCAACTATGTGAGGACCCCAGTTTATTTGGCTTGTAATGCTTAACCAACCACCTGGTCCTAGCATCACAAATCAAATAAACTGATCCTCGAGATACGTATACTTCCCAGAAAGCAGTATACACACCTCGTTACAAAATTAGACATCAACTCCATTCAAAACATAGAGTCCAAACATTACACTACAAACGGAAGATAAACAAATAGCAAAGATAAAACAGACAATGGCCGACTGGCCACAAGATACACAAATAACAACAGAAAGACAGCGGAAGCAAAAGTGCCATAAGATGGCTATAAACAAAGCCAATCAGTGTGCCTTCACCCACAAGGCATCTGACCGGACCGCCAAGTCTAGTCGTCACCCACGGCGGCAGCCTGACTCACGAAGTGAGGCCCCGAGGCTCACCTTCTTCCTCTGCAACAAAACATTAAGCAAAGCACACAGTACAAAGATTGTCTTTGTACCCGCAAAGATCGACGTGTGAACTAGCGGACTGTTCATATGCTACATGCAGGCTTGTTTAGTGGAGGCCATATGTTTTATTTGCATAAAGCCAATTTTCATTTGCAATAATGTAATACAGATTTAAAAGCAAGTTTGCAATTCATTTTAAGATTGAAATAACGATGCGGATATTAATAACAAAAGCGAAAGATAAAACAACCTAGAAGTGACTATCCCAATAGTCACCACAACAATAGCACGAATCCTTTCGTACCACCCATCAAGTTTTAATTTAAATGTTGTAGTCTAACTCTTGAAAAGCTTACCCAAGCGTGTCCATCACCTAGGGCGAGGCTATTCGAATAGTTTTAACCTGCGGGTGTACCACTGTACCCACACCTCGGACCGCCTTTAAGCCAAAGCACACTTCCGAAGGTATGCAGCCTGACTAAGTCCTACGAGATTGTTTCCAATATTGTGTATCAACTACGAGCCGCTCGTATGGATAGAAACCCATACGCTTACATGGTAAAGCCGAAAGACAACTACCCACTCGGGATAAAGCTTTTGGACAACTACCATGCTCCCACCTCCATCCCTCCTGCGACCTCCTGCGACCGAGCCAATACACGCCAAAGTACTAGGTCAAGAGAGGTCCCATATACTCTAGTGTGGTTAGCACGCGAAATGCTGGATAAAAATTCACTCACAAGATGTTCGGTCCTTAATTGACCGGGCACCTTTCGATCACCCAAAAGATCACACCAATCTTACCATTGTGCGCGTCCAAATCATTTTTGTTTTCATTTTTTTAGTTTTGCAATTAAACATAGCGAAATCTTGAAACATAAAGTTGTAGTAAATTTTGTGTGATCAAGGTTACTGACTAAAGTCGATAACCGCCATTCTACCGATAGCTAAGCATGTCTAAGCAAGTTGACCGGATCTACTAAGTGACAAGAGATCATCCAATGATCTCTAATCACGACAAATAACCTAAGCTCGGTAGTAGAGATCAATATTTTGTCTACAGGATATGCACTATGGATTTAACTAATCAATTTAACACAAATTAAGCGATGCATACATACAGTTGAAACAAAATATTAGACTTTAAAATCTTTGGGATAAATATGATCAAAGCGCTTGCTGGCTCTTTGTTGCTCAAGTTGTTGCGGAGGATCGTCCTCGGGGTTGCATAAATATCGAAGCCTAACGATCGAACATAACGGCAAATAAGGCGAATAACACCGGCAAAACTCAAACATACAACAACATCAAAACAAGCCAAAACTCACACAGCCTAAGCATGAAATAACAGAATTTTAGAAGCAGAGAACAAATCATTTTAAGTTATTAGCAATTTTCTATGAATTTTCTAAGCTAAAAACACATCAAAACACTAGTTAATTACTTAACAAATTTTCATGAACAAAACATATCTAAAACCTATCACGAAAATTAGTATACTAAAAATGAAATTTTCAAATTGGGTTCATTGAATTTGGACAATTATTGAAAGAGATATGCATTTTCTAATTTGGAGATTACATTCTACAACATTAAATTAATTAACAGATTTTGATACAGGGACAAGGTTGACACTAATTTTAGTAAATAGTACAATTAAAATGAAACATAACATACTGGTTTCATGCGATTTGGAGAAAAATTGAAATAGATATGAATTTTCTAAGTTTAAATGAATTATCGACCAAACCGAGAAAAGCATTACAAATCAAAAGCATTTAATACTTATTCTACCGACAAACGACCAGCTAGCCCACGGTCTCGGCAGGCGGGACGCGCGAGGGCGCGGCCAGTCGGACTTGACTCTCGCCGGCGGCGGCGTCGACATCGGGTTCAAAGAATACGCCGGAGCGTTCTCGGCGTACTCACGAAAATCGCTAGCTCATCCGACAACGAGCGTGAGCTCGAACTTGCCCGCGCGCTGGCGAGCCAAGCCCCGCGATGCGGCAAAAGGCCAAAATGGGATCTGATGCTATTGCGCGCTGACGACACGGCCCAAGTCGGAGGTGACTGACGAGCGCGACGGCGAGGCGGAGTTCATGCTACGGCAAAGCGGCAGCGACAAGCTAGCGATACATAACCCGAACTAGCGTGCGCTAAAGCTATACTAAGGTCCCAGAACTTACTAGGATGATGCGGAGAGAGGAGATTGCGGAGATGGTGGCGGCGATGAACCGAGACGGCGGTCAAGGCGACAACGAGGGGAAGCAACCCGAGCAAAGATAGGAGGGGCGAAGATGTAGATAGCTCGGGTAAGTGCGGGGACGGTCTTTGAAGCAAGCAATCGACCAAAGGACCAACTCACCGGTGATGAGGACGAAGACCGAGTTTTCGGCGAAAGGAGGGAACTCAAAATTCAACGGTCCTGCGAGTGAAACTCAAAATTAGTTGAGGAATTCAAGAAGGGATGCGGAACACGATATGACGCGCAAAGAAGGGATGATCTTCAGCGTCGCGAGGACGACACGGCGGAGCGACACGGCCGTGAACCAGAGTTTGCGCACTCTCTCGGTTGGAGCTCCGGGGAAGTAATGGAGGGTAGGAAGTGGTCTTATGGTGTCCAAAGAAGGATAAGGGAGCTCTGGTAGGGCTTAAGTAGGGAAGAGGGCGGAGGAATACGAGCGGCGACGCTTTCGGCACCGAGGAGCTCAAGAACGGTGCCGACAAGCTTGTGAAAGGGACGGTGGACGATTAATGCTGCGCAGGACATGGCCTCTCAGCGGAAGATGCGGCTGAGGTGATGCGCGCGCGGAAAACCGGAAAGCGGTGACGGAACAGCGAGGCGAGGTGGCGATCATGCGCGATGTCGCCGGCACTTAGCACTCATGCGGAAGGTAGGTGACGACGACAAGAGGCCCGCCTCGGCGGCGAAACAAAATGGCGCGAGCCCGAGTCAAGTCGGCGCAAACGGTGGTTTGACTCGACCATTTCACTCCGACCGTTGGATGCGAGATGGGCGGTCGAGATTGATGTATGCATTCGGACAGGTCGGTTGCATGCGCGCGCGTGGATCGTTCGATCGCATCGGACGGTGACGACCATCGGCGCGCGGTGCAACTAGTTGGTTCGACCGAGCCAAGCGGTGCGAGTCGGACTCGAGCACGAGGTTGGGTCCGAGCAGAGGAAGTGATTTTAGTTTTGATTTAAAAGACAGAGAAGGTTTGGGAAATTTTTAGAGGTAGCTCCAGAGCTCCAAAAATTCTGAAATTTTATGGTAGATACTTTGGGAAGAGAACAACACCTCATAAATTTTCCAGAACTTTTTATGCACTGAAAAGTTCTGCAGAAAATTCACAAGCATGCTGACCTAGGATTTGACCAGATTTTCAACTAGTTTGACTTGGCCATTTGAAATAGCAAATAAAATATAAAAATTGTGAAATAATTCAGGGAGGTAGATAGCATGATCCAGATGATAGGAAAAATAATTTCAGAGGATGATCACAAGTTTGAAAGCTAAGAATCTGATAACAACAACTTCCAATCTCAAGAATTAAATTCTAAAAATTGGAAATTGCTAGGGAAAATTGTAGAAACTCTCAAATGATTTCATGAGGCATCAAAAGTTTTTATTCCTCCTCATAATTTACATTTGAAATACAAACCCTAAGTTGGGGCTGTTACAATGCTCCAAATATGTTTATGCTCTGTTGTGGTATGATGTTATCGTTTTGTGGTAAATTGATGATGATTAAATGATGAACATGTGCATATTGAGATCATATTGAGGCTTGGTCACGTGGTGACCAAGTATGTTTCCCATTTGAGATCCCCACATGAATGTGATGGGCGAGATCCCACACTCGTGGAGTGTGGGCATGAGGTCCCAATACTTGCGAGTATTGGGCAATTGGTCCCTGTGCGTGCGCGCTGAGCATGGGTATCTGGCATCGTTGCATACTTTGCATTACGGTGTAATGCACAAAGAAAGATAAAGAGAAAGGACCCTTGAGCATTGCATTTGCATATGAGATGTTCTATTGTTGATCTCCTTTACATGGATCTTGATGTTATAGTTTCTTTATGTACTTGCTGTGCTGTGGACTCACTCTTGCTTTTATTGCTGTTTTAGGTACCGAGCCAAGAACGACATGCATGGGGAAGTAGTCGCTAGTCACACACTTGCCACATGAACTAAATAAAGATGAATGATCTTCAGAACGTAATTGTTTTAGTAATTGGGCGAGATGCCCAAAGATTTATTATGTTTTGTCTCATGCAATGGATTAAATGTAATAATGATGAGTAGTAGAAATTCACATCTCTCTAGTTATGTTAGATACTTAGCATGTCTTTGATTATCTTTTGATGTCTTTGGAAAAAGGTTTTAGTTAATATTTGAATTGTTTGTGTGTTGGAACCTTCGTGTAATTAACTTTACAAGGGAGGTTCTGCCGAAATTTATTAAGATTGACTAGTTTGGAATTATTAGAGTTTGTTTAGTAGCATCCGAGGCTCATGTCGGGCTGGGGTGTTACAGTTGGTATCAGAGCGGGCTGTAGGTCCGTGGTGAATAGATTAATAACTTAGGTAACTTAGCTTGTTAAAAAAAAATTGCTAATGGTTAATTAACTGAAAACCTGACACACTGGTGCACAGTAGGATGGGGTGGGACAAGCATTGCATTTACGCTTCTGTCATGTTGTAATGATGATTCCTGTTATGAGATGATCTTACATACCTATAATATGATTATATGATTATTATGAGTGAGAGCAGCCCTTGTTGAGAGGATTAAGGTCATGGTTGTGGCCCAGGCTTTACGAGTTACACCATTGTTCGTGGTAAGAGAAAAGGGAAGAGGTTACCTCAGATATCTTAGTACAGGCGTTAATAGTGAGTATCTTTTTAAAAAAATTGTCCACTTCCTTTAATTTGAATTTGATCAACTCTTGTTCAGTTGTGGTCGATGAATTTCTTTGGGTCAGTAGTTCATTTCAGTTGATGGGTTTCTTTGAGAAAGGTTGTTATGTTTCTATTGGCTTAACTTGTCCCTTAAAGCAATTATTGTTTTTCCTATTGTTGAGTTATTCTTGTGGCTGGTGGACTTGGTTAGTTGTCAATACTGACTTTTGTATTGGGGTTTCGTCTTTGGAAAACATGACCTAATTATTTCGCTGGATGATTTGGTTAATGAAAGTTTCCTTTTACAAGTCCTGTAGTATGTGGAGGCTTTGACTCAATGTATCTCTCTTGAGTATTTGGAGTGTTGAAGCTTGATGGTTTTTTTTTATGGAAGAAGTTGTTAAACCCTTTAGTAGTGTTTTGGCTTGGTTAAGCGAGAGGTTATAATTAAAGCAATTAATGGAAAAGGTATGGATTATCAGGTTAGGTCTGTGGTGTGGTGTATAATCGATCCTAACTAAGATCACTGGAAGGAAAGTTGATTAATTTGTTGGTGCCATATAGTAGCTCTTGTTGAACGGTGACTAAGGGTATGACTAAACCTAATTGGAATCAATAGAGTTATTAAAAATATGCGGAACTTTGATGAAAAGGTTGATCATTAGAGTCGTTTAGTTTACTAAACTTGTTACATTATTTGATTTCAATGGATTAATCTAACTTTGTAGGAAGGGAAATATAAGGATGTGTTTGATCGTTGTCTTAATAGATGATAATATGTAATTATCTTTAATTGGCTATTTGATTATTTTATTTTTGCTTGTGAGAAGGCAAATAGAGAAAGGACCATCAATTTCGTCCAAGGTTGAATAATCATCAATGGTTTAGGATGGGATTTAATAGGTGACTTGTGTTTGTGTGATGGTGAAATTGTCGGATAATAGTATGTCTTTGATGAAAGGGTTTTGGTGTAATCTTTTAAATTTTGTAGTAGATTCCCTCTAAAAAAAAGTGGTTGCTATAGTGAGGTTATAAGAATTTGGTGTACTTTCATTTGAGGATGAGATGATAAAGTGATATGTATGATTTGAGTGACTTTTGGGGATTTTATAAAGGAAGGGTTGATGATAACGAACCTTGTTAAGAGTGAATTATTCTTGTTGTTAGTAATAAGGTCTACAAGAGATTGTAACGCGTTGGAGTGGTGATGATTCTTCTAGATAGAAAGTAAGTTGATTGTTTTAATGACGATTAAATGAAATGTTTGGAGTTTTGAATTCGTGATCTTTTGGGGTTCATGATTTATGTAGTAGATGAAATTAGTTGAGCAATATGACATATGGAAAGGTTACATTTGGTTACAAGTGATGAATGTGATTTGGTATTAAAGGCATCTCTTGTTTGGTTTGGCAAGTAATGTTGTAATCAAAGACTTAAGAGTTTCTTGTACTATTTGATTTGTTTCTATTGGTCTCGTGCTTACTTGAGAGCCACGATTTCTTGTGCGTTGAACCTTGTATCTTTTATTTCTTCCTTTTGAATAAGGAAGTAACCAAATTGTGTTGCCAAGTGTTATAAAGAGTAGCATGGTGATTGGTTGGAGGTGGTTAAGTATTTGGAATTTGTTGAGATTTTTAGGAACCAATCTATTTGAAGAAGCGATATAAAGTGAATTGGTTTGATTTACAACACCAGAGAGAATTCTATTTAAATGGAAAGTTGTCGATGAGATAAAAGTGATTAGTATTACAATTAGTGGAACCTATGACGAATTATGATCCAGTAACATTTGTCCATGTTGGAATCTTGGGATTATCGAAATTATGGACTCCTGACAAACTTATCAGAATATCGCAATTGGATACTTAGTATGATTGTGCAGAAGTGTTGTGGTGGTGAAGTTTAATGAGAGTAGCGGTGTGGAGGAACCTCAGTGTCATGATAATTAGTGGGATAGCAGGAATTGTTGAGCTTTTGTCAAGCATTACTCGGCCTCAGTAAGTAACCCTATGGGAGTTAAATTATTTCTAAGGATGTCTTGGTCAAAGGATATATTTATTTATTGACGTTAGTGATTGGGTATATTTGAATCTTGGTCAATCGGTTAGGGTTTTGTGAGCAGTATATTGTGGTTGTGTAATCGAATTGGATTGGTATGGATTAGAGAAGGTCTAAGACACGTGAAATAAATCGCCTTGGGATGGTTACTCCATTAGTGAGAAGCGTGGATGTTAATGATTGAGGTTATTGTGG
This sequence comes from Ampelocalamus luodianensis, assembly GCA_036346255.1. Classification (NCBI taxonomy): domain Eukaryota; kingdom Viridiplantae; phylum Streptophyta; class Magnoliopsida; order Poales; family Poaceae; genus Ampelocalamus; species Ampelocalamus luodianensis. The sequence goes on along the minus strand of CM070627.1, from coordinate 17,218,176 downwards.
AGCTATGTGAAATTTTAGTAAACGAATTTGAGGATTTCCATGAATCATACCAGAAATTCATTGTAGGAGACTTCGAGGTTGGTTTTGGGCTTTGCATTCTTAGGTTAGAACCTTGGATGCTAATGATTATGTGTAGAAGTGGTAGAATAAGAGTGGATTTCGAGTAGTGGGATGATCATTGATAGTATCTTTTGAGGCTAGTATATGAAAGTGTGTGATGTGAATTTCAAATTGTTCATCCTTAACGGATTAAGGGATGTGACGGTGGGTGAAATCTATATTGAGTTGTGTTGGAAATTATTTTGACAAGTATTCATTCGGTAGGGAAGTTGGCTAGAGTACGATATTGTGGATTGGAAGAATCTCCCTGCATAAGTGTGAACTTTGTGTTCGGTAGAGCATAGGTTTGAGGTTGCCAATTTAAGAGAAATGAGTTAATGCGTTATGCGATGATTTGGGATCCTATGGTTTAAGAGAAGTTGATTTCTTAAAGAAAGATTGTGGTAAAGGTGTGATCATGGATAGTGAGATGTTTTCTTAGTTCTTACTTGAACTATGTGGTTATGACGGATGTCAATTACAAATTGAGTTGGTTCTTGCCGGTATGTGTGATTCCTTTCAGTTAAAAAGAAAAAAATGGTTAAACTGGTTTTTCGATTGATTTCACTTTTGGCTTGTGTGGCATTTATTTCTAAACTGCCTATTTGAAAAAAATGGAAAAGATTTCGTGGTAAATCCATTGATTTTGGATTGGACTCTTCTAAGGGAAGATGGCTTTGAGTTGGATGCATTTTTTTTACTCCTTTGTTTTTCGATTGAGTTTTTCGGATTAGTGAGTCGATGGGCGAGTTCTTTGTGCGTCCCTTGTTAAAGGAGATCTTTGCTGCGTAGATAAAGTGATCGGTGAGTGTTGGAACAAGAGTTCTATGTATTTTGTCTTGTGGTGTACTTGGTAACAAAAGGAAGTGTACCAAAGGTGTGTCGGATAAGTTACCCAGTCATGGAATTTGTAGATTGGCGTATCGTTAGTACCGTCTCAGTACTTGCGAGAGTCTGTGATGTCTTATACTTTTCGGTCTTGATAGAACACCGAGATCGGAGCTTGAGATTTTGTTAGAGTGTTGGCCATCGAGTAAAACCTTACCTCTGAGACACTGTGTGTTAAGTGTACGATAAAAGTCAAGACCGGTGTTGAGGTGCAAGGCGTTAGTTTTGGATATCCGTCAAGGTGATGTGGTCCCATAAGTCCGAGAGTGAAGCGACTAGTGATTTGGTGTCTCGCATGCGCATGCAATATCTGGAGTTACTCACAGTAGGCATGTGGTATTGTTGGTAAGTTTTAGCTGTGATTATACTTGGGCGTAAGCATGGTTAGAATTCGAGGACGAATTCAGTTTAAGGGGGGTAGAATGTAATACCCCAAAAGTATACGAAAGGAATTAACCGGGAGAGAATAAATAATCGGGAGAGAGTTATCTGAATTGTGAAGGACCAAATAGAAAATGATTAATTTCGCAGATTAGAGAGGAAATCAGCGTTTGTGGCAACCTGGGCTGAGCCTTGGCCCAGGTTGCCATGTGGTGGCCGGCCAAGGGGGGGGGGAGGCGCCACCCTCCCCCAAAACCCTAGTCGCCCTCCCCTTTCCCCCTCCTCCCACTTGTGGCCGCCGCCCCCCATCCCTCCTGCTTCCTCCCCCTTTGGCGCCCCCTTCCTCCCCTCCCACGCCAGCTCCTGCTGCTCCTCCCCACTGCTGTCCAGGAGGTGCCCCATTGCCGGTGTCAAGGAGGAAGAGGAGGACCGCCCGAGATCGCTTGGCCAAGAAGAAGGAGAAGAAGAAGGAGAGGAGAGGGGGAGGGAGAGATCGTGGCCTGCGCTGGGAGTTCTTCACGTCCGGCGGTGTTTCGTCAAGGGTAATACCCGTTTTCCCCCGAGTAGATGCATCTTTTGATTATTGTAGCAATGTTGGTATTTCTGTCTCCTCAGGACAGATCGCGTTATACGGACATTTTGATGTAGTTAAGTGCGGATTCAGTCTTGGGCTTCTCCTAGAGAGTTGTAGAGGACGTCAATAGCTTTTGATGAAGTGCTAGATAATATTATTTGGACCTCTGTAGCAGAAGTTATGAATTATTTAGTGTGCCTGTTGTGCGATTCTGTTAGCATTTTGTCAGGTTTTAGTAATCTGACTTGTGCGATAAGTTAAAGAGAGAATTAGAGGATCTCAGTATAACGAAAGGTGTAGATAATTGTCGTAGCTTTCAGGGAAGCATAAGAACGTGAAATTTGGATGAACGAGCTAAAAGTTATGTTAGTTTTAGTGATCTGTCCAAAAAGTCTAACGTGAAATCGATGTTTTGTTAAACAGCTTAAAAGTGATTTTAGATGGCCGAATCAGGGAGGTTGACCAACTAGGTTTAGTTGGGAAATTTGATAACCTCTTAATGAAGTCTAAGAACACCTAATTTGGATCCCTGTACGAAAAGATATGAATTTTAGAACATGACTGTCCACAGGGGGGACAAAGCGACATCTAGAAGTTGGGGCTGGGTTCGCGCTAAAGGAACTTTTGTGAGTCCGTGCTTACTTTTATGGTTTGAGCGGTCCTCTATTGCTGTCTTAGCATTTCTTAATTGAATGTTTAGGTGGGGAACTGGTTCCGGAGGTGGCACCCTCTTCGCGTCCTTCATTCCCGCACGGTTGAGGCAAGTGCATTGTTTGATTCATGGTTGCGATTGATTGGTGTTTGTGTGTTTTTTTCGATATGTGATAGTATAGTGAGATTGATGGCATGATGTTGGTTTAAGATTGGTGGATGCTCCAAATATGTTTATGCTCTGTTGTGGAATGATGTTATCGTTTTGTGGTAAATTGATGATGATTAAATGATGAACATGTGCATATTGAGATCATATTGAGGCTTGGTCACGTGGTGACCAAGTATGTTTCCCATTTGAGATCCCTGTCATGAATGTGACGGGCCCAAGATCCCCACACTCGTGGAGTGTGGGCATGATGTCCCCAATACTTGCGGAGTATTGGGCAATTGGTCCCTGTGCGTGCGCGCCACAGCATGGGTATCTTGGCGACGGTTGCATACTTTGCATTACAGTGTAATGCACAAAGAAAGATAAAGAGAAAGGACCCTTGAGCATTGCATTTGCATATGAGATGTTCAATTGTTGATCTCCTTTACATGGATGCTGATGTTATAGTTTCTTTATGTACTTGCTGAGTCTGTGGACTCACTCTTGCTTTTATTGCTGTTTTAGGTACCCGAGCCAAGAACGACATGCATGGGGGGAAGTAGTATGCTAGTCACACACTTGCCACATGAACTAAATAAAGATGAATGATCTTTAGAACGTAATTGTTTTAGTAATTGGGCGTGATGCCCAAAGATTTATTATGTTTCGTCTCATGCAATGGATTAAATGTAATAATGATGAGTAGTAGAAATTCACATCTCTCTAGTTATGTTAGATACTTAGCATGTCTTTGATTATCTTTTGATGTCTTTGGAAAAAGGTTTTAGTTAATATTTGAATTATGCATGTGTTGGAACCTTCGTGTAATTAACTTTACAAGGAGGTTCTGCGAAATTTATTAAGATTGACTAGTTTGGAATTATTAGAGTTTGTTTAGTAGCATCCGAGGCTCATGTCGGGTGGGTGTTCTGAGATGGACAACAAGGGATGCAAGGGGAGTCTTTGGGCGGGAGGAGCGCAAGGGGAAGAGGAAGTGGCGGCCAAGGGGTGGAGGGAGGAAATATGGGGCGGCGGCTAGGGTTTGGGGGAGGGGGTGGCGCCTCCCCCCTATGGCCGGACAGCCCCACATGGGCCTAGGCCCAAGCCCAGGTTGCCAACTAAATGCGGAAAACCCCCTCTCTTTTCTTGCTTTGTTGCTTTTCTAAAGAAACCTTCCCCCCGATTAAATTAATCTCTACCGATTAAATTATTCTATCCCGATTAATTGCTTCTCTCGCTTTCGGAGTATTACATTCTCTCCTGATTACATCCTTTCGAATATATTTTAGGGTATTACATTCATGTTTTCTTAGAAACTGTATCTGAAGGATGCGTTGAATGGGCGGATGATTTCTGGTAAAAATAGGATAAAAAGACTTTGTTTATACCTTTACTATTACTTCACTCTCATTACAATCTCCGTCTCCTGCCTTTGAGTGTATTCGTCTCAAAAAATCTCTGTTTAATCTTTGATCATGGGGATTTTGAGTAATTCAACTCTTTCTAGGAACAAGATTCAAGAACTAGAGTGTAACACCCTGGCTATTCGGAAGCCATGATGTTACCTAAAGTACTAACATACAACAACAATGCGGAATAATTTCAAACAATAAACAATTAATCTCGAATAAAGATCAACATCTAATGGAACAAATTTAGGAATTTAATCTGAATTCATCGACAACTCACATTCTCTAAATATCCAAGTATATTGAGTCAATTAAGATATTCCTATAAATAATCTAATCAAGGATCACATGCAGTTATTGAATCAATCGTAAACATAAAGAAGGATAACATGCTCCATTTATTACAATCCAATACTTAACGAATGGTCGGAAAGAACAAGTTCATATGATTAATAGTGAACAAGGTGAAGTGAATGAAAGAATGTGAAGTGAATGATGTGGTCCACGCGACTAAGCCCTCCCATGCATGCCTGCCGTCTTCAATGGTTACCTAAAACAAATAAACACGACAAGAATGAGTCCACGACTCAGCAAGTACAACAGAATAAAGAAAACCATGCTAAAAATGAACATATCAGTCACGGAATAGAATGCGAATGTAGAACAAATGAATAAGAACATAACATCACAGAATAGAAATCGAAGGTGAAATGAATGAATAAGAACATCACATCATAGAATAGAATTCGTATGTAGAATGACGGAAACCATATGAATGAATGAATGAAATGAATGAACTACAATGCTGCTTATACCGGTATAGCTAGTGAACACCCGTCAGTGCTCACTCAAGCCCGTATTTCCACAAATGCGGGGATCCAAGGCCCGTATAAAAGACGTTTTATACGGGGATCCAAATCTACCCATATTGGAATGGTGGGTACCCATATTAGAATGATAGGTCTTAATTCATGAACATGAGTTTGAAGGAATGAATATGAATGTGGAATCATCATATCATGAAGCATGGATTAACAAATGAAGGGAGAATATGAATCAGTTAAATCTACTCATAGAACATAGAATGAAATGAAAACATGAACTTCAAACAATCAACAATCATCAAACATGATTCACAGGGTACTTGCCCTTGTTGGAATGATGGGACTTCACTACCCACTTCCGTGGTGAACATGAAAGAAGGAACGAATGAATATTTTGAATGTAAACATAGTATCGAAGAATCAAGGTATATCATCTATAAATGGAAATAAGAAATACCGAAGTTACCCATTGCATAATCATCAATGAAGTGAAACAAGCAACAAACAAGATAATTCAATTGTACTTACCTTTCGAACTACGATGCGTTAGGAGGTAAGGACGAAGCCACTACTCTCGAATTCCCTCCTCCTATAGAAATTAATTACTTGAATAAGAAATAACATGAATAGTATGCTACTCAAAACGCTTAATTGCATCAACCTCAACCAAAGGTTCACATGGTCGTTCTACCCAATTAACCCGACAGACTAATAGGATGACAAACTAGACAGCCGTACTAAACAAAGCATAACTTTTGATCCGAGACTCAAAACGGAGTGAACTCAGATCCTATGGAAAGAAAACGAAGATATTCACATTAAACTAGTTGGGTGAATTCTTTAATTCGGCCAAAATATTAGGCTAACAATTAGATGAAAGTCTATTGGAGAATCTGCCTAGCAAACAAAGACAGCATTTAAGAAATGATCATAACTTTTATTCTACAAATCCAATTAGAGTGTTCTTTATCAATCCTGAAAGCTAATGAGATTATCTACAAAAATCATTTTGGGCAATACTTCTGAATTAGCCTCTAACTTTGTCATATTTTAATAGATACAATGGCTGTTAATTCTCGTCAGACTTTTGCGATAGCAGCAAAGAATTCATCATAACGTTTAAACCGTAACTCAGAATTGAGTGATTTTTGTGTCCACTGAAAGCTAAAAACGAACCCCACATATATTTAGCAGATGGGATATTCAAATTCATAACCTAAACACATGAAAATCATCGCGCAAGGTACTAGACAGAATTGATCTAATTGCAGCAGGGAACCGATCTACTAAATGTAATCGAATTCGCATCTAATACAACCTAAACAGCGAGGGGAATCCAATGTTACCCTTGAAGAACTATAGAACATCGCCGATCAATCCCCCACGAAAAAGATCTTCCTCCCTCTCTCTTCCTTCCTCTTATTCTTCTTCCCATGGCCGGCCACAAGCAGCAGGGAAAATGGCGCTGGGGAGAGGAGGAGCAGCAGGCGACGGAGGTTCTGTAGCACGGCTGCTACTGTAGCACGGTGGCTACTATAGCATATGGTGGTTAGGGTTTGGTCCCCTCCCCTCCTTTGCCTTCTAATGGGCTGCCAACCCACTCATGGGCCTTGGGCTACTATGGTCGGCTCCCCTCTTCACGAATATGGGTTGGCGAGCCCATTCCTCTCCTAAAATTCTGAATTTTAACTTAATTTCTCTTTAATCTTTACAGCATTCAATATCGAATAATCAGGTATTACATAGAGAACCAAGGGTATCTCGCGCTCAGTGTATAATCAAATAGAGTCCTTTGGCTGTGAAGTGGCTCCAATTTCGGAAGAAGGTCGGGCCATTCTTTTGCTTATTTCATGAAATTAGGTTTTCACTGGCCAGAGAGTGAGTTTTCAGTTGATATCCTTGATTACTTTAGGATAGAACTCTTTTATTTTGGACCAAACTCTATTATAATTCTTAGTGCCTCTTTGCATCTTTTTGGAGCTTTCCTTGGCATTCCTCCCTCCGTTCATCTTTTCTGCAATTTTTATCAGTTTACCCGTAATACTAGAGGTAAGGGATTATGTGGTAGCACTTATTACAAGATCCACGACCAGATGTCCAAGAAATATCCCCCATATTCCTATTATGTATACATAGCGGGACTTTTAGAAGGAATGGTTCTACTCTGAAATCCCTAGAGGTAGTCGCCTGAAGTATACCAGAGGCCCTCCTCTGACATGGTCGGCTTAGGATGTAAGTGTGAGAAGTCCTCTTTGAAGCTGACAGCAAAAGAGGGAAGACTTGTCGACGCAGTTATCTCGCTAGTAGCTGCCGGACTCACTGGTCGAAAGATCATCCATGATCAGCCCCTTGAAGAAAAGGGTTCATTTTGCTTGGATGTTAGAAGGGGTTGATGACCCGACCAAGGATTGTTCTGGATATATGTTTCTCTGTAGGTTTATTTTAAAGTAATATTTTGACTTTGTAGTATAAGCATTACTAAGTCTATAAATTTTTTGTTTTTAGTACTGCTAGAGGAGGTGGTCGAAGAGAGGGCTTCAACTCTGTTGAAAAGTGTAAGAGATGGCTCAGAGCCTATCTCCTTTGATGACTAGCCTTCCAACCAAATCGGGGTGTCTGCAAATTTCATAAATGAATGAATGCATATATGTACAATTTTAATCTTAGTCTTCAATTTTTGCTTAAGACTATAGCTGATAATTTTTTTTGTTTCGCTTTTGATGCATGGTAGAAAAAGAGGTGTCGACCAGTCTGGGTATAGCAGCCAATCCTTGTTGGCAAAGAAGACTACGACCACTGCTACAGAGTCTACATAGGTATCGTGTAATATCCCGTTTCAGTTTAGAACGAAAAACAATGTGGTTTTAAATCGAATTCAACTGAAAAGGAGAAATTTCCGGCGTTTCGCTTGTTCTTCCAACTTTGGGCCTGGGCCTTTGGCTAGCAGGCCCAAGAGAGGGCCTTGTGGACCCAAGAGGGGGCAGCCACAAGGCCTTTGGGGGGTGCACAAACCCTAGCACCCCCACCTCTCCCACCTCTCCTACTCCTCCCTCCTATGGTCGCCGCCCCTGTCCCTCCCTCTCCCTTGCGCTCCTGCCTCCTCCTCCTCTTGGCGCCTCCCCCCATTGGTGCTGCACCTCCCTACCTCTTGGAGCCATCTTCCTCCTAGTGCCGAACCGCATTGCCGCCGGTTTTTGCGAAGGAAGGAGGGGTTTTGCGGGGCTGCCGTTCAAAAAGGAGAGGAGGAGGGAGATCGTCGTCTCCAAGGTTCTTCCGCCTGTTTCCAGGTTGCTGCAAGGGTAATGAATACCGATCCTCGTCGTTTGATTAGTGGTAGATGCGATTTGGTTCATATTTGAATAATCGAACTGCTGCGTTCAGAAAATCAATTCTGTCCAGAATGTTGCGGGGTCTGTTTCGTGGTTTTAGAGGCCGAATCTGAGATGATCATCTCCTGGAGTTATGTAGGTCTTGTTATTAGCTTTCGTTGTCCGCCAAGATCACCTCATTCCGACTTTCGAGTCAAAAGTTATGATAGATTTAATACTTGTTGTCCAGAATTCTGACGAGAATTACCTTTTGAGTTGTCTTTTAAAATAGGTGTATGTTAATGGACGAATCAGGGTTTCATCCCAACTAGGTTATGGTAGAGGATTCGATAACCTTTTCAGATTGATAAAGAACGTTCAATTTGGAGTTGTACAACAAAAGTTATGGATATTTTATTTTAGCCGATATTTCTGTCTATTAATTCAGTCAACAGATTTGAGCCGTGGGTAAAATTTTGTTAGAGGCAAAATCTGAACTTTTGCCCAACTAGACTTTAGTAGGTTTTGTTCTTAGCTTTTCATATTGTTAAAGAAAACCAATTTTGGTTTAGCCAATAAAAAGTTATGTCCGATACCGTGCTGCTGTCCAGGCTTGTTAGACAGATCTGGACAGATTATGTTCCGCTGTTTCATTTATCTGTTAGTAAATTAAATTGGCCGAATTGGCTTACCTTGTCAACTAGAGTATTGTAGATATGTCAGTTAAAAATCCATAGAAATTGGTCTCACCTCATTCCGAGTCCCAGACCAATAGATATGATTTTTACCATTCTGCTGTCCAGTTTCGGGTTGTGCCTGAGTAGTCTGTTTTCATATTAGAGCTAATTAGTTAATTGTGGACTGTCGGGAAGTCGTTGTAGAACGTTAATGGAAGCGCTATGTTATATGTTGTATTTATTTCGAGTACTTATGTAGGCGAGAGAGGCTTGGTTTAGGGACATCCTCTTTACCTACTACCGCGATTAGCCGCGGAAGGCAAGTACCTTGCCACCTTTATTGGTGTGATTGGTGAATGTTTTTATGATCTTGTTGTGATTCCATATAATACATGAGAAGGTGGATTGTTTATGTTTTGATATATGTGTTATATCCATGTTAGATATCATGTCGTTCAATATTCTCAATCCATGTTATACATTCATTTTCATGTTTCATCCACGAGTGGATTTCAAGTCCCACCATTCCAATGTGGGCAATGTTGGACATTGTCATGTCCCGTCCACGGGAGTGGATTTGAAAGACCCATTAATTCCAGGATGGGCATGTAAGACCCATTAATTCCAGAATGGGCAACTTTGGACACCCGTATGAAACGTTCTTCATACGGGAATTGGATCCCCGCATTTTTGTTAAGATGCGGGCTTAAGTGAACACCGACGGGTGTGTCACTAGCTATACCGGTATAGGCATGTGTGCAGTCCATCCTTGATTACATTCATTCATTTCATGTTTTTCTTAAGTGCTCATTCGATGCAATATTCGCATTCTTAAATGGTGATGTCCTGTTTGTATATGTGTTCTGTCTCTTTCACTGTACTTGCTGAGTCGTGGACTCACTCTTGCGTTGTTTGTTTATTTTTAGGTAACCCCGATGTTGGCTCACTTGGGAGGAGTAGACACGCACTACTTGTTCACATCATCAATTCATGTTCAAGATTAAATTTAGTTCTATCTTACATTCGTTAATGATGAACTGTAATAATAAATTTATAATTGGTGAAGGAAGGATACCTTCTCCACATTGATGTTGAATTATTACTGCATGTGAACTTTCATTATCAATGAACTGAAATAAATAGATTAGATGGTGAAGGAAGGATACCTTCATCATGTCTTGGTTGTTTCGATACTAGCATTAGTTGATTTTATTCAAATTCTTCCGCTTTATGGATGTATGTTAGATGTTTTAGGTGACATCTTGGCTTCCGAATAGCCAGGGTGTTACATATCGGTTGAAAGACAGGCAACTAGAGCAAGACCTACTACAGCAGTCTCTGCGGGTTCCTTGGTTACTGTTAAGTAGGCCAGCGCTATGATGACTAGTGTTATGTCAACCGGTGTTGCGCTGTCAAGTAGCAAGGCTGTAACAGAGACAATTAGCACTGTCCCCTCTATCCGGTCAAAACACATCCATGATCGGCCTCAGGCACAAGAAAAGTTGGTGAAGATTGCAAAGGTTGTGACCCAGGTGGGCAAGAGAAAATGAAAGGTTATGATTTCAAAGCAATTATATAGTCATCTTTCTTTATTCTCACATGTTCAGGGTGAGGAAGATGAGATTAAGGAGGAAGAAGAGTCCCCTCATCTTGGTGAGAAAACCTAGTATTGGCAGTCCTAGCGTTAACATCATCGTTGTTGCAGTGGTACATTAGTTGCCACTGACGCCTTGTTTTCTTTCGAGACCGACATTGGTATTCGCTTTGAGTAAGTAATTTAACTTAAATATTTATTTATTTGATTTTTTGCAATGTTTACTTCGATAAATGACTTTGTTTACATCATCCCTCCAATCACCTCTCCTATTCCAACTACTAAAGTTGAAGAATCAAAAGAGGAGTCACTGTCTGCTCCTCTTGTAGCTGAGTTAGTGCAAGTCAGCTTGGAGGGGGCAATAGTGCCTAAGGTGGAGGTTGAAGAATTGGCTGGGAATGCTCTGACCTCCCCAAGACAGATACCTACAGAAGCAATCGAGCAAGCCTCGATTCCTGTGGAAGTGGTTGTCGAGCAAGTCTCACTAGCAGAAGAGGAGACAAGGCAAATAGAGTGGTCATCAAAAAGGTTCGACCACCGAAGTTTTGCCTATCACTGAAGGAAAGGTTGGAGTTTTTCTTGACAAGGATGTTGGGCAGGATTTAACTCTTTAGTCTACTTAGCAAGTAAGTACTCTTTACTTTTTCAATGTGTTATGATTGAGAAGTTGGCTTCTTCTTTTTTTCAATTTGTCTTTGAATATAAAAAATGTTCCTTCCTCTACTCTTACTTCTGTAATTGGTGCTATGGTGGCATGGAGACCACCTTCTGAACATAGAGGCACTCTAACCAGCTCTTCAGAAGCAAAGGTCGACCAACCTAACCAGCTCTTCAGAAGCAAAGGTCGACCAACCTACTATACCATATGAGCCTAGATATAGTGAATTGGAAAATCAGATTAAGTACTTGAATGATAAGGTAATGACCACTTTACTTAAGCCCTTTGATCATTAATTAGATAGAAAAATTCTAACTTTTTACTATCATATTTGTAGAAAACAACCGAAATGCTTGGCCTCTTTAAGGCTTTCATTAGAAATGCGACCAGCAAGGGTACATCTAAAGATGTAGAAATTGCAAGACTAAAAAAGTAAGTTAAACAAACTTTTTCTCTGATTGCCTAAGTAATTCTTGTAATTTTAACTTTGCTATTTCAGTAAACTTATGCAACAAAAACACTCTGTTGGTCGACTCAACAAAAAGTATGAGAATAAGTTAGTCTTCACCAACAATGCTACTAAGGATTTTAAAATCCAAGTTGTTCTCAAGGAAAGAAGCCTCAAAGAAAAAGAAGAGATTCTCAAGTAAGCTACTACAGAATGCAAGCACCTTGAAGAACTCAACTTAAAACTTTTGGATGGCATGAAGGAGCGTCAAGTGATCTATGAAAAACTTACACAGGACCATGACAAACTTCTTCAGAAATATAAGGAAGAAACAGAAGGTAAAAAACCTGACTCTTATATTATATTTAGTGCACACTTCTCATGCTTATCCAAATTTTTGTCTTTGAACACTTAGAATTGCAGAAACAATTGAAAGAACAAAGAGCATTGGCATGGAAAGCATGATTTGAGTTGAAGCAAGTAGGTAAACTTCGATATGATCTTAAACTTATCAAGGAAAAGAAAGCTTTCATAAAGAAGATTGAATATAGCAAAGAAACAACCTCTACTACTCTGTCTTTCATTCTAAAAAGCAATTCCTATTAAAGCAAAGTGTGTAGAGGTTTTACTCATAAAAGAGGAGCCATCGGTTGAAGAACTGGTCGACGGTATGAAAGCTCAAGTGAAGTTCACTGTCAACCACCTCCCGAAGATAGTTCAATCCATGAAGACCTATCTTTAGTTAGTCATTGATGTCAACGTAGGCACCTTGTTTATCAAGTTGTAGCATTACTACAAGGATGCACTAGACTTGGAGAGGATGATTCCTAAATTGAGTTTAAACTATGCACAAGAAATTCAAAACAAAAGAGAGGAAGTAGCTTCTCTTGTAGCTGAGTATATGAAGAATGTAACATTTTAGTTTAAGGACAACTGAATGACTTTACCATCATTGTAATGAATGTTCTTTGAATGAATGAATATTTTTGTCATGTAATTCATTGAGCTTGCTCTTGGTGTTTTTGGTATATTACTAGCCTCCGACTGGGATGTGTTTGACCAGTGACATGGTAAACGTATTACAATGACTTAGCATTTGTGATAATTTAGAGGCTAATAACCAGTGTAACTTTTACAGTATACGCAATACTAATTATAAGCAAGTCTTAGATAAAGTAAGTCTAGTGAGTTTTCGAGAAGTGATAACTATCTTATAGGAAAAGTCTCTACTAGAAGTTATCTAAACACCAGACCTGCAACATTGTATATGTTAGGAGACTGGTCGGTAGTCATGGAGATCAGCCTTAATCACATAACGTAGAGCAATATAGAATCATAAAATATTAATTGGAAGACAAAGATATCAAAGATTACCTCCCCTAGGGATGGGAATTGGTAAAGAATAATCCGTTTTATCCGATATCCATATCCGAGAAAACGCAAATGTGGTAAGTAAAATCCGCATTCGAATGAAAAACAAGTACTATCCGGGAAAAATGGATAGCATCCGTATCCGTATTTGGTGCTATTCATATCCGGCTACTATCAAAAAAATGGGTAGTATCCGTATCCGGGAAAACGAATACGAATACTATCCATTTTTTCCCTAGATACGAATTGTAACACCCCAGTCCAACACGACCCTGGAATGCTACTAAACTAACAACAAAGCAGATTAAAACCAAGACACTTTACTAAATTCCGGTAGAACCTTCTCTCTTTAGCTAACTATACCAAGGGTTCCAACAATTACATTTATCCAAATTAAACAATCGAACATTCAGCATAATCAGTAGGCATTCATGACATACTAAGTGACTAGAGCATAATCACCAATATCCAAATATGCTAGTCTTCGTTATTACAAATAATCCAACACGAAAACATCATCATATTGAATCAATTAAGCAATTTGCTCATTTATTAAGGCATGATTTGAAATTTAATCAACTTTAGAAGGTTCATGGTAGTGTGCGTGTGAACATAGAGCTACTCCCTCCCATGCATGTCATTCTTGGATTGGGTACCTAAAACAACAATAAAAGCAAGAGTGAGTCCACCGACTCAGCAAGTACAATTCATGGCATCAACAGCTTACATAATGGTAAATCGTCAATTATTATCCATCCAGCCACACACCAAACGTATCACATGCTCATGCTATGCAAATGCTCAAATGCTCCTTATCTTTCTCTTTCTCTTTTGCGCATTACACCAGTAATGCGAGGTATGCAACCATCGATTCGTACCCATGCCTGTGCTCGCAAGCACAGGGACCAATTGCCCAATACTCCGCAAGTATAGGGGACCTCAAGCCCACACTCCACAAGTGCGGGGACCATAAGCCCATCGTTTACATGATGGGGACCTCTTCTCAATGCCCACATTCCATGAATGTGGGGACCTCAAGCCCGTCATCTACATGACGGGGACCTCAAATATGCATTCCTGGTCACCACGTGACCAGGTATTATGAATGCTCTCATGGTGCATATGAACAATTACCGTTTTGTAATAAGCATGAACAACATCAATACCATACATGATTACAGTCACTCGTATCATAAGCATTCCTCATCTTTAACCAGCATATCATATTATCAATAAAACACGACTAATATATCAATACTAGCATGTATCATAGACTTCATAACTTTCAAACATCCATGAATAACACATAACTCATATCACTAGAAACTATGAACAATACCAAACATACCACCATAACAATCATGGATAACACAAACACTCCTAGTATTTATCAAACAATGGCATGCAATGTTTTCTATCATATCCATCACTATACTTGCCTTAACTGCGAGAGTATGAGGGCGTGCGAGAAGGGCTGCCTCGGGATCAAACCTCCACTGAACATATTTACAATGCGCTAAGATAACAGTAATAGGCCAAACAACTATAAGAGTAAACACGAACTGCATAATAGTTCCTTTAGCGCGAACAACCCCAACTTCTAAGTGTTATTACATCCCCTCTGTAGACGATCCGTTCTAAAATTCATAGCTTTTAGTACGGAGGTTCAAATGAGGTGTTCTTGGACTCTAATTAAAGCTTAAAAAATCTCCATGTAAACCTAGTTGGTGAGTCCTCCTGATTCAGTCATCTAATAACCCTATCGAGCTAATTATCATAACAACAAATTCACGTCAGGTTTTCTGGATAGATCACTAAAACTATCATAAATTTTGCTACGAAAGTCCAAATCTTGCGTTCTTTATCTCTCTGAAAAGGTATGGAAATTACCTACATTTTTTGTTATAACGAGATCCTCTGATTTCCACTTTAACTAACAGTTTTATCCAGTTTCCTACAATCTGCCCGAAAAGCTGGCAGATCAGTAGGACAGCGATACTTAAAAATTCATAACTCCCAGACCGTTAATCGGATTTGGGCGTTCTTGGCGGCCACTGAAAGCTAAGAACATAATTCAACTATCTCTAGGAGGGTGGATCCCCAGATTCTACATCTAAAAACATGAAAAATGTCGTCCAAACTACTGGACAGAACGCGATGTATTAAACCGACGAAATTCAATCTACCATACGACATCAACCGCAACTACTACGCAACAACCAACGAAGAACACGCGGCGTTACCCTTGTAGAATCGCAGCAAGGTGAAGATTTGGCCCCGCGAAGATGATCTCCTCTCCTTTCTTCACTTGATCGGCAGCAAAGAGCACCGACGGAGAGGAAGGGAGGCACCAATGGAGGATGGGGCTGCTTGGGAGGGGAGGGGTGATACTGTACCAGCGGCGGTACTATAGCAGGTCGCATGCTACAGTAACCCTAGGGGTTTTGACTACCCCTAATGGGCCAAGACTATGGGCCTTTGGCCCAAGATTTAATCCCCTTCAAGAGAAATTCTAAAATCCCATTTAAAATCCTGAAAAAATGGTTGAAATTCAAATAACTCTCTCCCATTAATTCTTTCTAATACTTTTGGGGTATTACACGAATACTATCCGTTTTTTCATCGGATATGAATACGAATACTATCTTTTTTCCTAGAGCATTTCTATTTCAACGGGGTCATGATTCGGTGTCGAATCTATGACTATTGGGTGTTCTACCGAGATTTGTCACAAAATTTGTAGGATATTCGCATTCGACCGAATTGACTACATATTCGATTCGAATTCAAATTTGTTACAACATTTGATTCGTATTCGAGACTATTTGATCTGTTTCCATCTGTAGCCTCCCCTCTTCATCACATGCCTCGTCGCCGCCTCCCGCACTGCCATTCACTATCGGTGAGCACCAAAGAAGGCAATCAAATCCTTAACCTGGTGCAAAGTGCAACACATGGTAAGAAGATGTAGTGTAAAGTAAAAATATTTGTTAAGGGTGGTGCAAACTGAAACCATGGTAAGATTACATAGTGCAAAGTGAAATTTACCCTTATTTTTACGAGTAGACTTCGACCACTTTTTTAGTACTAAAACCCTTTGACCTTTGTTAGTTTAAAAGCGATGCTAAGCCTTTAGACGATACACTATATTATGAGAAAATTAAGTCCCCAAAGTTAAGCGCAGAAAAAGAGGACCTACTCAGGAACCTTCAGGAGGCGAATTTTGTAGCTTGCAAGTTGCAGAATGTTATCAAAAGTAAGTCCCTCTTTTATATTTTTCATTTTGACAACTTTCTTTCTTTTTCTTATTTTTTGACTTCTTTTAACAGAAAAAGAAGTTGTGCGGGCAAGCTTCAATCCAAGCTCCAATCAAAGAGCTTAGTGATCGAAGAGCTCAAACACATCACAAAAAGAAAAAGACAAGATCATAAAGACATGGGAAAAGTAGTGCACAAAGGATGTTCCCTCATGAAAAGGAAGTAAAAAGGCTTGATGATCATTTGGCAGGTATAAATTCCTACCTACGACTAGTATAAGATAATAGTATAAAGTATTGTTTTATTAACTGATCTTTACTCCTTTCACAGAGCAAGTGACAAAAATAAAATGACTCCAGGAGTTGTCGACTGTCGTCAGGTGGAGATGAAGGCGACCAAGATCAACCTTCAAGACAACGTCTCTTCCTGAACAACGTGCTGATAAAACTAGGTGCTGAGGAGATTGCTCCTATTGAAGACACCCTGGTTGGACATACGAGCAGTGTTGGTCAGCAGGTCGGGAACCTCCAGGAGTTAATAACTACTCTGAAGACCAAACAAGCTGAGTCAATGAGGCAAACAGTCAAAAATAGAGTAAGTTTTGCTTTGGCAAAACTTATAGCACATGATCGTAGCCTTTGCCATCTTCGAGTCGAGGCCGATTTAAACTACCCTGAAGTAGAAGCTCAAAGACTGATTGAAGAGGCTCAACTAGTTGGTAAAAAGGTCATAGAGGAGATGTAGCTTGGATCTCCTTCTAAGTAGTTTGTAATAGGTCGTATAATGCAAAGACCTATTTGATTTTGTGCATGTATAAAGCTTCATTCCTGCAATTTCAAGTAGTTAGTAACTCATAAGACAAAGTAAAAAATTGAGAATTGAAAGGAAAGACTTAAGAATTAAAGTCATGATTATAACTTTATCCTAGCCCCTGACTATTCGCTTAGTTAAAGTAAATGTACAAAGGAAACAGTGGAAAAAGAGCTTGCTTAAAAATTTTTACCACGTTTTGATGAACTTAGCTTGCTTGTATTGGCAACAAAAGTTAGGAACTAGTCGATGCTAGAAAATTCCTTCTAGTGGGCATGACCACGTGCAGAGAGGAAAAACTTCAACTTGGTGATGTTACCGTCCTCAGACCAGTGTAAGGAAAACCAAGTTTTTAATAGTGATCAAAAGAATTATGAAAGCTTTGCACGTTAGGCATTTTTTTAAACAATAAAGAATGAAGAAAACATAAACTTTATTGAAAGTATAAGAATTTACACATAGAACTTTTATAACTGATCGATGTTCCATTAATTGAGAGAACTCTACCGTCCTCCATTGCCAATCATACCGAGCTTGGTCGCGTGACTTCGACCACTATGTAAGGACCTTCCCACTTGGGGGAAAGGTTATTCCGATTAGACTACGTTTGAATCTTTTTCAAGACCAAGTCACCTATAGCAAGGCTGCGAGGTTGGACCTTACAAGTGCAGTTTTTTTATTAGGGCTTGTTGGTAGATTACTGAATGAATTAATGCTTGGTTCCTCTTTCCTTCGAGTAGATTGATATCGTAGCTCAAAGTTGTTCCTGATCGAGGTCGTTGAACTTTTCGACCCTTGTAGACATAATCTTTAGTTCTTCCGGAAGATGGCTTCAACACCAAAAAATTAGGAACAAGGGTGTTTTGCTTGTAGCCCGACTAGCAGTCATGCGAACTGCCAATAAAACTGAAGGTAATTCTTTTACCCAAGCCCCTCAGCGCTTTACAAGCTAGTCAAAAAATTGAGTTTTAATTTCCTGCATAATTTGGTAATTTTCCCTTTCGACTGCCCTATTACTTTGTGGATGGGTAACAATGGTATAGCATAGTTTGGTACCTAATTCTTTGTAAAATTCTTTAAATTTTGTGCTCGAAAATTGAGTAGCATTATCAGTAATGATTTGACTCAAAACACCGAATCGAGTGATCAAACTTTTCATCATGAATTTCATAGCCGCTTCCTTTGTTATCCCAGAAATAGGTTCGGCCTCGATCCACTTTGTGAATGTATCAATAGCCACAAAAAGGAATTCAAAGCCCCGTAGTGCTTTTGGAAATGGTCCTAGGATATCTAAACCCCAGGTCACAAAGGGCCAAGAAAGAGGTATTGTTTGTAATGCCTGAGCCAATTGGTGTATTTGCATGCTATGAAACTGACATTGCACACACTTTTCACAAGCCCCTTGGCATCATGGAGGGCTGTTGGCCAGCAAAAGCCTTGTCAAAAAGCCTTTTCGTCCAAAGTTATGTCGGAAGCCTCAGTTCCATAGATACCTTCGTGTATTTATGTAAGGAGTTATAATCCTTTTTTCTACGATATGTATCACATGAGTTCCCCTTGAGTACCTCTTTTATAGAGGACACCTTCGGCCAAAGTATACATTTTGGTTTTGCGGGATAGACGATCAGCCTTGAGATCATCATGGAGTATGGTACCCTTCTGAAGATATTCATAGATAGGATTCATCCAAGTATCTTCATATTCTAGATAGGCTATCTCACTTGGAGTAGTGTCTAGTTTTTCAACCATAGACGGCTTCTGGACCTGTTCCAAGAAGACTCCTTGTGGGATGAGTGATCAAGAAGAAGCTATCCGAGCTAACTAGTCGATGAGGAAATTATCCTTTCGAGGGATGTATTGTACCTCTGGACCGAAAAAATGGTTTTCAAGCTTTCTGACTTCTGATAAGTAATTCCCCATGGTCGAATTAGAGCATTGGTATTCTTTTTTGACCTGATTCACGAGTAACTAAGAATCACCTTTCACAATTACTCGACGAATCACAAGTGCTTTTGCTACTCCGATGCTAGCTAGTAAACCCCCATACTCTATCACATTGTTAGTAGCAGGAAAGTTTAACTGAATAGCATATTTTAAAGTTTCTCTGGTAGAAGATACCATGACCACCCCAGCCCCAGAGCCACTAAGTGTTAATGACCCATCAAAGTACATTGTCCACTAGTTGTGGATTCGTACTCGGGTCCCTGAACTAGTTCAGTATTTTTCCATTCAGTGACAAAGTCTGTTGATGTGGCGCAGATACCATCTACTAATTTTACGAGTGTTTCCTTTATTTCTTGTCATACAGTAGTGCATGCAGCGTGCGAGGAGGAATCCAGATGTGTGTTCCATCAAGGCGGGACTCATGTTGTATGCATGGAGCCAATCACAGAGGAAGCGGCGCTCATGCATACCTCTGGCCGGGAAATCAATTCAATTCATAGTATAGATGGAGTTCGACAGCAATAAGGAAACAAATCAGTTTGTGCTTTTCCTAGCAGACTTGAGCTTATTCACGTACCAAACAAAGAATCCAAGTCCAACATGGAGGCACAAGTGCATGCAAAACTTGGGAAATGTGATATCCTTTCTTCGGCTAGGAGAAGATTACATCTACGTGATATCTTTCTTTGCATGCATTAGGATGGGGCCCACCTGGTGACCGAATGCATCATAAGATTTGGAAAATATCAGCAGATAAAAGGAAGGGGCACAAACAAAAATTCCAGGAAATCAGGAGGGTGGCGCCATCTTGGTTTACATGTGTCTAGATAACATCAAGGCCTGCGTTTTTGATTTCCTTGAGCATGTATGATTTTCTTTCTCTACATGCATTAGGGTGGGGTCCACCTACATCCAATGTAACGTGTGATATACCAACGTGAGTGCTAGTTGCATTAGGACTTTTAGTACGTCCATGTGTGCGTTTTGCATTAAGACTTCTAGTCATCATGCGTGCGTGTGTGTGCTGGCTATATAAAGCCATAGGCCTTCGGCAATAGTGAGTTTAGAAATGATGAGTTGAGTTATTTAGCGTGTCACCATGAGGGTCTACCCCTGTTATCATGTGTGTGCGAGTTCTTGAGAGTTGTCCATCTAGGATATCTCTGATTGCTACTCAGGTTTAATCTTGTTGATTGAATTTGTGTGCTGATCTTATTTGATCTCTTCTCTCGTTCATGTTCTGTGGTGTGCACAGGTGTGAGATTTATTTATTCAAGTGCGAGTTGCATGCTGTAATTCGTGCTCCATATATTTGTTCAGGAATTTCCATCGATTTAATGGTCGTTTGGGACACTAAATGGAGGTCGACCTCCCCAACTTCGACTGACCATTTAGCCATGCACCCCACTGCTTCCTTGTTTTGAAGAACCTGTCCTAAGGGAAACTCAGATGGCACGGTTAACTTGTGTGCCTGGAAAGAATGCCTCAATTTCCTTAAAGACATAAGAGGGCATGTAGAAGGTTTTGGACCTAAGGGTAGCGCTCCTTAGGACCATGTAAAACTTCACTTACATAGTAGACTAATTGTTGAATATTTTCACGTTCAGCGACTAATACTCCACTTACTACCTATGGCGTAGTAGCTAAATATAACAAAAGTGGTTCACCTAGTTTCAAAGAAAATAAGACTAGAGCACTCATGAGGTATTTCTTGACATCTTCCAAGGCTTTGTTTTCCTCCTCTGACCACTTGAAGCCTTCATGTTTCCTAAGAAGTTTCATCCTGTGAGTTTCTAGACTTCTTTCTTTGTGGTCAGAGGGTGCATTTGTTCAATGGCCACTATCTTTTTAGGATTGGCTTCGATTCCTTGAGTAGAGACAAGGAATCTAAATAACTTTCCTAAAGAGACTCTGAACTCACACTTCTCATGATTGAGTTTAATTGGTGTTTTCTGAGGTTGTCGAAAGTTTCTTGCGGGTAGGAAATATAATTTAGACATTGTATGCTTTTTATGACCAGATCATCCACATAAGCTTCTTGGTTTCTGCCTAGTTGACAAAGAAAGGTCTTTTAGGCCAACAACATATTTTAGGCCAAATGGTATTTTGACATAGCAAAAACCTCCAAATGCAGTAATACTAGTAGGGTGCCCGTGCGTTGCAACATAATTTTAAAAGATGGTGATACATAAATATAAGACAGGATCATAAACCATATAATAAATATCAATTTTCTGTCAGACACATGTTGGTTTATTTTGTTATAGAAATGTTATTTTATGCATATAAAGAAACATCAATGATTGCATGTGTATATAAAAAGTGAATGTGTGTGCCACTATATTTTCCCATTGCTACTTTGAGGAAAAGCAAAGTGGGAAGAAAAAAAGATGATTTGAGGCCCTTAATCCTGCCACCGCATTCCTATCCTCACATGTCCCGACATCAGCACAATGCCAACAGCTAAAGACTGCATACATGAAAATAAAATATACACTCCAAATGGCAGAGAAGTTCATATAGAAATCATTCCCACTGTGGGCACTTTACTCTCACTACACCATGACATAGAATTAAGGGCAATTAACTGATGGGAAAAAATAGGATGAGTGGCAAAACATGTGCTGACAATGTCTAAGAGATTACGGGTCCTGTTATCTGCTAGAAATAATTATTGTCTAGAACAATTTATCTGTCGGCAATGTTTTTATGTTAGCTACAATACATCTACCCTTGAAAGAGTCATCCAGGTCAATGTAACTGCTGGGGATAATAGCCAAGTCAACCAGGCCAACGTAACTGCCGGGGATAATAGCCAACCCTTTGGGCGCGCAGACGCAAAAAATAGATGGCTGAGGCACCAAGACCAGAATTCCTTCCCTCTCAAACCTTATCCCCAAATTCCCAAATTCCTTCCTGGCCGCCCCCTTCCTCTAAATGACAGGATGGTCCTGGATGGTTCAAGATGGTGTTTTGTTTGATGCATGAGGTTTTATTTGGATTGCCACAATTTAATGGTCCAATCTTAGTAGAACAATTTTTGTCACATCCACGTTTTAATAAATAGATATTTTAGAAATTTTGGCACATCTGGCCCCCTAGTCTATTTAATTTTCAAAACTAGCACTCTTTCGCTATAATTAGCAAAATTGGCCCCCACACAGTGCACGTACCACTCCTCCCGGGGGCGGCAGGGGACCTGCCCCTGGCCCCGGGTGCGGTAGGGACCTGCCCCCAGTGGTGGGTGTAATATCCCGGAAGTGAGTTAAGATTTGAATCGAGGAAGATTAAATTTTATTTCGGGAGAGGTCGATTATTCGGGGAAGGATCAAACGGAACGTCGGGAGGGACTAATTGGATTGTTGTCGGTGCTGCAGTTTTGAGGGGAAAGAGCATTTTGGCGGCAACTTGGGCTGGGCCATGGCCCATCTAGGTGGCCGACCAGGGGCTCCTCCCCCAAACCCTAGCCTACTCCCCTCCCCTCCCCTTTCCTCCTCCCACTCCCAACCGGCCGCCTCCCCTCTCCCCTCTCCACCTCTCCACCTCCCTTCCACCCTCCGTTGCGCCCCTCTCCATCTCCCACCACCTCCATTGCTGCTGTCCAAGGAGGAGAAGGAGCTCCTTGCAGCCGGCCAAGGAGGAAGAAGAAGGAGAAAAGAAGAGAAAGAAGGAGAAGAAGAGAAGGGAAGAAGAGGGAGAAGAAGGGATCCACAGCGGAAGCGTGGTGGTCTTCATCCCTGCTGCGTGCTCTCTTCGTTTCGGCAAGGGTAACCCGTGGTTCTTTGCTTTAGGTCATTTTCTAGTTGTCTAATTTTCGGGTATCAATTCGTCGGTATTCTGCAGCAGTGAAGTTTGTCGGTTTTGATTAGGTTAGAGGCAGATTTGGGTCTGGGTGTCTCCTAGAAAGTTGTAGCTATCGTAGTTACCTTTCATTGCCGACAAGAATCAAGTCATTCGGACTTCGGTAGCCAATGTTATGAATTTATTAGTACTTCTGTGTTTCTGGAGAGAAGCAGATTTGCCAGTGTTAGTTAACCTGATTGAAGCGCTTATTTAGAAGGGTTTCCAGAGGGTCTCACCATAACGAAAAATGAGGCTAATCATCTTAGCTTTCAGGGAAGCTAAAGATCACTGAATTCGGACGAACGTAGAGAAAGTTATGATAGTTTCTTTGTCGCTGTCCAGAAACCCGACGTGAAATGTTTGCTCTGATTAATTAGATTGGTAGGTCTGGTAGATGGCCGAATCAGAGGGTCTCCCCAACTAAGTTTATTTAGACATTTCAATTACCTTTTCAGATTGTCCAAGATCATCCTATTTGGACTCCTGAGTAGAAAGTTATGAATTTTTGAAGTCTTCTGTCCGCAGTGATCACCAAAACGATCGCTAGAAATTGGGGGTTTTTGTTAACACTTGAGAGTAGCGAGTTTTGTTGTGTTATTATTTATGCTCTTGGTCCAGCGTGTTGGCCTTAGATTGGGATACCTTTATATTCAGGTGGGAGCGCGGTTCCAGGGGCAGCACCCTCTTCGCTGTAATATCCCGGAAGTGAGTTAAGATTTGAATCGAGGAAGATTAAATTTTATTTCGGGAGAGGTCGATTATTCGGGAAGGATCAAGCGGGCGTCGGGAGGGACTAATTGGATTGTTGTCAGTGCTGCAGTTTTGAGGGGGAAAGAGAAATTTGGCGGCAACTTGGGCCTGGGCCATGGCCCATCTAGGTGGCCGGCCAAGGGGGGGGCTCCCCTCCCCCAAACCCTAGCCTACTCCCCTCCCTCCCCTTTCCTCCTCCCACTCCCAACCGGCCGCCTCCCCTCTCCCCTCTCCACCTCTCCACCTCCTTCCACCTCCCTTGCGCCTCTCCATCTCCCACCACCTCCATTGCTGCTGTCCAAGGAGGAGAAGGAGCTCCCTTGCAGCCGGCCAAGGAGGAAGAAGAAGGAGAAAAGAAGAGAAAGAAGGAGAAGAAGAGAAGGGAAGAAGAGGGAGAAGAAGGGATCCATGGCGAGGCGTGGTGGTCTTCATCCCGCTGCGTGCTCTCTTCGTTTGGCAAGGGTAACCCGTGGTTCTTTGCTTTAGGTCATTTTCTAGTTGTCTAATTTTCGGGTGTCAATTCGTCTGTATTCTGCAGCAGTGAAGTTTGTCAGTTTTGATTAGGTTAGAGGCAGAGTTGGGTCTGGGTGTCTCCTAGAAAGTTGTAGCTATCGTGGTTACCTTTCATTGCCGACAAGAATCAAGTCATTCGGACTTCGGTAGCCAAATTTATGAATTTATTAGTACTTCTATGTTTATGGAGAGAAGCAGATTTGCTAGTTAGTTAACCTGATTGAAGCGCTTATTTAGAAGGGTTTCCAGAGGGTCTCACCATAACGAAAAATGAGGCTAATCCTCTTAGCTTTCAGGGAAGCTAAAGATCACTAAATTCGGACGAACGTAGAGAAAGTTATGATAGTTTCTTTGTCGCTGTCCAGAAACCCGACGTGAAATATTTGCTCTGATTAATTAGATTGGTAGGTCTGGTAGATGGCTGAATCAGAGGGTCTCCCCAACTAAGTTTATTTAGACATTTCAATTACCTTTTCATATTGTCCAAGATCATCCTATTTCGACTCCTGAGCAGAAAGTTATGAATTTTTGAAGTCTGCTGTCCGCAGTGATCACCAAAACGATCGCTAGAAATTGGGGGTTTTTGTTACACTTGAGAGTAGCGAGTTTTGTTGTGTTATTATTTATGCTCTTGGTCCAGCGTGTTGGCCTTAGATTGGGATACCTTTATATTCAGGTGGGAGCGCGGTTCCAGGGGCAGCACCCTCTTCGCGTCCACCGTTCGCCACGATTGAGGCAAGTATTCGGGCTATTGTATATTTATGCTTGTATCTTTGTATTTGTTTGTGTTTGGCTCATAATAGCTATGCATGGATGTTATGGTGATGAGTTCCAATTTATCTTGGTGAATGCAAGCACTCTGTTTGAGTGACTAATTATGATTGTTTGATAGAGGATGCTAATACTTTGATGCGTAATAACCATGCAAGGTTGATAGTATGGTAAGTAAGATTAAGGATGAAGGATACTAGAGAAATGATTAATTGATATTCATGAGTGATTGTTCAAGTGTGCTAGTATTATGATTAAATGTGCTATTCATGGATGCTAGAATGCTATGAAAATCAATGATGTGGAATGCTAGAAGTATGAATAAGTTTATTCATGTATGATGTTGTTGTTAATGCTTACATGTTAATGATAATATGTTGAGTTCACGCATATGAAGGACATTATCATGGTGCATACGCATGTTGAGAGCATCACAGTGCCTTGGTCACGTGGTGACCAAGCACATCTGATTGAGTCCCGTCATGTAAATGACGGGCTTGAAATCCCCACATTCGTGGAATGTGGGCTATGAGCAAAGAGGTCCCCATCATTAAGATGATGGGCAATGGTCCCTATACATGTGGTGTATAGGCTCTTGGTCCCCGTGCCGGTGGGCGCGAGTAAGGAAGTCTGTGACGACGGTTGTATACCCGCATTCACGGTAAAATGCGAAAGAGATAAAGTTGAGAAAGGTGCATTGCATTGGTTGCATTCACATGAGCATGAAGGCTATACTTTGGTGCATTGTTTATCTTGGATTTTTGATGCTATGAATGATAACTTGCTTAGCCTTGTTGGTACTTGCTTTGAGTCTTTGGGCTCACTCTTGCTTTGATGTGTTTTAGGTACAATGGCAAGACCGCATGCATGGGAGGAGTAGACATTTGGATGCACGCTTTACCACTCAATCATAAGAATTACTTATAGATGGTTTGAGTTTCAGATTAAGCGTAATAATGAGAATAACAAATTTTGGTTATGTTTATGAGATTATCCTGCATGCTTGATTGAACCTGATTTTGAAGACTTTGATAAATGCCATGATTAATTGTTGGAACCTCGGTATAGCTGACTATACAAAGGAGGTTTTGCCGAAAATTTGTAATTGGTCTTAGTTTAGTTTAGTTTAGTTTAATTTTAGTAGCATTCCAGGCTCAATGCTGAGCTGGGGTGTTACATTCGCGTCCACCGTTCTGCATAGTTGATGCAAGTATTCGGGCTATTGTATATTTATGCTTGTATGCTGTGACTGTTTGTGTTTGGCTCATAATAGCTATGCATGGATGTTATGGTGATGAGTTCCAATTTATCTTGGTGAATGCAAGCACTCTGTTTGAGTGACTAATTATGATTGTTTGATAGAGGATGCTAATACTTTGATGCGTAATAACCATGCAAGGTTGATAGTATGGTAAGTAAGATTAAGGATGAAGGATACTAGAGAAATGATTAATTGATATTCATGAGTGATTGTTCAAGTGTGCTAGTATTATGATTAAATGTGCTATTCATGGATGCTAGAATGCTATGAATATCAATGATGTGGAATGCTAGAAGTATGAATAAGTTTATTCATGTATGATGTTGTTGTTAATGCTTACATGTTAATGATAATATGTTGAGTTCCCGCATATGAAGGGCGTTATCATGGTGCATACGCATGTTGAGAGCATCTGGTGCCTTGGTCACGTGGTGACCAAGCACATCTGATTGAGTCCCCGTCATGTAAATGACGGGCTTGAGGTCCCCACATTCGTGGAATGTGGGCTATGAGTAAAAGAGGTCCCCATCATTAAGATGATGGGCAATGGTCCCTATACATGTGGTGTATAGGCTCTTGGTCCCTGTGCGGGTGGAGCACGAGCAAGGGTACACAATGACGGTTGTATACCGCATTCTGGTAAAATGCGAAAGAGATAAAGTTGAGAAAGGTGCATTGCATTGGTTGCATTCACATGAGCATGAAGGCTATACTTTGGTGCATTGTTTATCTTGAATTGTTGATGCTATGAATGATAACTTGCTTAGCCTTGTTGGTACTTGCTGAGTCTTTGGGCTCACTCTTGCTTTGATGTGTTTTAGGTACAAGCGCAAGACCCGCATGCATGGGAGGAGTAGATATTTGGATGCACGCACTACCACTCAATCATAAGAATTACTTATAGATGGTTTGAGTTTGGATTAACTGTAATAATGAGAATAGCAAATTTTGGTTATGTTTATGAGATTGTCTGCATGCTTGATTGAACTGATTTTGAAGACTTTGATAAATGCCATGATTAATTGTTGGAACCTCGGTATAGTGACTATACAAAGGAGGTTTTGCGAAAATTTGTAATTGGTCTTAGTTTAGTTTAGTTTAATTTAATTTTAGTAGCATTCCGGGCTCAATCTTTGAGTAGGGTGTTCTGATTAGTATCGAGCGGGCTTTAGGTCCGTGGTTAATAGAAAAATATTAAATTGACACAATGTACACGATGGGTGGGGTTGGGAATTACATTGCTTCCGCATTATCTATTGCTTTGTTTCATTTGTTGAGCAATTGTTGAATTGCCTCTATGCTATCCTTTTTTGTTGTTAATCTATGAAATGAGATGTTATGATATTCTATATCTATGAATCTATTCTATGATTGCCATGAGATGATCATGAATAATCATATTGGATTATATTGTTTATGCGTGTCGATAATGGTTGTTAAGAAGTGGAGACCGTGGTTGTGGCCTTGGACTTTGTCAGGCTATACCACCGTTCGTGGTAGACGCATAAAGTAGTTACCCTGAATACCTTAGTTGCAAGAGTTGAGCGTGAGCTGTTTTAGAAAGTTGATTTCTTTCTTGACCTCAATCTTGGCAAATTCTTGATCTGTGATGGATGATGAATTTCTCTGGGGTTCTTGGTTTATGGTGGTTGTTGAGTGTCAATGGTCTCTTATAGTTCTCTGAAACAATTATTGTTTTCCGACTGTCGAGTCGCTTTTGCTACTTGTGATCTTTCTCAATTGGCAATTATTGATAATTCCTTGGTTGTTCCTTCTTTCTCTTTAGCAAAGAATGACTCATATATTCGTTTGATAGTTGGGTATTGAGAGTTTGAAGTTGCAAGTTTGTTAGCATGAGAAAGCTTTGGCTCTATGTGTTCCTTTTGGATTATTCAGAGTGTTGAAGTTTAAGGCATTTCTTTTCGTTGGAAATTGTTAAAATCTTTTGTGATGCCTCGTTATTGTTAAATCAGAGATTGTAATCAAATAACTTGATATGGTATGGGTATCAAGATGAGTCATTGGTATGGTGCATAATTAATATTAATTAGTAACCTTGGAAGTGAAATTGATTAAGTTGATGTTGTCTTTTCTTAGTTCTTGATGAACGGTATATATGAGTAGTGATTAAGAGATATCAAGAAGTATGGAACCTTGATGAACTAGTCTGGTCATTAAAACTGTTTAGGTTGCTAAACTTGTTGGGTTCTTTGGTTCCCATGGATTAATTTAATTGTGTGGAAAGAAAAAAAAATTAGAGGGAATACCAGATTTATGTATTCCTTAGTATGATTAGTTACTGGAACTGTGTATAACCGGTTGACTGGATTGATTATCGGTAAATCTAGAAGTTATGAGGGGAGTTCTATGTAGTTCTCCTGTATAGAATGACGCGATGAATTTGGTTGTATCATTGCTAAGACTTTTGATCGATAGAAGATTTCGATTTTTTTTTTGAAGTTTTAGTGTATTTTTTTTTTGAAATCCAAATACGAGGAGGAACAGTTGGATACGTGTTTGTTAATGTCCATGTGATTTGAGAATAAAAGTAGGTAGCAACTAGATTTCATAATGAAGCTAGTTGATAACAACAATGGTGGTGGTATAACTGTTGTGTGTTGAAGTTTGATGATGAACATCGCTAAGAGTTGAACTGATATGGGCTTATGCCCATCTAATTGTGAATTAAACGGTTGATAATGTGACCTTGATGAAAGGGTTATGGTAGGAGCTTTTCAATTGTATAGTAGACCCCTTCTAAGTTTAATAGGTTGATGTATTGATGTTGTATGATTTTGGTATACACTCGTTTTGAAGATGGGATGAAAGGATAGTATGGGAACTTTTGGTGAAACTCTGTGGCCTTTTTAATGGAATAGTTGATGATAAATATTCGTGTTCAAAGTATATTATTCTGATGTTACTAAGGTTATTTGCAAGAGATGGTGACTTGAGTGTGTGGTGATGATTCTTTTAGAAGTAAAGTAATTTGATCGTCTTTCGTAAATGAGATTTTGTAAGAGTGTTTCGAGTTTTGCGGTGGGGATCATTTGGACCTCTTGAGTTATGTGGTGATTGAGTTGCTTTGAGCAAAGTGATATGTTGAAAGATTTTATTGGTTCTCAAGTTGTTCCTATGATTTGGTCATAAGAGCTTATCTTGTTTAAGCTGGCAAGGTGATGTAGTAATCACAGAAAATAACTATCCTTGTTAAAGGAAGGAGAGAAGTTAAGTGTTTGAGATTTAAGTCGCTTCGCATCTTGCGGTTTATTTGAGAGTACTTAAACCTTATGAAGTTGTTCCATAAGGGTTTATCAATGTTCAAAGGGTATTACGTTCTTCTCTTTTGAGGTTTGGTATTCGCTATCAGTAGGGCTTGAGCCCTTGACTGTTGACGTTCCCTTATGTTTTTTCGAGTTCTTGGCCTAAGTGGCAGTTTCCTTGGTCTTGTGTTCGCTGCAGTGGTTCATGTTTTCCAAGTTGTTGAAGAAAAAATTGATTCCATTCGCTCTTTCTTTTGAAGAATCAACCTAATCGTTTCACCTGAGTCTTTTTGAGGTGTTGAATAATTGTAGTGGTGAAACTGTGGGTTGTAATCACATTCGATGGTATTTGGAGGATGAAATAATTTCGTAATATAGTTCTTTGAGAGAAGTCTAACTCAATGGAAGTTTGTCTTATGAGGTTAAACTGATTGCATTGTTACAGCTAGTAGAACCTATAGTGAGTGTGATCCAAGATCTTCCGGTTCACTTCGGACGGAACATTAGAAGTACTGAAAGTATAGAAATATTGATCAATTTTATAGAGTATCGCAATTTGGTAGTATGGCAAGGCTATGAGAGTTAAACTTGATGATGTGGTTTAATGAGAGTGGGATAATAGAGTAATCGAATCGTCATGTCAATTAATGGGATAATGGAAAATGTTGAGTAATGTCAAGAGTGATTTGGCTCTAAATGAGTAACCTTACGAGAGTTATAATCCTTGTAATGGTTAATGGTCAAGAAAATATTTTCATGATGATTTTAATGAGTAAGTATGTTGGAATTGTGGATTTTAGGAATTTAATCGAGGATTTCCTATACTTTATATGAGAATTTCATTGCAAGAATCTTGGAGGTTAAATTTGGGCTTTGCATTGTTATGCTAGAACTTTGAACGCCCATGGATAATGTGACAAAGTAGTATAAGGGTGGGTTTGAGCAGTGGGATGGTCATTGATAGAAATATTTTTATAAAATACATGAGAATATGTGATGTGAATTCCGAGTTGCCCATTCTTGAAGATTGAGGTAACGTGATTACGTGCGAAGATCCATTTTGGGATGCATCAGAAGTTATCTATCAAAGTAATTCACAAGATGAAAAATCGGTTAGAGAATGTTTTGTGAGATCATCGAGTCCCTTTTCAAAGGTGTTGACAATGTGTTTTGATTTGGGTTTGGCGTTGAGATCGCCAAGTTAAAATAACAGTTAGTGTCTTGTGCGATGAATCGGTATTCCAAAAAGTTGTGAGAAATTTTAATTTCTAAAGGAGAAATTGAGAAAAGATTATTTCCTTGAGTACTGAAGCGCTCTCTTGATTCTTGTTTGAACTATGAGTTTTGTTGGATGTCTTTCGCATATGGGGCTTGACTTTATGTTGGCATGTTGGTTCTTATCTGTACAGGAAGAATAAAAGAAATGATAGATTTGGATATTCGAGTGATTTCTCTTTTGGCGATCGTGGTGTTTATTTGCAAATTTTCTAACTTGAAGGTGGAAAGATTTTCGTGATAATCTTCGATTCTGAATTTGACTTCTTTTAGTACCGAGTTGGTAACGTTTGGTTGCGATGAGAGTCCTTCATTTTCAGTTGGGCTATGTCAGTAAAAGAGTGTGTTTAAAGTGAGTTCTGTCGTGTGGTTCGGTATCTTTGGGAAGTTTAATCCAAGATACATTGGCTTGTTCTCGCTAGTTGGCGTATCGCCAGGTTTGTCTCGAGTCCGTGCGCGGAGTATGTAACGTCTTGTATGTTTTGGTGTTGAGTGAGTACCTGGGAGATCCAGAGTTTGAGGTTTCGTTTGCGCCGTTGACCATCGAGTGAGGTCTTACCCTTGAGTCTTGTCCGATGAGTGTACCTGGAATGTCGAGTTGAGCGTTAGTACATACGTCGATTTACGTCCTGATGTTGTGGTCTCTTCTGTTGGAGAGATAGGCCACTTGAGAGTTGAAGTCTCGAGTGAGCGAGTTAGAAAGAGTTGATCGCGTTGGTATCTGTTGTTAAGTTTCCAGTCTCGGTTTTATTTCTTGAAGTTTGGAGTTTAGATTCGGGGTCGAATCCTGTTAAGGGGGGTAGACTGTAATATCCCGGAAGTGAGTTAAGATTTGAATCGAGGAAGATTAAATTTTATTTCGGGAGAGGTCGATTATTCGGGAAGGATCAAGCGGGCGTCGGGAGGGACTAATTGGATTGTTGTCGGTCTGCAGTTTTTGAGGGGGAAAGAGCATTTTGGCGGCAACTTGAGCACAGGCCATGGCCCATCTAGGTGGCCGGCCAGGGGGCTCCTCCCCAAACCCTAGCCTACTCCCCTCCTCCCCTTTCCTCCTCCCACTCCCAACCGGCCGCCTCCCCTCTCCCCCTCTCCACCTCTCCACCTCCCTTCCACCCTCCCTTGCGCCTCTCCATCTCCCCACCACCTCCATTGCTGCTGTCCAAGGAGGAGAAGGAGCTCCTTGCAGCCGCCAAGGAGGAAGAAGAAGGAGAAAAGAAGAGAAAGAAGGAGAAGAAGAGAAGGGAAGAAGAGGAGAAGAAGGGATCCATAGCGGAAGCGTGGTGATCTTCATCCCCGCTGCGTGCTCTCTTCGTTTCGGCAAGGGTAACCCGAGGTTCTTTGCTTTAGGTCATTTTCTAGTTGTCTAATTTTCGGGTATCAATTCGTCGGTATTCTGCAGCAGTGAAGTTTGTCGGTTTTGATTAGGTTAGAGGCAGAGTTGGGTCTGGGTGTCTCCTAGAAAGTTGTAGCTATCGTAGTTACCTTTCATTGCCGACAAGAATCAAGTCATTCGGACTTCGGTAGCCAAAGTTATGAATTTATTAGTACTTCTGTCTTTCTGGAGAGAAGCAGATTTGCCAGTGTTAGTTAACCTGATTGAAGCGCTTATTTAGAGGGGTTTCCAGAGGATCTCACCATAACGAAAAATGAGGCTGATCCTCTTAGCTTTCAGGGAAGCTAAAGATCACTAAATTCGGACGAACGTAGAGAAAGTTATGATAGTTACTTTGTCGCTGTCCAGAAACCCGACGTGAAATGTTTGCTCTGATTAATTAGATTGGTAGGTCTGGTAGATGGCCGAATCAGAGGGTCTCCCCAACTAAGTTTATTTACACATTTCAATTACCTTTTCAGATTGTCCAAGATCATCCTATTTGGACTCCTGAGCAGAAAGTTATGAATTTTTGAAGTCTGCTATCCGCAGTGATCACCAAAACGATCGCTAGAAATTGGGGGTTTTTGTTAACACTTGAGAGTAGCGAGTTTTGTTGTGTTATTATTTATGCTCTTGGTCCAGCGTGTTGGCCTTAGATTGGGATACCTTTATATTCAGGTGGGAGCGCGGTTCCAGGGGCAGCACCCTCTTCGCGTCCACCGTTCTCGCACAGTTGAGGCAAGTATTCGGGCTATTGTATATTTATGCTTGTATCTTTGTATTGTTTGTGTTTGGCTCATAATAGCTATGCATGGATGTTATGGTGATGAGTTCCAATTTATCTTGGTGAATGCAAGCACTCTGTTTGAGTGACTAATTATGATTGTTTGATAGAGGATGCTAATACTTTGATGCGTAATAACCATGCAAGGTTGATAGTATGGTAAGTAAGATTAAGGATGAAGGATACTAGAGAAATGATTAATTGATATTCATGAGTGATTATTCAAGTGTGCTAGTATTATGATTAAATGTGCTATTCATGGATGCTAGAATGCTATGAATATCAATGATGTGGAATGCTAGAAGTATGAATAAGTTTATTCATGTATGATGTTGTTGTTAATGCTTACATGTTAATGATAATATGTTGAGTTCCTGCATATGAAGGACGTTATCATGGTGCATACGCATGTTGAGAGCATCTGGTGCCTTGGTCACGTGGTGACCAAGCACATCTGATTGAGTCCCCGTCATGTAAATGACGGGCTTGAAATCCCCACATTCGTGGAATGTGGGCAAAGAGTCCCCATCATTAAGATGATGGGCAATGGTCCCTATACATGTGGTGTATAGGCTCTTGGTCCCTGTGCGAGTGGGCACAGGCAAGGGTACACATCGACGGTTGTATACCCCGCATTACCGGTAAAATGCGAAAAGAGATAAAGTTGAGAAAGGTGCATTGCATTGGTTGCATTCACATGAGCATGAAGGCTATACTTTGGTGCATTGTTTATCTTGGATTGTTGATGCTATGAATGATAACTTGCTTAGCCTTGTTGGTACTTGCTGAGTCTTTGGGCTCACTCTTGCTTTGATGTGTTTTAGGTACAACCGCAGAGACCCATGCATGGGAGGAGTAGATATTTGGATGCACGCACTACCACTCAATCATAAGAATTACTTATAGATGGTTTGAGTTTCAGATTAAGCGTAATAATGAGAATAGCAAATTTTGGTTATGTTTATGAGATTATCTGCATGCTTGATTGAACTGATTTTGAAGACTTTGATAAATGCCATGATTAATTGTTGGAACCTCGGTATAGTGACTATACAAAGGAGGTTTTGCGAAAATTGTAATTGGTCTTAGTTTAGTTTAGTTTAATTTAATTTTAGTAGCATTCGGGCTCAATCTTTGGTGGGTGTTCTGATGGGTGTGGCAGGTGACCTGTCCCTAGCACTAGGCTTGGCAGGTCATGGCGCATGCAGCACGCGGGCACCGAAAGCTCTTCTTTTGCTTTTGCGTTTTCGTTTTTCCCCCTTTACATCACGTCGTCGTCACGTCATATCGCGTCTCATTTTGTCGATGTCATTCGCTGTTGAATTTTTTTGTCTATAAAACCGAATGCACGACCGACGGTTTTTCATAAGGCAAAGCTCATTCCGATTAAGAGTTGCTAAAGAAATTTCGATCATTAGTTCGTTCGTCCATGGTATTTAATATTTTGTTATTGCAATTTTTAGCGTGAAATATGTACTTAATAATGCACATGCATTATATCAGTCGCAACTGTTACATGCATAATTACTGCAATCTGTCATGTAATTATTTACAGCAATGACATGTAATCTACCTTGTAAATGAATTTGTTAATTATGACTTTTTCTATTTTTGCAGCAATGGCAGACAATATACCACCCCTAATTAAGGAGTCATGGGATGTGCAGCATCGCTATCATGCTTGGATCGGTGGCGATGGGCCGCCAACCCTGGTGACACGGGGACCGAGGGAGACCTGGCCATTGGACAACCGGTATGTTGGGAGGCTTCGTCAGTCTGGGCTGATTGCGTTCGCCCGCATGATGAACATGGGGCAGAACCTCCTGATTGATGCCTCCCTTCTTTCCACCTTGGTTGATCGTTGGCGGTCGGAGACCCACACGTTCCACTTTCGGTGGGGGGAGATGACTGTGACACTACAGGACGTCAGCTTCTTGACCGGCCTGCCGTTGGGAGGCCTTGCGGTTGTTCCCCCTCCAAGGTAGCCGGACGGGAAGGCGCGCCTCAGCCATCGCTTCAAGCAGCCTATCCCCGAGTTAATACAGAGGATTAATATGCACCTCATGAGCATGTGTCTTTGTTTCCAAGCATTTACATAAAGTATTGCACATAGAAAATCTTATTCAAGTTATAAACATACACTTCAAATTGAACTCCCAAATAAAATCAGTGACAAAAACATATGATCATCATCTGGAACTAATTTATTCAAATACTAAATTAATTATCATGAATTAATATAATTTTTCCTAAATTTTTGGGACTGATTTCAAACCCTAGAAAATTTAAACACGATTCAATAAACCACCCTAAGTTTGAATTTAAACTTTAGAAAATATATCATGAACAGTAAGGTTTTATAATTTTTGTGGATACTTGACCTTCTTAGGAAACCCTCTAATTTATTTTAGATTTTTAGCATTTTTATTGCTATTTTTGTGGCCCGATCAAAGTAGGGATTTGATTTTAATTCCCAGTCAAACTTTAGACCTAACCTAGCACTGTTGGACCCGGGTAGGACCGACCCGAGCCACATGCAAATGGCTCAACCCAACCCTCTGACTTGTGCGTTGGCCGTCTGATTCGATATCAACCGTACGGATCAGTCGGGATGTTCGAACCACCGGAACAACCCTCACGATCTGGACCATTAAAATTCATCGGACCAACCGAAACTGTAATATCCCGACTTGCTTTGAGAGAGAGAGGAAGAGAACAATTGAATTAGAGAAGGAATTTGATGGTTTTAAAGGGCGTTTTTGCATTTTGAGGGACTCAGGCCTTGGGCTACCGGCCTGCAGCCTTGGCCCAAGGGAAACCGACCCAAGAAGGGGGGAGGGCAGCCAAACCCCCCATGCGCCACTCCCTCCCTCCCTCATTTTTTCCAGCCGCCACCCCCCTTCCTCCCCCTTTCCAGACGCTGCCCCTTCAGCTCTCTCTTGTGTAGTCTTCATCAATTCGTCGATCGGAGAAGCAAACGACATCCGATCGGGCTAAAATTTGGTCAGTGTGTTCTTGACTTGTTTCTCTTCGATTTGTACGTTTGGATTGAGGATTATTTGAGAAAGCACCTATTTTTAGAGGGGTTTTCTCAGCTTGTATTACTGTAGTTTTAACTCAAAGCAGTTTTGGTATGTGATCTGTTTGAGTGGCGAAATGATCACGGATTGGGCTGAACTTTTTACAAAATTTAGCGAACTCACGTAAAAAAAATTTGTACCAATTTTTATGCAATAATTATCTGTGGTTTGTGAGATATGAGTTAATAACCAAAGGGGACAGAACTGTAGTTTTGGGTAGCAGATCAGTTTTCTGTTGATCTGGTCGTGCTGTAGTTTTAGGTTCTATAATTGTGAAATTTGGTCTAGCCATCTCCTAGAGATTTGTGGGTAATGTCTTTATCTTTCAATATAAACCTAGATCACGTCGTTTGGATGAGCGGTTTAAAAGTTATGAATTTCGTAGCGCTGTTGTTCCGTAAATCTGCTACAATTCTGACAGTTTTTAGTAATTAGACATAAGTGAATAGCTAAATAAATTTCTAGGAGGTCTCACTACAACGAAAGATGTAGATAATTGTCTTAGCTTTCGAGAAAGCTAAAGAACACAAAATTTGGATAATTGTACTGAACGTTATGATGGTTTTAAGGTCACTGTCCAGAAACCCTAACGTGAAATAGTTGCTCTGTTAATCTATTTGCTAAGGTTATTAGATGGCCAAATCAGGAAGGCTCACCAAATAGGTATAGGTGGGAAATTTGATAATCTTTCCAGAATGTCTAAGAATGCGTCATTTGGATCTTGGTTCAAAAATTTATGGATTTTATAGTGTGACAGTCTGCTAAGGGGACAAACAGCACTTTAAGATTTTAGGAGTTGGGTTTGCACTATTGAACGTAGCGTTTTCGTAATTACTTCTAGTTTTGTCCTATCTAGTATTATTGTCTTAGCGTGCTTTAATTAAATTCAGGTGAGGGGTTGGTCTCGGGGGCAGTGCCCTCTTCACGTCCTCCATTCTCGCACGGTTGAAGCAGGTACTTGTTTGCTAGTATTGTGAGTATATGTGATATTTATGGATGCTAGAGTGTTATGGATGCCAATGATCATGATTATTAGTGTTGTGAAAATATGTATTATTCATGGATGCTTAAATGTTATGAATGTCTATGAACATGAGTGATAGAAGTATGAATAAGTTTATTCATATGTGATGTTGCTGAGAATGCATGATGATGATGATTTAAGATTTGTTCATATGCATCATACTGACATATTGAAGACTTGGTCACGTGGTGACCAAGCATTTGTTGAGGTCCCCGTCATGAATATGACGGGCTTATGGTCCCCACGTTCGTGGAGCGTGGGCTTAGGTCCCCATACTTGCGAAGTATGGGCAATGGTTCCGTGCTAGATGGCACATGCATAGGTATGCATCGACGGATGCATGCTCTGCATTACCGGTAAAATGCAAAAGATAAAGAGAAAGAGATAGTGCATTTGAGCATCTTGCATAGCATGAGTATATAACATGTTTGTAATAAAGATTTGTGGATGGTTGTTGATGATTACAATTGTTTATGCTATTGTGGCCATTTATCGTACTTGCTGAATCTTTGGACTCACTCTTGTTGTGTTGTTGTGTTTGAGGTACCCTTTACAAGAACGACATGCATGAGAGGGAATAAAAACTTAGAGTGGTTGCACAGTGGCACGAACTACTCACATTTGATTTGATAGATTGATTCTTTAGTAGTTGATCATTTTGCTTAATAAATTCTTTATGATTTCTTCCTTGCTTGGAATAGAATTGTAATAGAATTGATTGGTGGATTATGGATGCTCTTTGGATTATACGTTAGTTGTTTAGCATGCTATGGATGATATAGTGATGATAAGCATAATTTCGGATGTCTTTTGATTATGCTGGATACTATATTGGTCAAATATGTTATAAATGACTGTTGGGACCTCCAATATAGTTAACTATACAGAGGAGGTTCTGTCGAAATTTAGTAAGACGCCTTTGTTTTAAATGGATACAATGTTAGTTAGTAGCAGTCTAGGCTCATGTTGGGCTAGGGTGTTACAGAAACATTTGGGGACGTTCGGACCGTTCGAACGCCCCACTCGATCTGAGCCGTCCAATCAAGATCGAACGGTCCAGATGAAATCGACCCGAGCGAACCCTCTGACCTGTGTGCTGGCCGTCTGATTCGATATCAACTCTCCGGATCAGTCAGCACGTTCGGACCGCCCGAACAGCCCTCGCGATTTGGCCCGTTAAAATTCAATCGGACCAACCAAAACGTTTGGGGACGTTCGGACCGTCCGAACGCCCCACTTGATCTGAGCCGTCTCGTCAAGATCGAACGGTACAGATGAAATCGACCTGTAATACTCCGAAACGTGTCAGAGAGAAAACAAACAAATAGTTAAAAGGGTTTTTCGAAAATTTCTTCAAAACGTGGGCCATGGGCTCTTGGCCCACAGCACCAAGGCCCAAAAGGGGGGAAACCCTAAATATGCTACAGTGCCAACCCATGCTACAACATCTACTGCCGTGCCTATGCTACAGTACATCCGTCCCCCTACTGCTCCTCCTCTCCCAAGCGCCATCCTCTCGGCTGTTGCTGCTGCTGGCCGTTGGGAAGAAGGAGAGGAAGGAGATCTTCTTCCTAGGATTCGATCAGCAATCTCCTGTGGTTCTACAAGGGTAACATTCGATGTTCTTCGTTGTTTGGATCATAGTAGATGCGAAATCGATTACGCTTAGTGGATCGAACTCCTGCTGCGAGTAAATAAGATTCTGTCCAGTTTATTGTGCGGCTATTTTCATGTGTTTAGAGTCCGAATTAGAGAATCTCATCTCCTAGAGTTATGTGGGTTTTGTTCTCAGGTTTCAGTACACTAAAAGATCACTCACTTTCGAGTTATGGTTTAAAAGTTATGATGAATTCTTCCCTGCTGTCCCGAAAGTCTGACGAGAATTAACAGTCACTTTGTTTATTAAAATATGATTATTTTAGGAGCTGATTCAGAAATATTGCCAAAACGAATTCTATAGATAATTCCATCAGCTTTCAGGATTGTTAAAGAACACTTTTTTT
This sequence comes from Ampelocalamus luodianensis, assembly GCA_036346255.1. NCBI lineage: Eukaryota > Viridiplantae > Streptophyta > Magnoliopsida > Poales > Poaceae > Ampelocalamus > Ampelocalamus luodianensis. Next base: position 17,179,190 of record CM070627.1, on the reverse strand, counting down.
GGATTTGTAGAACAAAAGTTATGTACGTTTCAATTTGAACTGTCCAGATTGTAAGTTGGGTTCCGACAGTAGTTTTGATCTGTGTGCTACTTTTTGGTAAAGTTAAATCTGAGTTTCATGCCAACTAGACTTTTGAAAGTTATGATCATAGCCTTCTAGAATGATAAAAATATTGGATTTTGGTTAATCTAATCAAAAGTTATGATTATTTCTTTACTGTTGTTTAGTTCTGTTAGACATATTATATATTAGACTTTCATCTGAAAGTTAGCCAAAGTTCTTTGCCGAATTGGAGGATTCAGACAACTAGACTATTGTGGAGGTTTTCGTTACCTTTCCATAGCATCTGAGATCACGTCGTTTCGAGTTTCAGAGCAAAAGATATGATATTGTTTGTACTGCTGTCCAGAATAGATTTCTGTTAGCATGTTGACTTGCTTGAGTAGATAAAGTGTTTAATTGTGGGTTATGGGAAGACGATGTAGAGCGCTGCGAGTAATATCTTGTTAAGCATGTTTGTTTGATGCCTAGTATCATTCTTGGTTACCAGGTGGTGGTGAACCCTGGTGCTAGAGCGTTCCGCCTTTTGTCTTCTCTCTCACGGTTGAGGCAAGTGCAGATAATAATAATGAGTTGCTTTATTTCATAATCGATGAATGCCATGGTGTAATGATGAAGCTTTATGTTTTATGATGAGTTGATATTGTGATTTTAATTTTACATCATGACATACATTTCTGTATCTTGGTCTACATGGTAGCCAAGCATTGTTCCTTTGAGGTCCCCGTCATGCATTGGACGGGCATAGATCCTCGTCATGCATTGGACGAGCTTGGGTCCCCACACTCGTGGAGTGTGGGCATTGGGTCCCTGTGCCTAGAGGGCACATGCTTTGAGTATGTATCGACGGATACACTACTCGGCATTACCGATAATTGCAAAGAAAATGAAGAAAGAGCATCCATGTCATGTTCATCGCATTTCTGCATAAAAGATGGATTTATGATATATATTGTTGTTGTTCACAATGGGATTGATTACCCCCATTGGCTGCTTATGATGTTATGATGTTTATTACTATTGCACTCTACTGAGTCGTGGACTCACTCTTGCTGTGTTGTGCTTTCTAGGTACCTCTCGAGGTAGCAGCATGCATGGGGAGGGGTAGACATGGTGCAATTCACATATACACAAACCACAACGATTAAACTAATTCATGGTCTTGATGATTTCTTTATATTCAATTTTGTGACCATCCTTCGTGGTGGATGATTTTGACTGTGATGATGGATGATCCATTTATGTTCTTAATTCTTCGTCATTCAAGTTCCTTTAATTTCGTTTGATAGATTAGAAGGTTTGATTGGATTATTCTATCATCTTTATTGTTTGGTTGGTCAATGATGTTTCTTGGTAGCTATTTGATCATTAGTTGCTTGAGCATAGTAATGTTAGATTGCTTTGGATTAGTTGTTAAAGAGAAGGCTTCAAAACTTGATTAATACTCGGTTGATAGATGTTACGCTCTTGTTGAGTAATTATAGATCGTGATGGTGTTGATTATCGGTTTTTCATCCTTCATGAATGAATGTTTGGTTGAATGTTTATTAAGATGTTGAAATTAGTTCAATAAATAGAGTAGTTGGTAGCATCCTAGGCTCTATGTTGGGTTGGGGTGTTACGACCGAGCAAACCCTCGACTTGTGCGCTGGCCGTCCGATTCGATATCAACCGTCTGGATCAGTCGGGACGTTCGGACCGCCTAAACAGCCCTCGCGATCTGGACCGTTAAAATCCAATCGGACCAACCGAAACGTCTGGGGACGTTTGGACTGTTCGGACACCCCACTTGATTTGAGCCGTCGGTCAAGATCAAGCGGACCAAGCGAAATCGACGCGAGCGAACCCTCTGACTTTTGCACTGGCCGTACGAATCAGTCAGGATGTTCGGACCACCCGAACAGCTCTCGTGATGTAACACCCCAGCCCAACATGAGCTTGGAATGCTACTGAAGAATCATTAAACAAATCTAACCTAGGACAATTTATCAAATTCCGGCATAACCTCCTTTGTATAGTTAACTATACGGAGGCTCCAATAGATAAAGAATATCATAAATAAATATTCCAACATCCAATATCATCACTAAGCATTAGAAACAGGCTAATCAACTAGAACATATTCAAGGATATCCAAAATACGTTTCTCATCATTATTACAAAGAACCTCGATGCATAAGGCCTAACCATGATCATTTCTTAAGCAGTTCACTTAATTAGTAATGGACACTCTAAAAGAATTAATCAACTTGTAAAGATGTGTGGCAGTGTGTGACTCTAACTCAAGTCTACTCCCTCCCATGCATGTCGTTTTTGCAAAAGGTACCTAAAACACAACAAAAGCAAGAGTGAGCCCAAAGACTCAGCAAGTACCAAAAAGAATCATTAACCTCACAATTACAGCAACAACATTCAAATCCAAAGCTTTACTCGGAAACATAGCTCATGATGTATGAATGCAAATATGCAATGCATCATTTCTCTTCGCATTTTACCGGTAATGCGAGATATGCAACCGTCGCCGCATACCATGCCTATGCTCGCAAGCGCAGGGACCAATTGCCCAATACTCCGCAAGTAAAAGGGACCTCAAGCCCACACTTCACAAGTGTGGAGACCAAAAGCCCATCGTTTTCCTGACGGGGACTTCTTTTCAATGCCCACATTCCACGAATGTGGGGACCTCAAGCCCGTCATCTACATGACGGGGACCTCGAATATGCATACCTGGTCACCACATGACCAAGTCTTATGTATGCTCTCATGGTGCACATGAATAATTACAATTTCGTAGTAATCACGAACAGCATCAACATCATACAAGAGTAACAATCATTCGTATCATAAGCATTTACCATCTTTAATCAACATATCACACTATCAACCAAGCATAGCTAATATGTATCACAATGCTAGCACTCACAATCAAATAATTCATAATTACTCTATCAAATAGAGTACTTACCTGTCGCGTGGGAGCGAAGGATGTGAAGAGGTCTGCCTCGGGACCAATCCCCCACCCTTGAAGAATCGCAGGGAGACGACAAACCACCCCTACGAAGAAGATCCTCTCCCTCTTCCCCTTCCTCTTCCTCTTCTTCTTCTTCTTCTTCTTCTTCTTCTTCTTCTTGGTGGCGGCACCAAGGAGGCAGCGTAAGAGGCGGGCGACTCTTTGTTTACGGGGTACTATAGCAGTGGCGGCTACTGTAGCACGTTGTGCTACAGTACCACCCCTAGGGTTTCCCCCTCCTTTTAGTGGTGGCTGCCCCTCCTAGGCCTCCTGGGCCAAAGCCTAAGGCCCAGGTTGCCGAATAATTACAGAAACCCCCTCTAATCCTTTGTTAATTCTTTTTTTCTAGTTGGTCCTTCTCTCTAATTCTTTCGTTTCACTTAAATAGACTTGGGGTATTACACGCGATCTAGACCCCACTGTCATTCACTGTGGCTAGCGCAGTAGTGAGTAATAAAAGTAATAAAAGCTTTAGGGAACTCGAAATCTGTTTATTTTACACTAAAAAAATGGTATTAACTTCTAAAATACATAACTAATTCATTTTAACTCCTAAAACAGTTAAACCACTTTTGATAATTTTCATTTTTAGTCAACTTATTTCTAAAAATGGTTTCAATCTTACCTTTGTCACAGAAGATATATTTTGAGAAAAGTGGTCACAAAATAAATTATTTGTACACTATAAAGTGCTGATAACTTTAGAAATTCATAACTAAATCATAAAAAGTCCAAATGAGGTAAGCTCAACTATTTTTATCTTATATTATTATTCTCTATTTACCTAGATAATCCTTTGTTGCAACTACTCTACAAAGTTTGGCCAAATAATTTTGGCAAGAGCTAACCATGCACTTAACTATGTATGTGTTTGGGTTAGACCTGCAGATAATGAAAGACATATAATGGTTAGTACGACTTACTGTAGATAGTTGAAGATACAACAAACAATGTCAAAACTCACCTGTAAACTCGGTAAATCCGACTGGTCTTCACCACGAAATTGGCGATAACTTGCTTGGCGGCAGTCTTGTGTGGACAATGTTGCCCCACATGCCGGGTGTCCGCATCGAAGGCCCATGAAGATCATGGTGTTGTGGCAGAACAAGGGAAGAGGCCGCTTGCCAATCCAACCAACTTGGAACATAGTCCAGCGTCAACGAACCGAAGAGGGGGACAAGAGCATCACTGCCCCCTTCAACAGCGACCCCCCTAGAGGACAAAGCGGGATAAACAAAATGGACATACAACATGGGTCGTCGATAGATCGGAGCATGAGGATTGCATCTCATGAGCACACATATTGTCTTTGAAGCATTTGCATCATTTATTGCACTTGGAAAATCTTAATCAAACATTACACTTTCAACTCAAAACGAAACTCCCTAAAGACAATAGAAATAAAAACATGTGATCATCTCTAGGAAATAATTTATTTAAATACTATAATATTTATCATGAATAAATATAATTGTTTCCAAATTTTTAGAGCTTAATTCAACCTTGTGAAAATTCAAACCAAGTTCTAAAAGCCCTTGTTGTTAATGGATTAAAATAAGAATAATAAATCTTCAAAAGCAATGTACTAGATAAACCCACGAACACCTCTGAAAATTTTTATAATTTTAGGAATTTATTTGCTATTTTTGTTACCCTTGTCAAACTTAAGGGTTTGAAGTTCAAGCAGTAATCACAGTAATGTCGGACGGTCCGAACATCACTTTTGGATTGTTCGGACCGTTTGAATATCACCAAGTAAATGGGCGCCAAGGTGAAAAAATTCCAGAGGTAGGCGCGAAACACACCTCACCTCACCTCACCTTATCCCCAAATCCCTTAGCGGCGCCTCCTCCCAGCGCCACCCTCCTCCCTGTCTGTCCCTTGTCCCAGCGCTGCCCCTCCTCCCAGCGTCGCCCCCCGTTGCCCTCCTCCTTGGCCACCCCTCCTCCTAGCGCCACCCGACTCCCTGGCCGCCCCATCCTCCCCGGCCGCCCTCTCCTCTCTGGTCGCCCCATCCTCCCCAACCGCCCTCTCCTCTTCGGTCGCCCCATCCTCCCCGGCCGCCCCATCCTCCCCATTCCTCTTACTCCCAACTCATCTCCTCATTCCCCATCTTCCTCCCTCCTGGACCCCTTGGCTCCATGGCCGACCTCCTCCTGGCGCCTCCTCCCTTCTGTCACCTCCACCCTCTTGGCCCGTGGGGGCCCCCCTCTGGCTTATGCCCGCCCCCTGCCCATCACCACCTCCGGTTCGGCCTCGATGTTTCCTTGGTCCCACGCCTTGGTCGAGCTCCGCTCTACCAGCTCCCCAGCGTGGCCTGGTGGCCAACGCCGCCGCTCGGTCCTGTGCTCCATGTGCGCTCTACCCCCTGGTCTCCGGTTCGGCCTCCCCGCACCGCCTATGCGTGCTCCCCAGCCCGGCTGCACCTCAGCTCGGTCGGCCTAGCCTGCGGCCGCTGGCCCTTGGCTCTCTTGGCTCAATACCCTCCCTTAGCCCTTACTCTCCTCCTCTTTGGTATTTTCGGTTTGCATGAGTTAATTAAATATGTGCTGATGTTTGATGCTTAGGGTTCATGTTTGGATTTTTGGTATACTAATGTGTGGCAAAAATGATGTATGGATGCATGTGGAGGTAGGAGGTGGCTTGTTTGTTGCTGTTGGGTTTGCACTGCTATTGAGGTATACTACCCCCCTTAATCTCTCCCTCTACTCCCTACCCCATAATGCTATGTGATGAAACATTGAGGGCTATTATGTGCTGCTACTGTGAGATGTTCTATGTGCATGACAATTATTCTAAATAAGCATATAATAATTGTTTACATTTGCATAGCAATTATTCTAAATAAGCATTTAATAATTGTTTACATTTGCATGAACATTATTGTAAGTATTATTGTTTACATTTGCATGACAATAAGCATTCTTATCATGACATCTTTTATAGGATGGAAATTACATTATCATGGTTGTCACTTCAAATCTTTCTGTTTGAAGTGGAGCAACGCCTGGCAATCAGAATGCAATTCAGATCTACTGCAGAGAATAGTCGTTCTAATAATCGGCATCCTGATAAATTGGTGTGCCCTTCTTTCTGTTTATTGATGACGAAATCATTCCAACTTAACATAACATTTGAATTTTTATCGCCTCTAAATAATTTAAATGCTCATGAAATTTCAGAATGTCATCCTCAGCTCTTACAGTCTTATAGCGACTGGGTCGGGCTGCAGCAGTTCCCGGCGGCCACCCAGACCAAGTTGCACGAGCTCCTCAGCAAGCTCAAGGAGGAGGTATTGCACATTCTATACAACGCTCCTTACCTGGACCGGTTAATTAGTTAACCATGACTATGTCTGCTTTTGCTTGTGTTTATGTTGTTACGAATTGATGATAATGGTATGTTTTGCTTATGTATGTGTTGTTAAGAATGTGAGCACATTGACAATTCTAGTCATGGGGAAGGGCGGGGTGGGGAAGTCGTCCACCATCAACTCCATCGTTGGGGAGAGGGTCGCCACCATCAGCGCCTTCCAGGTTTCACTTCTTCCTGGTTCGATTTCTGTTTGGGCCTCTTGCTGGTGTTGCTTATGAACGAGTGCAATGTTGGATGTTCTGTGCAGTCTGAGGGTTTGAGGCCGACGATGTGCTCCCGCACCAGGTTGTAAGGTTACTCGCCTACATCAGTGACAAGGACATGTTTGCTAAATTTTATAGGTAACTTCTTGTTATATAGCATGCCGATTCTTATTGCCTTTAAGCTCGTGCACATATTGGAATATACATGTAGCCATTGACTTCTGGGGCTAATTTGTAGACAACAGCTTGCGAGGAGATTGCTTTTTGATAAGAGTGCTAATGATGAACATGAGAGAAGCATTCTGACCAAGCTAAAACAACGGTGCGGGGGGCAATTCACTTCAAAAATGGAAGGCATGGTTATTGACCTTACTATTGCAAGTGATCACCAGACAAAATTTGATGAGTTCATAAGCACACATCTAGAGTTGAATCTTGGGATAGACTTAGCTGTTACTGTTCTGACTACAAGATTTTAGTATGTAAAACAGATTGGTGTTATCATATTATGACAAGGATACTTGGAGATCTCAATGCACTTTTTATTGACTTCAATTAATTTATTCATTTGTTAGAGCTCCAACATACAGTTATCCCTAAACATCAATGGACATCTTTATGCATTTCTTTACACTAACTGTAGGCATTTCCTACAAATATTATAGCTTATGTCCTCTTGATTGCTCACTTTAAGCTTCTGTGTATGCTTTTAAGAGTATGGATGACTAGGTGCAGCTAGCATTTCATATTGTTGTTAAGTGCCATGATCACTAAACATAGACTTATAATGAAAGCTGACACGTTTCAGAAGCTCTCTTGATTGCTGCGGTGATAAGCCATGGAGCTGCTTATGGTTAAATAGTGCAAAAGGCATTTGAGGGCAGTTAACTGCTGGCAATGCATCTAACTGCTAGGGAAAAACTGACAATCAAGGGCAGTTAACTGCCGGCAATACGTCTAACTACCGAGGAAAAATTGACAATCGAGGGTAGTTAACTGCCGGCAATACGTCTAACTGCCAAGGAAAAATTGACAATCGAGGGTAGTTAACTGCCAGCAATACATCTAACTGTCGGGGAAACTCTAACTGCCGAGGAAACCTTAACTGCTAGCAAAAACCAACTTATCTAGGGTACTTAATTGCCGGGAATACACATATCTGCCGAGGAATGTCTTTCTAGTAGCAATTTACTGGGCAGGCAATAAGTACCGGTGAAACACATTCCCGGTAGATAAATTGCCTTTCAACGCAGTTTTTCCCCACAGTTGCATTGCCCTTAATACTATGCCATGGTGTAGTGTCTCTTTCATGAATGACCTTTTATCATCAATCCCTTCCACACATATGCCATCAGCTCGCACACCATATAACCAGAGTGAGTGGGGGAGGGGAGGACGGATGACCACGAAGTCCCATTTTTAAGTAGTACAGATATTTAGTAATTCAATAAACATATATTTAACATTTCTAGTTGTGTGACATCGGAGGTGTGACATCGGAGCTAATGGAGCATACCCTCAATTTCACTACAATATCATATACATGGGCAACAACAGAATTAGTCTTTTGCGACAAAAGACTTTGGCTAAAAAGAACTGAAGGGGAGCAAAAATGATTAGATACAAAAGGACCCTTCTTATGAATTTAGGGAAAGTGAAAACACTTTGTATATATGGAGATATAAGCAAAATTAGATTTACATGAGATAACTAACAGAGTTCACTATGGACTGTACAGTTAAATTCATTCCCACCTTCCTGCATTTATTTTGTGTAGCAATGATGATGAGGAAATCCCTACTACTATCACATATTCCAACACTCCAAGTGTGCATGAGAATGTTCAAGATGATGTTCATGGTGCACCTAAAGGTCCAATGACTAGAGCAAGAGCTAAGCTTTTAAACCAACATGTGCTTTTGTTTCTTTAGGAGTTTCATATTGTTTTTTATGACAATTGGATACTACCTCATGCAAATGTTTTGTTCATTCTCAGGTTTGAACATTGTGAAGCCTTTGGAACCGAGAGGGGGGAGAGAGAGGCTAGGGCGAAAGTAATGGAGGAGCAAATTGAAGAAGACAACAACCCATGCAGCTGGCCCAAGGAGATCAAGGCCGAACTGGTCCATGAGGTGGTGCAAGGAGCGAAGCCATCCATATGGCGAGGCCCAAGCCGCACAACACCACCCGCCGGCAACCACATGCAGTGGCGCCGGATTATTGAAATGTACTTAATTAAATTCATCTTGTAGCACAATTATTAATGAAGGAACAGTACTGTCCCTTAATTAAAGATTATGCTAAAGGTATAAATTTAACAAGTAACAATTCCAATAAACAGGATCCCCGGATATATATATATCTCACAATGGTTCCCAGGATCAACGACCATTGCATATATATATCCTTCAACAACATTGCATCATACACATACAAGTCATACATTGGCATAATTAAACATAAGCTTACATCATTCGGTTTAGTACTACAATATTAATTGACTTGGTCACTTCAAGAGTTTAACAGCGGAAGCAAAAACAAAAGATTAAAGTCCACCAATGGCCTCATCCACCGCGAGCAATTGCGTGGAGGAAGAAATAGCGTTACTCGTTAGCGTCACCACGATCGGCGCTAACGGGTACTTCATAAAGAAAACCGTCCTCACCTGCAACAATAGGTGGTAGCACCTTGAGTACGGAGGGTACTCAGCAAGTCTTACACAAACTAATAAAATAAAGTGTTTATTAGAACCTAATCAAAGGAATATTATTGTTACATTCATAAGGTCACGACAGGAAGGTAAAATGGTTAGATTTTTGCATAAAGCAGGACATCTTAACCTACAAAGACTAAATTTTTATAAAGCAATTTAATAAATCAAAGTTGGATTAGAACAGTAAGTAAATGGCATAATGTAAACAATACAGTTGCATGAATCCCTCATGCACACCCATAAAACCAAAAACCAGATTTTGAAAATCAAAACTTCTATCTGGTGACATCAATTCAAGTTATCGTCCATGGCCAGTGGACACGGCTATTCGAGCAGTTTATACCTGCGGGGGTGTACATCTTTACCCACATGACTTAGCTAGCCCGTTGCCTTGGATGCCTCCGAATGATGACATACTTCCTTTGGTATGCCGGCCAGGAAACTAAGATTTGGTATTTTCAACAAGCTAACACTATTGAGTTGGACCCCCATGTGTGGTGATCCGCTTAAACAAAGGCGATAGCATCACCTTACAGGGCACACATGTTGCGTCGATAATGCCGATCAAACAATTAAATGCGAACTGGGCTCACTACCCATATTAGAATGCAATCGGCACCATTAAGGTATCGTATATGCTACGGAACACATATACGCCCTCACCCTTCTAAGAACATCTGATACTGACATACAAGCTCACATGGCATACAACGCAGATCATAAGACCAAAGCATCTATGCCATACAAGGTCAATACACATATTCTTACTCTCCTGTTTCCAACCCAATAGTCTTAACATTTTACTTAACCAAGCAGTGCCCATACACTGCATGTGGAAGTGCGTGGGGACTTGAACTGAATAGTCGAGTTCGGTCCTTAATTAACCGGACAAGTCCACCACAAAACCCAATCTCGTGCACAAAAGCACCATCACTAGCTTCCTCTTGTCCAGATCAATTTAAATTTCAAATACAAGTCGATTTAAAGAAAGCTGGACAAAGAGTTTAAAATAACAAGAGTTCGGTTGTGATTCCCATGTTTGACAAGATATGCTTGTCAAACTCTAAAATCTCTAGATGCATGTCTAAGCCAAAACTGAAAATATAGGTTATTATATACGATACTATGCTAAGGTTAAGTGTATGGTGATAATTGAGGTAATCCATCATGTTTGGTCATACCTAACTACTATGAGATCAAAATTTGTATTTTGGAAAAATAGCATGCACGATTGTCATGAATTTAGAAAAATCTAATGTATAAAATTTGGGATCAACATGGTGCAAAGAGGAAGCTTGCCTTGGTAGTAGTATATACATTGCGAGTTCAGTTGTTGAGCGATTCAAAACTTCAAATGAACGATTCTATAGGTAGCAAATAAATCCAATAAATGCCAAAACTGACAATAAGTTCAAAATGAAAGAAATATGCATGATTAATCTGGAAATGCATGGTTACAATATGCTTAAGCCGTAACTACCCATAATAGTGATAATAACCCATTTTATAACCTACTATTTTCAAAAGACAGAAACTAGGTTTTTAGTGCAAAGTTCCAGTTTTCATATTTTAAAAGAGCTGAAAACAGGACAGATTGCAATTTTCGGAAAAAGGAATATAGAACATGCAAAAGTTCATAAATGAAACTTAGCATGATCTTTTAGGGTAATTAATATCCCAAACCAACCTTAATCTAACCCTAATCAGTTAGATTACATCAACTAAGAAGAAACTCATTTTTGTCGGTTAAGCCGACAAAAAGGAACAGAGACAGATCTTTGCTTATGAAGCAAAATAGATGATGACAAGAATTGAAAGATCAACGTGTTATGCTGCTAGGGTTTAGTTTAAACCTAACTAGGATAACAAGTCGACAGGAGAAACCCTAGGTCTTGAAAATGACATGGAAAACCGAAAAGTTATAATAACAACTTTTCAGTTTGAAGCAAGTTGAAGCTACTGATGCTCAAAAGAATGATTCACAGCAGCTTTTAAAGTCCTTAAGATGCTCAAGATGTCATAACCAGGGTTTTTAGCTTACCAGGATGGGAAAGGAGCCAAAGACTCTGAAAACCGATGATGATTGTGAGAGAAATAAACTCGGATTTAACCTACAAAAGATAACCAATCTTTATTGCAAGGTGGAACCGAGTTTAGGATGGATAAGCAAAAGAAACAAGAGCAAGAACTCCACCGCCAACAATGGAGGATGAGTGCTTGGTCAACAATGGCAACAACAAAAGCTAGGGTTTATATATGGATGTTGAGCTACGGGGCAAGAGGAAAGATCTAGAGTTGATGAGGTGTCCATTTAGCTAAACATCCAAAAATTAGTGCATAATCTTTGGATAAATCCTCTCCTCTGCTCACAAAAATGGCTGCAGAGATAAGGAAGAAGGGAGGCAAAATACGACATGTGGGCCCCTTTGTCATCCTCGTGTGCCGCTCTTCACAAAAGCTCAAAGAATATCACCGTCAGATTGGAAATGGGCGGTGTGATAAATAGAGAGATTAAAATATTTGAATCGATGCGAGTTAATATGGACCGTCGCGATCTAGATCGGTCGATCGAGATCTAAACGAAATCCGAAGGCTTCGGGCTCGCTTTCAAAGAGAGCGTTGGATTAAGATCCAACGATCGATTAAAGAATACGTCACCCCTTTTGATGTGATGGCGCGCACCGTCCGATTAGATTTCTACGGTCGAGATGGGGCAAAGAACCGGATGGTCGATTGCATACACTCATATGGACCCTCGATGGAAATCCAACGATCCACCGAATTTGGGCTTTAAGGCCCACGGTCAAAAAGGCGCCGTAGATTTAAATCAAAGACCCATATAAACGCGCCTTTGATTTCAAAATGAAATAAGCGGCGGTTAGATCAAAAATGAGCAGTGAGATCGTGAAGGGATCGGAGTCGTCCGAATGCATACACCAATCCGGACCACACGATGAAGATCTAACGGCCCGGAGGAGCGCGGGCCTTAATAACACGCGGTAAAAGGAAAAGTCATAGGATTTGAATCGTGGCTCGGATAAAGCGCGCCTTTAAGTTTAAAACGAAAGGGATGCGTTGTTGGATCGAGAATGAGCGGTGGAGATTGAGAAGGGCTCGGAGTTGTCCGATTGCACATCGATCTCGGTCGTTAGATCAAGATCCAACGACGGAGATTAAAATGCACACGTGGACAGCTCGCGGGGCGTTATAGCCTCGCCCGTTCGATTGAAGATCGACGGCTCATATCGCGTATGGGTTTTGGGCTCGCGCCCGAACGTGACAGAGCCGGACCAAATTGATTCGGTTGGACCAAGACACATGGTCTGAGTCGCTACAGTGCTAAAGTTTGGATTCAGACCGGTTTAGTTGACCAAGCCTTATTCAAATATGCAAAGGTTTGTCTGGGCTTTTAAAATAGCAAATAAATTTGTAAATTCATGAAATTTCTACTGGAAGCTACTGGGATAACATATTTCCCAGATAAATTTTATAAACCACATTATCACTTTGTAAAATACATAAATATTTATTTTAACCCGAAAATACTCATTTAAAGACAATAAATTTTTCTTTAAGACAAAATAATTTCTAAAAATACAACAAAAGTATTTTTAGCCAAGATAATTTATCTAGGCTTTAATAAAAATACTTCCCAGTCATAATACAAGTTTTATCTTGCATTCCTTTAAGACTTTAAATGGTCCTTTTAGGATTTTTGGCAAAAATGAAGGTTTTTAATTTGTAACATGCTGTCCAAATTGTAGAAATGAACAGTAATGCTATGAACAGCACCTCATTACTGTTCATAAAGCATTTTATTACTGTTTATAAACTTGGGGTTGTTACAACATCCGAGTCACCCTGTCATGCAAGACAAGAAAGGAGTTCGGTTTTCTTGAGTTCTCTCATGAACTATTTGGTTCTCAAGAGATCCTTTCCAAAACCGAAGCTCATGCGTCGGAATTATCTACATGGCCTCACGTATCAATTGTCTGGCGAAACCCACTCTATTTTAGTCATGTATCTAGTTTAAAGGTTAAGTCCAAACCTTAATGAGTTAGTTGTGTCCGATTTGTTAGGGATTGAGTAGAAGAGTTTGTTTGACTTCTTTTGGCAGAAGCCGACTATGGCTTGGTCAAATCTTGGCGAGCAGATTGAGACTTGTCGTAGGCCTTTGGCTCAAGTATGTGCATGTGTGAGGGTTAGGAGGAACCAATAAAGTCATGGCACCCTCCCGTTGTTTTCTTTAGATCACATATTTGAAATAATAGATTGAAAGCAAATTTGCTCTTGTTCTTCCATGTTGGCGAACCAACTTGAAGGGGAATTGGGAGTTCAATCAAGATCGTTCAACCTTTCAACTGGGAATTGGGAGCACAATAGATTTCACTTGGTGGTCGGTGAAATCAGCGCGTGTTCTTGTGAATTAAAGAGTGCTAATCCTTGCACGACACCGAAAGATCACTACTATTCAAGAGGTTGCACGTGAGTATCTTGGCCTACATCGAGAAGATCGGGCGACCTTGTATCATCTTGGTATTAGAGCTCAGTTAACTCGGTAGGATTATCTACCCTTAGTTTTAGATTGTTTTCTTGTTGTTCTTTATTCCTATAGTCCAATAAACCAAAAATTGCAGAACCAAAACCCTAGTTTAATCTGTTATTTCATGTGAGTTTAGTTAGGTTTCAGCCCATTAGAATTTTGTTTACAAGCTGATCTTTCTAGTCCTTTGCATAGCTTTATCTTTGCATCTGCAAAAACCATAAAAAAAAAATTGGAATACCCAAAACCCTAATATGTCATTGTTTGAGTTCGCCGGTTTGGCAAACCCTAGTCGCACTTCTTTCTTTGTTGTGCAATAAACCACCTTGGTGGTTGGAAACCCTAGTTGCACTTCTTTCTTTCCCATGCACCGTAAATCACCTTTGGTCGGTTGGAAACCCTAGCCGCACCCTGCTCTATCCATGCACCATGAAACCAAGGGGGCTAAACCGAGTGTTGTCCATTTTCTTGTCCGAAACCTTAGAGCTCTAATCCAAATTAGTTCTTTGGAGTTCAACGCTCGATACCAACGCTGTGGCGCCGGATTATTGGAAATGTACTTAATTAAATTCATCTTGTGCACAATTATTAAAGAAGGAACGATCGTCCCTTAATTAAAGATCATGCTAAAGGTATAAATTTAACAAGTAACAATTCAATAAGCAGATCCCGGATATATATATATATCTCACAATGGTTCCCACGATCAACGACCATTGCATATATATATCCTTCAACAACATTGCATCATACACATACAAGTCATACATTGGCATAATTAAACATAAGCTTACATCATTCGGTTTAGTACTACAATATTAAGTGACTTGGTCACTTCAAGAGTTTAACGTGGAAGCAAAACAAAAGATTAAAGTCCACCAATGGCCTCATCCACCCGAGCAATTGCGTGGAGGAAGAAATAGCGTTACTCGTTAGCGTCACCACGATCGGCGCTAACTGGTACTTCATAAAGAAAACCGTCCTCACCGCAACAATAGGTGGTAGCACCTTGAGTACGGAGGGTACTCAGCAAGTCTTACACAAACTAATAAAATAAAGTGTTTATTAGAACCTAATCAAAGGAATAGAATTGTTACATGCATAAGGTCACGACAGGAAGGTAAAATGGTTAGATTTTTGCATAAGCGGGACATCTTAACCTACAAAGACTAAATTTTTATAAAGCAATTTAATAAATCAAAGTTGGATTAGAACGATAAGTAAATGGCATAATGTAAATGATGCGATGCATGAATCCCTCATGCACGACCATAAAACCAAAAACCAGATTTTGAAAATCAAAACTTCTATCAGGTGACATCAATTCAAGTTATCATCCATGACCGTGGACACGGCTATTCGAACAGTTTATACCTGCGGGTGTACATCTTTACCCACATGACTTAGCTAGCCCGTTGCCTTGGATGCCTCAGAATGATGACATACTTCCTTTGGTATGCCGGCGGGAAACTAAGATTTGATATTTTTCAACAAGCTAACACTATTGAGTTGGACCCCATGTGTGGTGATCCCGCTTAAACAACGATCGATAGCATCCGCTAACCGGGCACACATGTTGCGTCGATAATGCCGATCCAAACAATTAAATGCGAACTGGGTTCACTACCCATATTAGAATGCAATCGGCACCATTAAGGTATCGTATATGCTACGGAGCACATATACGCCCTCACCCTTCTAAGAACATCTGATACTGACATACAAGCTCACATGGCATACAACGCATTCATAAGACCAAAGCATCTATGCCATACAAGGTCAATACACATATTCTTACTCTCCTGTTTCCAACCCAATAGTCTTAACATTTTACTTAACCAAACAGCGCCCATACACTGCATGTGGAAGTACGTGGGGGACTTGAACTGAATAGTTGTAATACCCCGAATATCAATTAGAGAGTACATTATTCGGGAGAGGGAAATTTGTTTAAATTTCAGTTTTTGGGGGCACTTTTGATCTTGGGCCTCCGACCGATGTTTGTGCAGCCTTGAGGGCCAGCTTTAAGTGGGCCAAGAGGGGGGAGGCACCCCCAAAAGCCCAAGCCGCCCCTCCCCTCCTAAACCCTAGGCCGAACTCCCCTCCCTCCCCCCTTTTCCACCCTTGGCCGCCACCCTCTCCTCATCTCCCTGCCTGCGCCTCCACCTCCACCCCTTCCCATGGCAGCCCCCTCCATTCCTCCCCTTGGCAACCATCTCCTCTCCGTTGGTGCTGCCGGCCGAAGCAAAGAAGAAAGGGGGAAGTGGGGGAGAGGAGATCATCGTGAGGGTTTCAACGATTCACACATGACTTGAGGTATTCATCAACTTCCCCGCTGTTGGTTCAATTCTTTCTTGTTAGAAATCGTTTGTTTTGTGGTAGACGTGATTCGGATCGTTTTTTATTAGATCGAACTGCTGCGTTCAGAAAATCAATTCTGTCCAGAATGTTGCGGGGTCTGTTTCGTGGTTTTAGAGGCCGAATCTGAGATGATCATCTCCTGGAGTTATGTAGGTACTGTTCTTAGCTTTCGTTGGCCGCCAAGATCACCTCATTCCGACTTTCGAGTCAAAAGTTATGATAGATTTACTATCTGCTGTCCAGAATTGTGACAAGAATTACCTTTTGAGTTGTCTTTTAAAATAGGGGTATGTTAATTGACGAATCAGGGTTTCATCCCAACTAGGTTATGGTAGAGGATTTGATAATATTTCTAGATTGTTAAAGAACATCCAATTTGGAGTTGTACAACAAAAGTTATGGATATTTTATTTTAGCCGATATTTCTGTCTATTAATTCAGTCAACAGATTTGAGCCGTGTGCCAAATTTTGTTAAAGGCAAAATCTGAACTTTTTCCCAACTAGACTTTAGTAGGTTTTGTTCTTAGATTTTCAGATTGTAAAAGAAAACCAATTTTGGTTTAGCCAATAAAAAGTTATGTCCGATACCGTGCTGCTGTCCAGGCTTGTTAGACAGATCTGGACAGATTCTGTTCCGCTGTTTCATTTATCTGTTAGTAAATTAAATTTGCCGAATTGGCTTACCTTGTCAACTAGAGTATTGTAGATATGTCAGTTAAGAATCCATAGAAATTGGTCTCACCTCATTCCGAGTCCCAGACCAATAGATATGATTTTTACCGTTCTGCTGTCCAGTTTGGGTTGTGCACAGTAGTCTGTTTTCAGATTAGAGCTAATTAGTTAATTGTGGACTGTCGGGAAGTCGTTGTAGAACGTTAATGGAAGCGCTATGTTATATGTTGTATTTATTTCAGTACTTACTTATGTAGGCGGAGAGGCTTGGTTTAGGGACATCCTCTTTACCTACTACTGCGATTAGCTTGCGGAAGGCAAGTACCTTGCCACCTTTATTGATTGTGATTGGTGAATGTTTTTATGATCTTGTTGTGATTCCATATAATACATGAGAAGGTGGATTGTTTATGTTTTGATATATGTGTTATATCCATGTTAGATATCATGTCGTTCAATATTCTCAATCCATGTTATACATTCATTTTGCATGTTTCATCCACGAGAGTGGATTTCAAGTCCCACCATTCCAATGTGGGCAATGTTGGACATTGTCATGTCCCGTCCACGGGAGTGGATTTGAAAGACCCATCAATTCCGGGATAGGCATGTAAGACCCATTAATTCCGAATGGGCAACTTTGGACACCGTATGAAACGTTCTTCATACGGAATTGGATCCCGCATTTTTGTTAAGATGCGGGCTTAAGTGAACACCGACGGTGTGTCACTAGCTATACCGTATATGCATGTGTGCAGTCCATCCTTGATTACATTCATTCATTTCATGTTTTCATAAGTGTTCACTCGATGCAAGGTTCGCATTCTTAAATGGTGATGTCCTGTTCGTATATATGTTCTGTCTCTTTCTCTGTACTTGCTGAGTCATGGACTCACTCTTACGTTGTTTGTTTATTTTAGGTAACCCCTGATGTTGGCTCACTTGGGAGGGAGTAGACACGCACTACTCGTTCACATCATCCTATTCATGTTCAAGATTAAATTTAGTTCTATCTTACATTCGTTAATGATGAACTGTAATAATTAAATTATAATTGGTGAAGGAAGGATACCTTCTCCACATTGAGGTTGATTTATTACTGCATGTGAACTTTCATTATCAATGAACTGAAATAAATAGATTAGATGGTGAAGGAAGGATACCTTCATCATGTCTTGGTTGTTTCGATACTAGCATTAGTTGATTTTATTCAAATTCTTCCGCTTTATGGATGTATGTTAGATGTTTTAGGTGACATCTTGGCTTCCGAATAGCCAGGGTGTTACAGTTGGTATCAGAGCGGGCTTTAGGTCCGTGGTAATTAAGTTATTAAATTGACACACTGTGCACAGTAGGTGGGGTTGGAAAATTACATTGCTTCCGCAATATCTGTTATTATGTTTCATTTTGTTGAGCAATTGTTGAATTGCTTCTGTACTATCATCCTTGTTGGTAATATATGATCTGCTATGATATTCAATATCTATGAACTAATACTAGGATTGTCGTGAGATGATCCTGTATATTCATAATGGAGTATTTTGGTGAAGCGTGTTGTTAATGGATGATAAGGAGTGGAGGTCATGGTTGTTACTCTGGGATTCACCAGGTTACACCACTGTTCGCAGTACGTGGTTAGAGGAGTAGTTACCCCGAGTACCATAGTTTCAGGTGTTAAGCGTGAGTTGCTTTAGAAAGATGTTCTCTTGTCCTGTGGTGGTTGATGAAGTTCTTCTGGGTTAGTGGTTCATGATAGTTTATGGTTTTCAATATATCCCTCTCGGTTCTCTGACACAATCATTGCTTTTTGACTGTTGAGTTGCTTTTACTACTTGTGATCGTTGTCAATTGGCAAGATTGATGTTTTCATGGTTGCTCCTTCTTTCTCATTGCAAAAGAATGACTCATTTACTCGTTTGACAGCTTGGTTAGTGAGAGTTTCCCGTTGTAAGTTCATTTGCATGGGAAAGCTTTGGCTTTATGTGTTTCTTTTAGATAACTTCGAGCGTTGAGGTTTGAAGTCTCTCTTTTGCTGAAGTAAGGCGTTAGAATCCTTTTGTGTTGACTTGCCATGGTTAAAATGAGAAGGTATATCTAAACGAATAAATTGTTACGATCTGAGTTACCAAGTTGGGTTATTAGCATGGTGCAAATCAATTATTCTTAATTACCATCCATGAAAGTGAAATTGATTAATTTGAAATGTCCTTGTATTTGATACTTGGTGTATGTTAAATAAAGACTGTCCATATCCATTCAGAACCTATAGATCTTACTTAAGAGCTAGATTTATCTATTTCCTGGTATGCTAAAATTGTTGAAACTTGTATAAAGTACCAGATGGGTACTGGTGTATCGACTCATGAAACCTCGTTTATAGGAAATTATGTTAGTGAATCTTTAATCATGTTTTGAAATGATTTCTGAACAAAGGTGAAATGTGAATCTATGTTTATATATGGTTATGTGATTGCAAATGGAATTAGTACCGTATGTATACGCGTGGTTAGTACAATCATCAATGGTTAATGAGCGCTGAAGAAGGTGTTGAGCAACACCAACAGTTGAGTAGACGAATTTCGTAAGTAGTCTTTGATATCGTGCCTCGTGATATTGTTATTGCTTACCATAATCTTGTTATAATAAATTTGTTTCAACCTTGTGGTTTGTGTTTCCTTTGGGAAGTTTTAGGATGGAGTAATAAAGTTTGATGATTCTTGGTACCAGAGTATGTTGTCGATGTTTTTAAATCGTCAAAATGTGAGAATGAGGTTAATTCTCGTAGTAATTCGATCACCCATGGTAATATTTCTTAAATGATCAAATTTCAAGTTTTGTGTTCATGATCTTTTGAGGTTCAGGTTTTATGTGGTAAATGAAGTTTATCGAGTAGCGTTATGTTACAAAGTTATAATGGTTCTTGATGATGCAAGTGCTTGATCTTGAATACTTAATTGTTCTTATCTGTTAAGATTCGATATTCTATTCTTGTGAGGCTTATGCTTTCAACTGTGGACTTCACTTATGTTCTTTGAGTTCATTGCTTAATTGGTTTCTTCTTTGGTCCCGTGTTCAGTGCGAGTGGTAGATGAGTTTTCTAGTTGGTGAAAGTCGTTTTCATTTGTCTCTTCTTTTGAGAAAGATTCAACCCATTCTTTACACGTGGGTCTTTCGAAGTGTTTTCTAATGGTTGTGGTGAAACTGATGTTAATACCCATAGTAATTTGATCGCCTTCGATGATATCGTTCAGTTGAGAATATTTCAAGTTTAGCTTTCGTGATATTTCCTTTGAGCTCTTGAATCATCTGGTAGCTGAAATTATTTTAAATAAATTGAGGTATCGAATTGTCTTGTTGCTTCTTAAGAGATTCACGTGATTTAATCTTAAAGGATTTTTTGTTTGAGTTGAGAACGTGAAGCGGCAATTAAAGAAAAATTATGTTGGTTCCCTTAAGAAAAGAATAATCTGCTCGCTTTTCATGAAATACTGTAATTGGAAATGTTTCGAGTTTGGTGGCTGAGATTATTTGGATCTCATGTTTCGTGTGTAGTTGAATTGTTGTGAACAAATATGACGTATTGAGGAATTTCACTGGTTCTTAATTAGTCCTTGTGGTTTGGACTAAAGACCTTATCTAGTTCGTTGTGACAAAGCGATGTTAGTCAAAGAATTAATTTCAGTGTTAAAGGAAAGAGTGTAGTAGGAATATTTGAGAATTTGAGTCAAGTTTTGTAACTTGTAGTTATTTGAATTGTTCATAAACTTTTTTGCTCTTTACACTCAAGAGTTGTCGAGTTTCAATCGCAATGTCATTCTTTTTATTGGTGGTTATTTGCTATTCCCTTTTCGAGGGATGCGTGCCCTCCTCTGTGAACTCAACTTTCGTTTTCGGATCTTCATTACAGATTATTTCTTTTGGTTTCGTGCTCACTGTGAGCAGCAACATTTTCCTGTGTGGTGAAATTTGTTCGTGTTCTCCTCTTTCTTTTGATAAAGGATCAACCGTTTTGTGCTGTAAAGTCTTACAACTCGTAAGTTGTTATTTGGTTTGGTGGTGGTTAAGTGATTGTAGGGGTGAGATTTTGCTACCCAGCTATTGGAGGAGTAATAGAAGATGAGTTGGTTTTGACCTGAACCTCTTGGAGGGAAGTTGATTCAGATGGGATGTATGGTTTCGAAGTAAAACTGTATATTGTTCGATTAAGTAGGACCTATGGTATAGTGTAGTTCCAGAACTTTGGTTCATGTTGAAATGTTGGGAATTATCAAATGTATGGAAACCTTAATCAATGTTATAGAGTAAAACAATTGGAAAGTATTGCGATGTTGTGTGAGTGATTCCTGATGATGTCAATGAGTGAGTATGTCGGAATTGTGGGGATGTTAGAGATTTAATCCGATGATTTCACTATTTGTTATAAGAGGAATTCGTTGTAGAGGTCTCGGAGGTTAAATTTGGGCTTTTCATTTTCATGCTAGACTTTTGGTCGCCCAAAGATTTGTGTGTCGAGGAGATAGAAAAGCTGGAGTATTCGAGTAGTGGAATGATTGACAATAGAACCCTTCGATGTAGTTCATGGCGGGTGTCGAGGATTCGATGTGTTATTCTTGAAAGTTGGAGGTGATGAGATTGCATGGGTTTGAGGTGCTTTGGTGCCTTCTATCAAATTAACGTCATCGATTGAAGGAGTTGTCTAGAGTGTTCGGTGGAATCAATAGAGTCTCTCTACAAAGGTATGGATGATGTATTTGGTTTAAGCCTAACTTGAGGATGTTAAATGAAGATGGTTGAGACCGTGTGGTATGCGATGAATTCGAATTCCAATGTTGGAGAGATGGTTTATTCCAAAAAGTGAAACTAAGGAAAAGATGTCTTCTTGATTAGTGAAGCGTTTTCTTTATTCTCGCATGAGCTTTGTGCTATTGACCAATGTCTTTCGTAGGCTGAGTTTGACTCGATTTTGGTATGTGTGGTTCTTATCGGTTCGGAAGAATAAAGGAAGTTTTGATTTGGGCATTTAAAATGATTCCTTCTTTGGTTTTCGTGATGTTTATTATAGTGCCACTTGGAAGGTGGAAAGGTTTTCGTGATGAAATTCGATTTCGGATTTTACTCTTGATGCCAGTTGGTAACATCTAGTTGTGACGTGAATCTTTCTTATTCAGATGTGTTTTGTCGGTAAAAGAGTTTGCTTGAAGAGATTTCGATTGCATGTTTCCAGTTAAAGGAGGTGATCCTTGTTTTCAGTGAAGAGTTCAATTGAGAGGTGGAATAAGAATTCCGTGCTCTTTGTGCTTGTCGTGTAGTTCAGTATCTTTGGGAAGGTTAACCCAAAATATAATGGGTTGTTTTCGCTAGTTGGCGTATCGCCAGGACTGTCTCGAGTCCATGCGCGGAGTACGTAACGTCTTGTATGTTCTGGTGCCGAGGGAGTACCTAGTAGATCCGAAGTTTGTTATTCGTTAACAACGTTGACCATCGAGTAAGATCTTACCTTCGAGTCTTGTCCGATGAGTGTACCTGAAGATGTAGGGTTGAGTGTTAGGACTTTCATCTTTTCGCGTCCTTGTGTTGTGGTCTCATTCAGTTAGAGAGAGAGGCCACTTGGAAGATGGAGTTTCGTATGAGCGAACGATATCCGGATTCGATCGAAACGGGTGCTTGTTTGTCTTTGTTTCATTCGATCCACATTTCTTTCGTGTAGATTCGGTGTTTAGATTCGGCGCGAATCACATTAAGGGGTAGAATGTAATACCCGAATATCAATTAGAGTACATTATTCGGAGAGGGAAATTTGTTTAAATTTCAGTTTTGGGGCACTTTTGATCTTGGGCCTCCGACCCATGTTTGTGCAGCCTTGAGGCCGACTTTAAGTGGGCCAAGAGGGGAGGCACCCCAAAGCCCAAGCCGCCCCTCCTCCTAAACCTAGGCGAACTCCTCCCTCCCCCTTTTCCACCCTTGGCCGCCACCCTCTCCTCATATCCCTTCCTGCGCCTCCACCACCACCCCTTCCCATGGCAGCCCCCTCCATTCCTCCCCTTGGCAACCATCTCCTCTCCGTTGGTGCTGCCGGCCGAAGCAAAGAAGAAAGGGGGAAGTGGGGGAGAGGAGATCATCGTGAGGGTTTCAACAATTCACACATGTCTTAGAGGGTATTCATCAACTTCCCCGCTGTTGGTTCAATTCTTTCTTGTTATAAATCGTTTGTTTTGTGGTAGACGTGATTCGGATCGTTTTTTATTAGATCGAACTGCTGCGTTCAGAAAATCAATTCTGTCCAGAATGTTGCGGGGTCTGTTTCGTGGTTTTAGAGGCCGAATCTGAGATGATCATCTCCTGGAGTTATGTAGGTCTTGTTCTTAGCTTTAGTTGGCCGCCAAGATCACCTCATTCCGACTTTCGAGTCAAAAGTTATGATAGATTTACTATCTGCTGTCCAGAATTGTGACAAGAATTACCTTTTGAGTTGTCTTTTAAAATAGGGGTATGTTAATTGACGAATCAGGGTTTCATCCCAACTAGGTTATGGTAGAGGATTTGATAATCTTTCTAGATTGTTAAAGAACATCCAATTTGGAGTTGTACAACAAAAGTTATGGATATTTTATTTTAGCCGATATTTCTGTCTATTAATTCAGTCAACAGATTTGAGCCGAGGGCCAAATTTTGTTAAAGGCAAAATCTGAACTTTTGCCCAACTAGACTTTAGTAGGTTTTGTTCTTAGCTTTTCAGATTGTAAAATAAAACCAATTTTGGTTTAGCCAATAAAAAGTTATGTCCGATACCGTGCTGCTGTCCAGGCTTGTTAGACAGATCTGGACAGATTCTGTTCCGCTGTTTCATTTATCTGTTAGTAAATTAAATTTGCCGAATTGGCTTACCTTGTCAACTAGAGTATTGTAGATATGTCAGTTAAGAATCCATAGAAATTGGTCTCACCTCATTCCGAGTCCCAGACCAATAGATATGATTTTTACCGTTCTGCTGTCAGTTTCGGGTTGTGCCTGAGTAGTCTGTTTTCAGATTAGAGCTAATTAGTTAATTGTGGACTGTCGGAAGTCGTTGTAGAACGTTAATGGGCGCTATGTTATATGTTGTATTTATTTCAGTACTTACTTATGTAGGCAGAGAGGCTTCGGTTTAGGGACATCCTCTTTACCTACTACCGCGATTAGCCGCGGAAGGCAAGTACCTTGCCACCTTTATTGATTGTGATTGGTGAATGTTTTTTATGATCTTGTTGTGATTCCATATAATACATGAGAAGGTGGATTGTTTATGTTTTGATATATGTGTTATATCCATGTTAGATATCATGTCGTTCAATATTCTCAATCCATGTTATACATTCATTTTGCATGTTTCATCCACGAGAGTGGATTTCAAGTCCCACCATTCCAATGTGGGCAATGTTGGACATTGTCATGTCCCGTCCACGGGAGTGGAATTGAAAGACCCATCAATTCCAGGATGGGCATGTAAGACCCATTAATTCCAGAATGGGCAACTTTGGACACCCGTATGAAACGTTCTTCATACGGGAATTGGATCCCCGCATTTTTGTTAAGGTATCGTATATGCTACGGAACACATATACGCCCTCACCCTTCTAAGAACATCTGATACTGACATACAAGCTCACATGGCATACAACGCAGTCATAAGACCAAAGCATCTATGCCATACAAGGTCAATACACATATTCTTACTCTCCTGTTTCCAACCCAATTGTCTTAACATTTTACTTAACCAAACAGCGCCCATACACTGCATGTGGAAGTACGTGGGGACTTGAGCGAATAGTCGAGTTCGGTCCTTAATTAACCGGACAAGTCCACCACAAAACCCAATCTCGTGCACAAAAGCACCATCACTAGCTTCCTCTTGTCGGATCAATTTAAATTTCAAATACAAGTCTGATTTAAAGAAACCGGACAAAGAGTTTAAAATAACAAGAGTTCGATTGTGATTCCCATGTTTGACAAGATATGCTTGTCAAACTCTAAAATCTCTAGACGCATGTCTAAGCCAAAACGAAAATATAGGTTATTATATACGAGTACTATGCTAAGGTTAAGTGTATGGTGATAATTGAGGTAATCCATCATGTTTGGTCATAGCTAACTACTAACAGATCAAAATTTGTATTTTGGAAAAATAGCATGCACAGATTGTCACTGAATTTAGAAAAATCTAATGTATAAAATTTGGGATCAACATGGCGCAAAGAGGAAGCTTGCCTTGGTAGTAGTATACTTACATTGCGAGTTCAGTTGTTGAGGCAGATTCAAAACTTCAAATGAACTAGATTCTATAGGTAGCAAATAAATCCAATAAATGCCAAACCGACAATAAGTTCAAAATGAAAGAAATATGCATGATCAATGCGGAAATGCATGGTTACAATATGCTTAAGCCATAACTACCCATAATAGTGATAATAACCCATTTTATAACCTACTATTTTCAAAAGACGAAACTAGGTTTTTAGTGCAAGTTCGGTTTGATTTTAAAAGAGTGAAAGCAGATGATTGCAATTTTCGGAAAAGGAATATAGAACATGCAAAAGTTCATAAATGAAACTTAGCATGATCTTTTAGGGTAATTAATATCCCAAACCAACCTTAATCTAACCTAATCGGTTAGATTACATCAACTAGAAGAAACTCATTTTTGTCGGTTAAGCGAGGCAAAAGGAACAGAGAGCATCTTTGCTTATGAAGCAAAATAGATGATGACAAGAATTGAAAGATCAACGTGTTATGCTGCTAGGGTTTAGTTTAAACCTAACTAGGATAACAAGTCGACAGGAGAAACCCTAGGTCTTGAAAATGACATGGAAAACCGAAAAGTTATAATAACAACTTTTCAGTTTGAAGCAAGTTGAAGCTACTGATGCTCAAAAGAATGATTCACAGCAGCTTTTAAAGTCCTTAAGATGCTCAAGATGTCATAACCAGGGTTTTTAGCTTACCAGGATGGGAAAGGAGCCAAAGACTCTGAAAACCGATGATGATTGACAGAGAAATAAACTCTGGATTTAACCTACAAAAGATAACCAATCTTTATTGCAAGGTGGAACCAGAGTTTAGGATGGATAAGCAAAAGAAACAAGAGCAAGAACTCCACTGGCCAACAATGGAGGATGAGCTGCTTCGGTCAACAATGGCAACAGCAAAAGCTAAGGTTTATATATGGATGTTGAGCTACAGGGCAAGAGGGAAAGATCTAGAGTTGATGAGGTGTCCATTTAGCTAAACATCCAAAAATTAGTGCATAATCTTTGGATAAATCCTCTCCTCTGCTCACAAAAATGGCTGTGAGAGATAAGGAAGAAGGGAGGCAAAATCGACATGTGGGCCACTTTGTCATCCTCGGCCTTGCGCTTCACAAAAGCTCAAAGAATATCGATCGTCCAATTGGAAATGGCGGTTTGTGATAAATAGAGAGATTAAAAGATTTGAATCGGTTGCAGATTAATATGGACCGTGCGATCTAGATCGGTCGATCGAGATCTAAACGAAATCCCGAAGGCTTCGGGGCTCCGCTTTCAAAGAGAGACGTTGGATTAAGATCCAACGATCGATTAAAAGGAATACACGTCACCCCTTTTTGATGTGATGACGCGGCACCGTCCGATTAGATTTCTACGGTCGAGATGGGGCAAAGAACCGGATGGTCCGATTGCATACACTCATATGGACCCTACGATGGAAATCCAACGATCCACCGAATTTGGGCTTTAAAGGCCCACGGTCAAAAAGGAGCGCCGTAGGATTTAAATCCAAAGGCCCATATAAACGCGCGCTTTGATTTCAAAATGAAATAAGCGGCAGCGTTAGATCAAAAATGAGCGGTGAGATCGTGAAGGGATCGGAGTCGTCGAATGCATACACCAATCCGGACCACGATGAAGATCTAACGCCCGAGGAGCGCGGGCCTTAATAACACGCGGTAAAAGGAAAAGTCGTAGGATTTGAATCGGCGGCTCGGATAAAGCGCGCCTTTAAGTTTAAAGCGAAAGGGATGCGCTGTTGGATCGAGAATGAGCGGTGGAGATTGAGAAGGGCTCGGAGTTGTCCAATTGCACACATCGATCTCGATCGTTAGATCAAGATCCAACGGCGGAGATTAAAATGCACACGTGGGCGGCTCGCGGGCATTATAGCCTCGCCTGCTCGATTGAAGATCGACGGCTCATATTGCGTATGGGTTTTGGGCTCGCGCTTGAACGTGTGAGCCGGACCAAATTGATTCGGTTGGACCAAGACACATGGTGCAGTCGCTCTGATGCTAAAGTTTGGATTCAGACCGGTTTAGTTGACCAAGCCTTATTCAAATATGCAAAGGTTTGACTGGGCTTTTAAAATAGCAAATAAATTTGTAAATTCATGAAATTTCTACTGGAAGCTACTGGGATAACATATTTCCCGATAAATTTTATAAACCACATTATCACTTTGTAAAATACATAAATATTTATTTTAACTTGAAAATACTCATTTAAAGACAATAAATTTTTCTTTAAGACAAAATAATTTCTAAAAATACAACAAAAGTATTTTTAGCCAAGATAATTTATCTAGGCTTTAATAAAAATACTTCCCAGTCATAATACAAGTTTTATCTTGCATTCCTTTAAGACTTTAAATGGTCCTTTTGGGATTTTTGGCAAAAGGAAGGTTTTAATTTGTAACATCTTTGTCCAAATTGTAGAAATAAATGATAATGCTATGAACAGCACCTCATTACTGTTCATAAAGCATTTTGTTACTGTTTATAAACTTGGGGCTGTTACAAACCTACCCCCCTTAAGAAAATCTCGTCCCCGAGATTAGGAAGAAGTGAACTGGAAATGATTGATAAGGAAATTCAACATCTGTTGTCTTGATTTCCATCAAAGATAACAAAGAAGAAATTTACATAACAACACAATGTTATTATTACATCTTTGTTTACATTGTTTTGTTTAAACTTTCCCTTCTTGATTCAAAGGAAAGTACTA
Source organism: Ampelocalamus luodianensis (assembly GCA_036346255.1). Lineage (NCBI taxonomy): Eukaryota > Viridiplantae > Streptophyta > Magnoliopsida > Poales > Poaceae > Ampelocalamus > Ampelocalamus luodianensis. Next base: position 17,151,243 of record CM070627.1, on the reverse strand, counting down.
AACAACAAAGAGATGGGGTGCTCAATGCATTAGATCTTGGCGGCTCCCAAGTGGCTTCATCCTCGGAATGATTAGCCCATGAATTTTCAAGAACTTAACGATCGATTTCTTGTCCTGCGTCCCATTGTGTCGAGGATACGCCTTGGTTGTTCTTGATAGGAAAGATCGAGTTGGAGATCAAGATGCTCATAGCGATTGCCTCAATAGGAACACGAAGGCATTTCTTCAATTGAGACACATGAAAAGTATCATGCCTTTGAAAGAGATTCGGTAGTTCCAATTGATAAGCTCGACTCCTCGCAGCAATGATTCGGAAGGGTCCGATATAACGAGTGCGAGCTTCCTTTACTGAAACGATGAGTACCCTTCATGGGTGACACTTTAAGATAGACATGGTCATCTACCTCAAAGCTTAATTCACGGCGGCGATGATCGGCATAGCTCTTACGGCGAGGCATGCGGTTTTCAAACAATCTCGAATCGAGCGAACTTGCTCTTACGCTTCTTTTACAGTGCGGACCAAAGAATGATCTTTCACGGACTCGGACCAATTCAATGGAGTCTACAAGCTCTCCCATACAAGGCTTCAAAGGTGACATTTGAATACTTGCTTGTAGCTATTATTGTAGGAAAATTCCACATATGGCAAAGATTTCTCGAGTCTTTGCTATAAGATAGCACATAGGACCAAGAAGATCTTCCATCACTTGGTTCACTCTCTCGGTTTGACCACTAGTTTGAGGATGATAAGCGATCTTGAAAAAGAGTTGGTCCCCATAGCACGATGAAGACAATTCCAAAAGTGGGAAGTGAGCCGAGGCCACGGTCGAAACAATGACCTTGGGAACACCATGAAGACAAACAATTCTAGCCATATAAAGCTCGCTAGTTGCTTGCCATTGAAATTGGTCTGGCCAGGAATAAAATGAGCCACCTTTGTCAAGCGGTCGATGATTACCCAAGCGACATCGGACCCATTGGAAGTTTTGGGAAGACCAGTAACAAAATCCATACCGATCTCTTCCCACTTCCAGCATGGAATAGGCAAAGGTGAAGGGTACCGGTGGCTTTAGATGTTCAGCTTTAACCCTTTGGCAAATATCACGTTCAGCAACATACTGAGCAATTTGCCTTTTCATATGGCTCCAACAAAATGTTTTCTTCAAATCCTGATACATCTTAGTACTTCCAGGATGTAGAGAAAACTTGGAATTATGAGCCTCTCTAAGAATTAGACTTCTTAGATGAGGATCAGCAGGTACCACCAAACGATTGCGATACCAAATCGTACCGCGATTATCCTCAGAAAATTCGTTGGCTTTACCCGCTTTCAAGTTCTCCTTAATTTCGGCTACCTCGGCATCAATTTTCTGGGCCTCAAGAATTTGAGATTCTAAGGTAGGCTCCACTCGTAATGCAGTAAGAAAACCTTCTTCCACCAAGTCAAGACTTAGGCGCTGAAAATCAGCACACAAGTCCTGGGCCGCAGGTAGGGAAAATGTGCAGTTGCATTGTGACTTTCTGCTTAAAGCATCTGCCACAACATTGGCTTTACCAGGATGATAATGAATATCCATGTCGTAGTCCTTGATCAATTTAAGCCATCTTCTTTGCCTCATATTCAAATCAGATTGAGTGAATATGTACTTGAACTTTATGATCGGTATAGATCTCTAACGATTACCAAGAAGGTAATGTCGCCAAATCTTCAATGCATGGACCACGGCACCAATTCCAAATCATGAGTAGGATAATTAACTTCATGAGGCACAATGCCTAGATGCATATGCCACAACTCGGCCTTCTTGCATAAGCACACAACCAAGTCCATGGCGAGATGCATCGCAATAGATGTCAAAGTTCTTATGAATATCCGGAAGAGTGAGAGCGGGAGCTTTAGTCAAGAGGGTTCTCGAAGCGAAAACTCTCTTCACATTTAGTGACCATTCAAATTTCTTCTCTTTACGCAAAGTGAGTCAAAGGTCTAGCAATTTTGGAGAAATTTTCAATGAACTGCGGTAATAACCATAAGTCCAAGAAAACTTCGGATCTCGGGGACACTCTTAGGAGGCTTCAATTTAGTACATCTTGTACCTTGCTTGGATCAACGATACCTCCTTCGGATAACACATGCCCGAAATGCAACTTCTCGAGCGAAAGCACACTTGCTAAACTTAGCATCTGATCGATGCCGACGGCGTTTCGGCACAAATCGCAAATGTTGTTCATGGTCTTTATCGGACTTGGAATAAATAAGGATGTCGTCAATGAACACGACAACAAACTTATCCAAGAAATCCATGAACACCGAATTCATAAGGTTCATGAAATAGGTGGCGCATTGGTCGGACCAAAGGACATAACGATGTACTCGTACAAACCATAGCGAGTAGAAAGGCTGTTTTAGGAATGTCCTCAGCTCTAACCTTGATTTGATGATAGCCCGCCTCAAATCAATCTTTGAAAAGACTCGGGCACCAACCAAGCGATCAAAAGATCATCAATACGAGGTAAAGGATACTTGTTCTTGATAGTGACCTCATTTAACGGACGGTAATCTACACACATCCGCAAAGTGTTGTCCTTCTTTTGACAAAGATTGCGGGCATCCCCAAGGTGAGGAGCTCGGTCGAATAAATCCTTTGTCAAGCAATTCTCGAGTTGCTTCTTCAATTCAACCAACTCGTTGGCGGGCATTCGATAAGGACTCACGGATATAGGAGCGGTTCGAGAACGAGTTCAATAACAAATTCCACTTCCGATCTGGTGGCAAACGGGAAGGTCTTGAGAAATACATCAACATACTCACGGACAATTGGTACCGACTCCAAAGAAGGAGTAGTATCAACTTGGTGAGCACAAAGTGAGAACCCATTGTCTGGATTGAAAAGCAGTGAAGTGCCGCTTTCATTAGTTAAAGAAATGGATTTGTGAGCACAATTAATTTGCCCAAGGTGCTTGGATAACCAATCCATTCCGGGATAACATCCATCCCTTTAGAATCTATCACAATCAAATCAGCCCAAAAGTCTACCCTTCAATGTTTATATTGACATTACGGCATACTTGATTAGTCATAAAGGTGACCGGTGAATGGATGATATGGGGTGGATGAAATGATGCACAATTAAATGATGTTGAGTAGCAAACGCCTACTAACAAATGAATGGGATGCTCGAATCAAATAAAGCAGTGGCAATCTGCAATTGACTAGTAGCATACCAAGAACAACCGGGAATGATAGCGCCTCCTCGGCGATGTCTGGTTCACCCTCCTCAAGCCGAGCAGTCGGAGCTTGACCACGATCGATGAAGGTGGTGCGGGGCGCCGATGGCGGGAAGGTGAAATAGGTGGTATCCCCGAGCCACGGCATAACAACGATTGGCAAAATGCCTGGCGCCCACAATGGTAGCAGATAACCCCGGCACGTGATCACAACAGTGGTGGTCGGCTTCCACTAGGCCTAGGTTGATTAGTGGAAGAGGATGGGCGAGGGCAAACACCGCGAGCCTTGGTACAAAGGGAGGCGGGTGCTCGCGATGGTCCGGACACCCACATGCGAGGCCTTGGTGAGCTGCCACGAGAATAAAGCGAAGTCGGCGCCGCTGCGTGACTCATCCACCGCCTTGCTCTTGCTTTGGCCACAATTGCCTTGTTGACCAAATGAGAGAAATTCGGAAGTCATGCAAAGCTACTGACCATCTGCAATTCTTGAGATAGCCCATTCAAGAACCGGTTTCGACGAAGGTCGGTCGAAACATCATCGAGCATATCGGCAAGGAAGTTGAACTCATGAAGATATTCGATCACCGACTTCCGCCCTTGCGAGGCGAGAAATTCTTGTTGCTTGATCATCATGACCCTTCAGGGAATATGAGCTTCGCGAAAAGCTTCCACGAACTCATCCCAAGTAGGGACATGTCGTGGTGAATGGCAGGAGGTTATCCACCATATGCTAGCTGGTCCATCAAGTTGATAACTAGCGAAAGGACCTTTTCCTCTCGGAACAACGAGCAATTAATAGCTTCTTCTCAATGGTCGAAGCCAATCCTCGACTTCCATGGGATCACGAGCTAGAGAACACCGGCGGGTTAGTCCGCTGAAAGTCAGCAAGACTGCCCTGCACATGGTGACCTCCGGCTCGGACGGCTGATGCAACAGGAGAAGAAGTATTGCGCGCAATCTGCTCCAAGATGCGCGTCTGGTCCATTCGATTGCGCTCAATTTGCATGAGCACATCGGCCATCGAAGGTGGTGGAGGAAGCTCCTCTTCCTGAGAACCACCTTGCGGACCACGAGTGGAAGGTTGATCGGCCCTCCACGAGAATGAGGCACGGGAGTCGACATGCCCTTCCCTTGTTGCGCTTGCGCACGAGTAGTAGGTCCTGTCATCCTGTTACCACACCATGGTTAACAACATAACAAGGACATACTCGGCAAACACAAACAAGGTTACATTTAAAAGAGAAACAAACACTGTACATATAATGCATCATGTTATGTTATGCATTCAAGTTAACACCAAACCAGAAACTTCATATAAACAGCCAAAAGGTTTCGATCAAAGCCGCACATCAGAGTCGGCCATAAAGGTCAGATTACAAACCGAAAGTTAAACTTACATACTTTGTACAAAATACTACGGCCCTATTACATACAATTTATTTAAGGGCAACTACTAAACTAAAGACACTTAACCACGAGGATTCATCGTCGAGGTGCTAGCGTAAAGATCGATTAAGTTCACGGAAACTCATTCAAAAGATGAGCTCGGGGAACCCGTGTCAACAGGATCCAAAGGGCTAATAAGGCGCCTGGGGAACCCAACGATGGTGATGACCTCGGGAGTGCGATCCGCAGAGTGCGAGAAAGCTGCGATCATCGGGCTTGGCGCGCTTGTCCATAAACAAGTACACACGGCCACTCGGAAGTCGATAAAGAGGCGCGGCGGCGAGAGGAAGGTCGTTGTCACCATAAAGCGCGTTGCGAGGAACGCGGCTCATGTTGACTCAAGCGGTACTCTGGGCCTCATTAAGGCGATGCCGAAGTTTCCCATAACTCCCTCACAAGGCGGCGATGGATTTGGTCCATGTCGCGACCATCCTCGCCAAGCCGCCGCACTGGGGTCTTCGCCAAGCGTATCTCGGCGAACATGTTCGCCGGAGTAGGACCTTGATTCGGGAAGTGGTCGTAGGGTGGTTGAGACAATTCCGTCAAATCATGACAAAGAAGGCTCATCATCCTACTCGCAGCTTCCTGAACCGCCATAGCCTCAGAGGTGGCAAGTTCTTGGACACGATGGGAACAACGCCCGACTACATGCCTAGCGATGACGTTAATGAAGGCACGGTACTCCTCCATGCCTGGTCCTCGGTCTCGTCGATAGATGGCGTACTCCGGCTGATAGGTGAAATTAGCCCGCCACATCATGTCCCGAAGTAAAGCTGGAAATCCATCAACATCTTCGGCTCGGGTCTCCTTGACCAAATACCACCCACTCATCTATAGACAAAAGGACAAGGTAAGAGACAATTCACTTTTAAATAAACCAACAGAAAGTTGGGCAAGAATTGATATTAAGGAAGATAAGAAATAAAAGATGTCATACTTAAGCTTTCGAAAATACATTACTGCTTGAAAATAGGTTTATCAGAAAACTCTCTAATTGTTTGACGGGCTACTTCTAACCTCTGAGCAACGTCGCTCGATACCAACGCTGTGGCGCCGGATTATTGGAAATGTACTTAATTAAATTCATCTTTGTAGCACAATTATTAATGAAGGAGCGATCTTGTCCCTTAATTAAAGATCACGCTAAAGGTATAAATTTAACAAGTAACAATTCCAATAAACAGGATCCCCGGATATATATATATCTCACAATGGTTCCCAGGATCAACGACCATTGCATATATATATCCTTCAACAACATTGCATCATACACATACAAGTCATACATTGGCATAATTAAACATAAGCTTACATCATTCGGTTTAGTACTACAATATTAAGTGACTTGGTCACTTCAAGAGTTTAACAGCGGAAGCAAAAACAAAAGATTAAAGTCCACCAATGGCCTCATCCACCCGAAGGCAATTGCGTGGAGGGAAGAAGTAGCGTTACTCGTTAGCGTCACCACGATCGGCGCTAACGGTGCTTCATAAAGAAAACCGTCCTCACTGCAACAATAGGTGGTAGCACCTTGAGTACGGAGGGTACTCGGCAAGTCTTACACAAACTAATAAAATAAAGTGTTTATTAGAACCTAATCAAAGGAATAAATTGTTACATTCATAAGGTCACGACAGGGAAGGTAAAATGGTTAGATTTTGCATAAGCGAGGACATCTTAACCTACAAAGACTAAATTTTTATAAAGCAATTTAATAAATCAAAGTTGGATTAGAACGATAAGTAAATGGCATAATGTAAATGATGCGAGTGCATGAATCCCTCATGCACAACCATAAAAACCAAAACCAGATTTTGAAAATCAAAACTTCTATCTGGTGACATCAATTCAAGTTATCGTCCATGACCGTGGACACGGCTATTGAACAGTTTATACCTGCGGGTGTACATCTTTACCCACATGACTTAGCTAGCCCGTTGCCTTGGATGCCTCCGAATGATGACATACTTCCTTTGGTATGCCGGCCGGGAAACTAAGATTTGATATTTTCAACAAGCTAACACTATTGAGTTGGACCCCATGTGTGGTGATCCGCTTAAACAACGATCGATAGCATCTGCTACAGGGCACACATGTTGCGTCGATAATGCCGATCCAAACAATTAAATGCGAACGGGCTCACTACCCATATTAGAATGCAATCGGCACCATTAAGGTATCGTATATGCTCTGAGAACACATATCGCCCTCACCCTTCTAAGAACATCTGATACTGACATACAAGCTCACATGGCATACAACGCAGTCATAAGACCAAAGCATCTATGCCATACAAGGTCAATACACATATTCTTACTCTCCTGTTTCCAACCCAATAGTCTTAACATTTTACTTAACCAAACAGCGCCCATACACTGCATGTGGAAGTACGTGGGGACTTAGGCGAATAGTCGAGTTCGGTCCTTAATTAACCGGACAAGTCCACCACAAAACCCAATCTCGTGCACAAAAGCACCATCACTAGCTTCCTCTTGTCCAGATCAATTTAAATTTCAAATACAAGTCTGATTTAAAGAAACTGGACAAAGAGTTTAAAATAACAAGAGTTCAGTTGTGATTCCCATGTTTGACAAGATATGCTTGTCAAACTCTAAAATCTCTAGACTGCATGTCTAAGCCAAAACTGAAAATATAGGTTATTATATACAATACTATGCTAAGGTTAAGTGTATGGTGATAATTGAGGTAATCCATCATGTTTGGTCATAGCTAACTACTAACAGATCAAAATTTGTATTTTCAGAAAAATAGCATGCACAGTTGTCACTTGAATTTAGAAAAATCTAATGTATAAAATTTGGGATCAACATGGTGCAAAGAGAAGCTGCCTTGGTAGTAGTATATACATTGCGAGTTGAGATTGTTGAGAGCGATTCAAAACTTCAAATGAACCATTCTATAGGTAGCAAATAAATCAATAAATGCCAAACCCGACAATAAGTTCAAAATGAAAGAAATATGCATGATTAATCTGAAATGCATGGTTACAATATGCTTAACCGTAACTACCCATAATAGTGATAATAACCCATTTTATAACCTACTATTTTCAAAAGACGAAACTAGGTTTTTAGTGCAAAGTTCGATTTCATATTTTAAAAGAGTGAAAACAGAATGATTGCAATTTTGGAAAAGGAATATAGAACATGCAAAAGTTCATAAATGAAACTTAGCATGATCTTTTAGGTAATTAATATCCCAAACCAACCTTAATCTAACCTAATCGGTTAGATTACATCAACTAAGAAAAACTCATTTTTGTCGGTTAAGCTGAGCAAAAAGGAAACGAGATGTGAGTCTTTGCTTATGAAGCAAAATAGATGATGACAAGAATTGAAAGATCAACGTGTTATGCTAGGGTTTAGTTTAAACCTAACTAGGATAACAAGTCGACGGGAGAAACCCTAGGTCTTGAAAATGACATGGAAAACCGAAAGTTATAATAACAACTTTTGATTTGAAGCAAGTTGAAACTCGATGCTCAAAAGAATGATTCACAGTGACTTTTAAAGTCCTTAAGATGCTCAAGATGTCATAACGGGGTTTTAGCTTACCGGGATGGGAAAGGAGCCAAAGACTCAAAACCAATGATGATTGTGAGAGAAATAAACTCGGATTTAACCTACAAAAGATAACCAATCTTTATTGCAAGGTGGAACTAGAGTTTAGGATGGATAAGCAAAAGAAACAAGAGCAAGAACTCCTTTGGCCAACAATGGAGGATGAGTACTTCGGTCAACAATGGCAACGACAAAGCTAGGGTTTATATATGGATGTTGAGCTACGGGGCAAGAGGAAAGATCTAGAGTTGATGAGGTGTCCATTTAGCTAAACATCCAAAAATTAGTGCATAATCTTTGGATAAATCCTCTCCTCTGCTCACAAAAATGGCTGTGAGAGATAAGGAAGAAGGAGGCAAAATCGACATGTGGGCCCCTTTGTCATCCTCGGTGCGCTGCTTCACAAAAGCTCAAAGAATATCGGCGTCCGATTGGAAATGGCGGTGTGATAAATAGAGATTAAAATATTTGAATCGAGTGCGAGTTAATATGGACCGTGCGATCTAGATCGGTCGATCGAGATCTAAACGAAATCCGAAGGCTTGGGCTCGCTTTCAAAGAGAGCGTTGGATTAAGATCCAACGATCGATTAAAAGAATACGTCACCCCTTTTGATGTGATGACGCGGCACCGTCCGATTAGATTTCTGGTCGAGATGGGGCAAAGAACCGGATGGTCGATTGCATACACTCATATGGACCCTACGATGGAAATCCAACGATCCACCGATTTGGGCTTTAAGGCCCACGGTCAAGGAGCGCGTGGATTTAAATCCAAGGCCCATATAACGCGCCTTTGATTTCAAAATGAAATAAGCGGCAGTTAGATCAAAATGAACGGTGAGATCGTGAAGGATCGAGTCGTCCGAATGCATACACCAATCCGGACCACACGATGAAGATCTAACGGCCCGGAGGAGCGCGGGCCTTAATAACACGCGGTAAAGGAAAAGTCGTAGGATTTGAATCGCGGCTCGGATAAGCGCGCCTTTAAGTTTAAAGCGAAAAGGGATGCGCTGTTGGATCGAGAATGAGCGGTGGAGATTGAGAAGGGCTCGGAGTTGTCCGGTTGCACCTGATCTCGATCGTTAGATCAAGATCCAACGACGAGATTAAAATGCACCGTGGACGGCTCGCGGGCGTTATAGCCTCGCCTGTTCGATTGAAGATCGACGGCTCATATCGCGTATGGGTTTTGGGCTCGCGCCCAACGCGTGTGAGCGGACCAAATTGATTCGGTTGGACCAAGACACATGGTGCGAGTCGCTCTGATGCTAAAGTTTGGATTGAGACCGGTTTAGTTGACCAAGCCTTATTCAAATATGCAAAGGTTTGGTGGGCTTTTAAAATAGCAAATAAATTTGTAAATTCATGAAATTTCTCTGGAAGCTCTGGGATAACATATTTCCCAGATAAATTTTATAAACCACATTATCACTTTGTAAAATACATAAATATTTATTTTAACTTGAAAATACTCATTTAAAGACAATAAATTTTCTTTAAGACAAAATAATTTCTAAAATACAACAAAAGTATTTTTAGCCAAGATAATTATCTAGGCTTTAATAAAAATACTTCCAGTCATAATACAAGTTTTATCTTGCATTCCTTTAAGACTTTAAATGGTCCTTTTGGGATTTTTGGCAAAATGAAGGTTTTAATTTGTAACATCTTGTCCAAATTGTAGAAATGAGCAGTAATGCTATGAACATGACACCTCATTCTTATTCATAAAGCATTTTATTACTGTTTATAAACTTGGGGTTGTTACAACATCAGAGTCACCCTGTCATGCAAGACAAGAAAGGAGTTCGGTTTTCTTGAGTTCTCTCATGAACTAGTGGTTCTCAAGAGATCCTTTCCAAAACCGAAGCTCATGCGTCGAATTATCTACATGGCCTACGTATCAATTGTCTGGCGAAACCCACTCTATTTTAGTCATGTATCTAGTTTAAAAGGTTAAGTCCAAACCTTAATGAGTTAGTTGTGTCCGATTTGTTAGGGATTGAGTAGAAGAGTTTGTTTGACTTCTTTTGGCCGAAATCGACTATGGCTTGGTCAAATCTTGGCGAAGCAGATTGAGACTTGGTCGTAGGCCTTTGGCTCAAGTATGTGCATGTGTGAGGGTTAGGAGGGAACCAATAAAGTCATGGCACCCTCCCGTTGTTTTCTTTAGATCACATATTTGAAATAATAGATTGAAAGCAAATTTGCTCTTGTTCTTCCATGTTGGCGAACCAACTTGAAGGGGAATTGGGAGTTCCAATCAAGATCGTTCAACCTTTCAACTGGGAATTGGGAGCACAATAGATTTCACTTGGTGGTCGGTGAAATCAGCGCGCGTGTTCTTGTGAATTAAAGAGTGCTAATCCTTGCACGGGCACCGAAAGATCACTACTATTCAAGAGGTTGCACGTGAGTATCTTGGCCCTACATCGAGAAGATCGGGCGACCTTGTATCATCTTGGTATTAGAGCTCCGTTAACTCGGTAGGATTATCTACCCTTAGTTTTAGATTGTTTTTCTTGTTGTTCTTTATTCCTATAGTCCAATAAACCAAAATTGCGAACCAAAACCCTAGTTTAATCTGTTATTTCATGTGAGTTTAGTTAGGTTTCAGCCCATTAGAATTTTGTTTACAAGCTGATCTTTCTAGTCCTTTGCATAGCTTTATCTTTGCATCTGCAAAAACCATAAAAAAATTGGAATACCCAAACCCTAATATGTCATTGTTTGAGTTCGCCGGTTTGGCAAACCCTAGTCGCACTTCTTTCTTTGTTGTGCAAGTAAACCACCTTGGTCGGTTGGAAACCCTAGCTGCACTTCTTTCTTTCCCATGCACCGTAAATCACCTTTGGTCGGTTGGAAACCCTAGCCGCACCCTGCTCTATCCATGCACCATGAAACCAAGGGGCTAAACCAGAGTGTTGTCCATTTTCTTGTCCGAAACCTTAGAGCTCTAATCCAAATTAGTTCTTTGGAGTTCAAGCCGATTTCACAACTAAACCGAGAGGACTGCTGTGACCTGTTCTGAATCCTCTTGGGAAGAGTTTGTATCCGAGTCCAGCATATTTTTTCTAGCTTGGTGTTTTGGTTGTTGCTTAGGAATTCCAGCACCTTGTGCCAACCCTAGCCAACCGAGCACTCTACATAAATTTGAGCTTCACTTATATTCCTTTCATCTTTGAAACAAGCTATTGAATATTTCTCTTAGGACTGCTCTTGTGTTGCTACAATTTGCTATTTATTTTTGACTTGCGGGAATAAGGAAACACTAAAGGCAGTCGAATAAGAGGAGGAAAGAAGCGACCGCATAGAACAAAGTCATGATTTACTTGAAAAAAAAAAAGAGAAAAGAAAGAAAGAAAAGAAACCCTTTGGCGAATGTAACATCCCAATTTTCTGAGTCTTAAAAATCTTTTGAATAGTTAGTAGGGAGAAAATTCACCATTTGGCTTTTGTTTGAATTTAATTCAAAAGCCTAATATGGACTTTTAATATCAAAACAATTTAATGTGAATAATTCCAACATGAACTATTGTCAAAACTATTTTATTTGGATTTTATGTGCTCAAATATATTTTCTAGAATTTGTCTGAGTTCATTTGCTAATTTCTATTGCCATTTGGATTTTCTGCTAATTTATTAAAACTAAAAGCTAATTAAATCTCGATAAAAGCTCGCAGAATCTTCCGCCTAAACCTCTTTTCGCGCATGAGGCCGCTGCGCCCAATCGCGCGCTCTCGCTCAGCCCAACTACGCCAGCGCGCTCGGCCCACCTTGTTCCTCTGCGAGGTGGGCCCACTGCTGCGTCATCCTCATCGCTTCGTCCTCGTGAATGCCCACGCTGCATCTGCCATTACCGCAACTTCGAGCTCGATGCGACAACACGTAACCTCCAACTAAAGTCCTTCGGAAAACGCAGAAATCTATCTCCTACTCTTCTATAGCCTTATCTACAACAAATTGAACCGAGATGGACTCTATCTCTAATTCAAGCGAGTGCAAGTTATCCCGATTTGGGATTTCCAAACCTGCATGCTTGGGCCTATAAAAGGCACCCCAAGGTACGCCCTCGCCCGCATCAAAACCCGCAACCCGTCGCACCCCTAAAGCCCTAAGCCGCCGCAATCTGGTTTTAGGTTTTAATTGCCGTCGGTTAAAACTTGAATTCCTCTGCCGCCGTTGTTGTCTGCGTCGATGTTGAGCACACCGTCGAGTTCGCCATCACGAGCTACCTCTAGTGCCGTTCACGTCGCGAGCACCACCGAATCCTGTCCGGCAATGGCGAAGGACTCCACCGCCAAAACCTCACGGTCGGCCATCTCGATCGACCTCGACCACTGTAAGTGCACCCACGAGATCGCATTAGCCTTCTCTGCTCTGCGGGTAACACTCACCGCCAGCAGCCGCACCGTTGTCGGTGTCGGACGAACAGGTAGGCCTTACGTCGCCGTCAAGTCGGCGTGTCATGCCAAATGGCTATCCACATCCGCGTCGATTAGCAGCGGTGCGTGCGTGTCATCCGCGTATCGCGACTCTACCGCCACGCGCGTGTGCATGCCAACTCATCTCGGCCCGGATCTAATCGGCTAGTGGGCTTAGTTCACCGTGGGCGGTGAGAGCGCCGTGTGGCCCCACATGTCGATTTTCTATTATATCTTTTATTTCCGAAAATCCATCGCTAACGTCATCATTGCGCAATAATCTGATTTTTCTATTGAAGAATAATTCAGAAATTCTGATAAATCCTATTTAGGTTATTTTCTTTAGATTTGAACTTCCAAAGCCCATATCTTTTGCATCCGAACTCCGATTGAGCCCATTCAAATTTCTAAATCCATATAAATTCGAGATCTATTTATCTAAGATTTTTAAATTTTTGGAGTTTGTTTGCCTCTTTTATTTATTTATTTTGTTTATTTGCTTCGTTTGAGAGTAGATATTGATACTTGAAAAATTTTGGAGAAGAAGGAGTCCAACAAGACTAAGACCAGTACCTAGATCTATTTCAAGGCAAGTCATACCTTTGATCATGTTGAATCCCAGTTTTCAAAATACTTTGATTCAAATTATTGTATTTACTTTAAGTAATTATTTAAATGCTTTTGGGTGTAGTTATCAATCCAAATTGTTATATCCACCTTGCTTATTGCAATGCCATGATCTTTTGTCACACTAGATTAGTTCATTATTTAGTTGGTATTACCATGGCACCAACGTGGGTTGGTTAGATACGATTAGATTGCTTAGTCATGCTACGAGTCATCATCTCATGTGAGTTGCAATTATAAACTGACTAAGTGATTATGGAACTAAGTGACAAAGCTGTGTGTATTGTGTGCTATTACTCGTTAATGGCATATGTTGCACTAACCAATACGGTGGGAAAAGATTTGGATTAAGACATGTGGTGCTGTGTGTTTTTATGGTGGATCTGTGTTGGATGGGAACGATAATCTCTGTGTATAGTTAGAAATTGAAAGTCTTGTCTTGGTCAATTAAGGACTTAACTTTGTGTGCCATTGAATTGAGTCTTCTTATGCGACCACATGCCTAATGGGACGAGCCTAACTTTGTAAGTTATGGATTCTTGACATTGACTACTTAGGTAGTAGGTTAGGTTTGTGTTGGAATGGGTGAAGGTGTGTACTACCAAGTAGTCACATCATGGGATGGTTCCTCGCTTCCTGTCCAACGGTGTGGGTCGTTACCAATCATTGTGTATAGGTTGGTATGGCGGTAAAGCACATCGAGTGTCAATGTTTAAAATGAAATTTTGGAAAAATTTGTTATGATTAGTGTGTGCAACACGATCGTATCGTGTGGGTAAAGTGTACAACCTCGTAGAGTGTTAATCAATCTATTCGAATAGCCGCATTCGTGGTCATGGACATGCTCGAGTTTCACACGAAGGGTAGATTTTCATAAAACCTTGGGAAGGGATGGTGTGTGATATAAGTCATATGGTGTGTGAATTAAAGCGATTAGCTTTGTGTCCTTTGTGAAAACAAACTGTTAAATTGTTATTGTTTATTTGTTTTGAATTATGCTTTCAATCTATTATTTGTATTCAATTGCAAATATTGCTTTTACAAAAAGAACCACATAAGCCATTTCCTTTGGAATAAGCTCTGCATCTATACATTGCATTACGTGGAATGCCTTGTGAAATCTGATTATATACTCATGCTTGCTGCTAACAAATCTACAAAAGAGGAGGAGTCATTGCACGCTTTGAGGAAGAGTTCGTTGAAGGTGTTGATCATTAGGTCATTAATCCCGATCGGTTACTGTGGTGAATTGATGGGATTCCTCTCGAGTTCACTTTGTTCCACTGCTTATTTTTATTGTTAGCCATGCGTGGCATAATAAGTGTAAACTCGATCATAAGGTTAAAACTATTATTTATTATTCAAATTACTCGTTTATGCTATTAATCACTTGTGTAGATCGATATTCATCTATGTTGCCACTTGTGTGCACCAATGTGATCGAGACTAGTCGAGAATATACACAGTCGAGAATTGCATTTTGGGTCCTAACACCAAGTCCATAATTTCATGTTGTGTATTTAATCTCTTGAGAAATCTTGTGCCCTTACATATATATTTGCAATTGGTGGTGTCTCTCCTAGTACTTGGTGCAAAGCGAGCTAGTTTTCATCTCGATTTGATTGCTTCTCACTAGCTCATTCCATTGTTTGCATTAAGTCACATTTATCTTTGCGTGTGCGTTCATACACTTCACTTAAACCTATTGGATCAATACCTAGGCAAAGTATTCTAGCTTGGATTATTACATAGCTTTATGTTAACTTGAATTTTAGATTGCATAGGTTATACACTTCCTACCAAGCTCCACTAAATAACCATTCTTGTGCTATTGAGAAACACTCTTAAATTCTCTTGATCATCATCTTGCTGATTGTAGCTACTACTAGTGTAAGTTTTGCCTCAATTCACTTTGGAAATTTTACTTGGGAGAGGAAAAAGTGAGATTGAGTGATTTTTTCACAAATCATCCATATATATAATCTTGTTGTTTTTTCCTTTGCATAACTAATCATGTCGGTGGAGATAAACAATATGATGAGGAGGTAAGGAGAGTGACCCACAAGAATTCGTCTAGCAATATCAATTTGGTGCGCCGTGAGCACTTTCACCGC